>CM057152.1:8525206-8606394 GCA_029962745.1 Echinometra lucunter | reverse complement strand
TTGGTCTGGGAATGCAGGTCAGTCAGCTACATGAATGCATCAATGCAAATATGTGCAATATGTTGCGTTGAATGCACACAGTCTACATTGGTATGCTGAGCAGTGCAAATTTATGTGACATGCTGCCCTCTATAATTGAAGATTGAAATCACTAAAATAATCAACAAATTCAAATATTTGCTTTTTACACTAGATAATTAAATACCCTATTTCCATTACATTCCTCCAACTGGATGTAAATTATTTTGATCAAGTGAATTTTGAAAAAAAAAATTCTGATCACTGGTGACACAGGTCTTGCTCCTCTGTCCAATAAATTGGACAGAGAGCACTACTTTCCTATTGTCAGCAATTTGCATGTTACAGCACGTCTGTTGTACCAGGTTGGTATAACCAAGCACTAGTGTGAGTGATTGACAAAGGCATTGACATCTGTGTTATTGACACTCATACTTCCTAACTTGCTTATTGAATCACTTCAGCATACATAGAACTTAGGACTCATCCTATGTACTCGGTTAATGAATTAACCTTGTCCTGCAAAATCAACGCAGGTATGGCGAAATTAAGTGATCGCACTTTAGGAAGTAAGCCCTCTACGAGTCATCGCATATCGATTCAGCCACCAATGTGCTGTGCACACCGCCGTCGGTACTTGCATGAGCTCAGAGCATGAGAGGGCAGCACTTTAAATGACATTGCCTAGAATGATGCCATCGAGTTGTAATATCATAAAGTGCATTTTTAGCTTTTTAGCCGCTGAAAACAAAGTGTGAAAATATGCCCCCATGCTAAAGTGATTACAAAATAAGCAAGTGAAATAAAATAGAATTGAATCTTTTTGTACTATACAGATATCCAAGGAGATGATTTTTCAAAGCCTAGATTTGATACATGGGTGAAGATGAGATGGGACTCCAAGTATCTTTATATAGGAGCTTATCTTCAAGAGACAGATGTCTTTGCTAACCAAACAAAGCATGACTCTGTTGGTAGGTTTATGTGTACATATATGTATTCATGTATCATGTATATATTTTTCATTTTTAACTTTCTATATTTTTTGTGTATTCATGTCATGTCTGGTAATCCCAATTACTATGCCATAAATCCTATTGGAGATGTTTTAGTTTTACCATATCAGTGAGAAATATATTTTGCATATAGCCAATCAGCACTATATGAAACTTTGCCAAATTTCTATTGTTTAATAATGGTAATAGCCTCTACTCAGCATATAGACTAATTTGATAAGAATACTTAAATCAAGATATCAAAAATTAAATCCTCCAAATCATGCTGAAGATTCTACATGTGTTGATGATAATCAACACTTTTTAGCAGGGATCCACACAAACTTTTTTGTCAAAATTGAGATTTTTAGGGTATATATGTGTGTAACCCAGTCTTGAACTTGTAAGGGGGGGGGGGGGGGGAGGAGGTATCCATCCTAAGATTTTGGGTGCCCATGGCCTGTGATAGTTCTGAGCCATATTTTGCAGGGTAAATCTAATACTTTGAAACCAGTATTGAATAATCTGAACGATTACTGTCACAGTAATTGCCATAGAAATAACCCTTCCAACAAAAAAGGGAAAAAATCCATTAAAGTCTTTAATATATTAGGCAATTAGAAATTATATTTTCATACTTTTCATCTTTAAAAATATGCAATTGATAGTACAGTATGATGCATGACCTCGTTACTGGAACCCTGCAATTATGTGAAAAAGAAAGTAGCTTATATTTTCATATTTTTCTCACTTGCAGCAGCATGATTTAGACTCAGAATTTCTTTTCTCTTTTACAATCACGTGTCTTATGATTTCTTTTTTCCAGTGTTCAAAGACAATGATTTTGAGGTAAGCTCCTTCATTTTCTTTTTTCCTTTCTACCCTCCTGCATTTATTCTTGAAAATAGTGAACAAGTTTGATAATTTTGTGTCTCAAGTGCTCTTTATAAGAAGAAGTGTATTGATCCATGCTGATTTTTTTGTAATTGAATCACATATTACTTTCTATTCCCTAAAGAAAATGTATTGCTTTTAATTTTGGGGTTCATTCAACTCCTAATGTATTTGCTCTGTTGCCATTTTACAGGTGTTTACAGATCCAGATGGAAGCACACACTGGTAAGATATGCAATTACTCTGTTAATAATGATGGCTTGATCTGACATTGTTCAAATGTTTGAATCCCTGCTTGATGTTTTTGAGTCATGTTTTGATACTTCAAAACTATTTTTATCTAAAGCAAAAAAGCTGACAGCACCATTAGACTCTGTAAAGAAATACATATTAGTCATAATTTGATGTTAAAAATCTGCTGTACCTTTACAGCTAATCTTGAATTTTTTATTTATAGCAAGCATTTTGAGTAGAATTACTACACTTAAGTAATTCTGAATTTCTTGTCAGGCTTTTTAGGTAATTTGAACCAGCACAAAATATAAAATATATTTCCATGAAATTCTGTTCACTGATAGCACATTTCGAACTTGCATATATGGGACCATAATGTATATATCACAGCTTCTATTTCAATTTTCCCAATATTTTTTGGTTTCAAATATTTGACTTTTTCTTGCCTGGCAGGTATAAGGAATTTGAAATTAATGCTATCAACACGACTTGGGACCTCATCTTAAATAAAGTGAGTAGATGTATCTTTTAACCCATAGCAGTACAGAGCTTTCTTGAGGTCTAAATTAATCATCTTCAATCCTAAAATTGGCAATACAAATTATTTTTTTCCACGTTTACATAGCTTGAAAAAAATAAATATGGATATAACATAAACCAAAATGAAATATAATTGTAAAATTGAATAAGAAATTGCCAATTTGAACACAGAAATAGTGATCATATATTAATCACTGCATTGCCAATTTAAAGAGTTTAATGATTAGTTACACTTAAACTGCTCTAATTCGAGAACGCCACACCATACAGCAATGGGAATGGGCTCAAATTTGTCAGTGCATTTTTCTCTTTCTGCCCATGTATGATATGTACTGCCCAACATTCTGGACCAACAGATACTGCAAAAGCATCTCCTAAAGGTGACACTGTGCCTCTATGGGTTAAAATACCTACTGGACAGAGGAAAGTGAAATTTCTTTCACAATTGTATGTGCCTTGCTACACTTTGGGTTTTAAACTATTGTCAACTTATAACCAGTGTCTACCATCTAGATGTCTGCTATAAGTCATGAGCATTTCATTTTTATTAAGAATATGTAGAAGATAAAAACCTAAAGATTTATCATTCATCTAAAAGAGCCACTTCAATTTCATATAAACATGTACCTGTATTAGAAAATATAAGAGGAAGGAGTAAACAAAATGGAAAAGGAAAAAGCAAGTATAAAAAGAAATAGGCTTACCAAATAATAGTGGTAGAAATGTCTTGGGTAATATAATTCATTCATGGTTATTTTTTTTTCAGCCGTATCTCAATGGGGGTTTCGCAAACAGCAGCTTTGAAATGACTGGCCTTCAAAGTGCCATCTATGTGAATGGATCCATCAATGACCCTCTACACAAAGGTATCAATTTATTCAAGCATGATCTGTAAAATGTTTAGAATTCCAATGTATTATTATCATTATTATCATACTGTTATAGCTTATTCTTGACTGTTTTATTTTAATTTGTATGCAACTAAGTTTCAAGGTCATGCATTTTACAAGCATTGCTTCTACAGCATTTCCCTCCATTGTAATTTAGGTCAACATTGTTTTGTATATTCAGGTCAACATTGCTCTTTATATTGATTTTAACATTCTTTATATTCATGTCAGCATCGAATATTGTAGTTCTGTTTTCTATATACACTGCATGATGTTAATTTCTGTATACTGTAACCGAAATCACCTTTGAACTTTGCTCACCAGGTTCTTTCACAAAAATATATTGCGTTTTCAACACATTTTCACATGCACTCAATCCTCAGTCTACTCACGTTTTCACAATCTCTGCTCTCGATCATCTGACAACCTTAAATTCAAATAGAAATAAAATAAGTCAATTCAATTCAAAATTACCTTCAAGTCTTGGTCTTGGCCTTTATTAACGCTAAACTGGAGCAATGGTTACACAAATACTGCTCCCAAACAATTATCTTCTGATTTGGAACTAAAGCGAAACAATTCAGGAGCCAACCCACAGCTGCTCCTCACAGTACGAGAGCTGCACACCAACTACTAGCTACTGTACCCATCGAGGGCCAAACTTCAACTAAAAACTAACCCCCTCCTACAAGTGCAAGACTGTAGGGGAATCCCTAAACACATGAGTGCACAAGGCACTCTTACACAAGATACACACATGTAGTGTATACAGAGACTGCACTACTGTGCATAGGGAAGATGGGGATAGTAGGAGAGAGGGAAAGAAAGAGAAAGAAGATAACAGAGGTAGTCTACTACCAGACTCTGAAAAGGCAGTTTTGTTACATTACCCCCTGCTTAGATTGAAACGTCCTCGTTTCCTAGTTAACGAAAATAACAAAACTGGATTGAAGGTGCAAAAATAAACTTTGAAAATAAAACTAAGAGGCTAGCAATTGCCTAACACATGTACAACATACAATGGAATGTATCAATCAGATCTATCAATTCCTATCTCTGAACTTCAAAACATAAGTAAGCAAAACCAAAGCATAGAAATCAATTAAGACTGTCATCAAGCATAAACAACAGAACTGTAAAAGCAAAGTAAAATTTGGCAAAGGAATCAATCACATAAAACAGTACTCTTAGTAAAGACCAAACTCTTCATGAAATAACTCCATAAGTATAAAACTAGCTTCAAAAAAAAAAAAAACATACACAATATAAAATACACAAATATATCTCAATATAAGTAACACTAGTACTGGCAGTACTGAGGTATGAGGAATACTGTTTCTTCAAGGCACTCTCTTGGAATGTAAGCTCCAAGCAAAGGACATGAGTTTTAAATGAGATATTGCTTAATAAATGCATGAAAACATCACACACATATAAACATAAAAACATATCGGATAAATGCATAACATAACGAGATATTATCACATTTCAGCCAATAAATTCAACTCTGTCAAGTACATAAAATGTAAACAAAGTTAAAGATAACATAATATAAAAATAGTATACATAGAGAAAACATGAGTTGAAAAGTAAAGGAGAGAGAAGTATACGGAATGAAACAAAAGAGAAAGAAGATAATTAAAAGAACGAGAGTAAGAATGAAGAAGGACACAGAGAGAATGGGAGAGATAGGAAAATAAGATAAAAAAACTTATAAAGAGACAACAATAAGTGGTGAATACATTTCATTAAATTTCAGCAAACAATATTCTAGCACATCCAAGAATATGTTCAATAATAATACACCTCATACATTTTGCCAAAAAAAATATAAACAGCATCTGAGGTTATATATAAAAAAAAATTATCTTCTGCAAGATTGACTATCGGCTGGCAATGATGCATAAAACAAGGCAAGTGAAATATAACTGCATTTTTCTTACAAAAAGTAGTAAACAGTCGTGCACAGATAAATTAGTTAAAATATCCTGTCCAATCAGACAAAACTAAGGCAAAGTGAATTGAGGTAACAAATACAAAGGTCACATAGCAATGAAATTCGCAGAATAGAATGAAGATAAAAAAAAAAAGTATCAGTTTGAGTTCTTGGAATGAGCGTTCACAGCTCTCATTCCATTCAAACTTCGCTGATTTGGCCGTGAGTTTGTGCAGGGGACTTGCAATTTCTGCGAACCCTTTTACAAATCGCCTATAGTAAGATGCTATGCCCAGGAAGCTTCGAACCTCCTTTTTGCATCTTGGCTGAGGCCACTCTACTATTGCTTGCACCTTGGCTGGATCAGTCAGCACTCCCTCATCTGATACCACATGCCCTAAGTAGGTCACTGATTTGCAGAACAAATTACACTTACTTGGCTTTAACTTCAAGTTAGCATCTCTCAGTCTTGAGAATGTCAGCCTTAGTCTGTGTATCTCTTCTTCCACAGAGCGTCCATAGACAATAATGTCATCAAGGTACACCAAAAGTACCTCCCATTGGAGACCTTTGAGTACCTTTTCCATTAGGCGTTCAAATGTTGCCGGAGCATTTGTTAACCCAAATGGCATCACCTTCCACTTGTAGAGACCATTTCGTACAATGAATGATGTCTTGTCCTGTGCATCTTTATCAAGGCTGACTTGCCAGTAACCTGAAGAAAGATCGAGTGTTGAAAACCATTTTGCAGAGTTAAGTGCATCAAGGGTTTCATCTATCCTTGGAATAGGATAGGCATCCTTTATTGTCACTTCATTGAGATTGCGATAATCAACACATAGTCTTTGGGTACCATCTTTCTTTTTAACAAGAACAATATTTGCCGCCCATGGGCTCTCTGATGGTTCAATCACCCCTCTGGCAAGTAGATCTTGTACCTGTCTATCTATTTCCTGTTGATTACATTGTGGGTGTCTCCTAGATTTCTGCCTTATGGGCTTTGCATCCCCAGTTTTGATGCTATGTTGCACAATATTTGTGCATCCAATATCCTGGCTGCTCTTGGAGAATATGTCTGCGTAGTCTATCAGACACATTTTTATTCGTTCATGATACTGGGAATCCACATTAATTATTGCACGATTGTACAGATCCTCCAAATGTGGTTGGAGATCATCAGGCTTTGAACCTTCATTTGCTACAGGGTTAACTTCTGCAGTAGATATCATTCCAAGCATTACACCTGCTTCGACATCACATGGTGAGTCACTCGAGTTAAATACTCGGACAGGAATAATATCTTCCTCTGCATTAACCAGAGTCCTAGCAACCATTAGTCCCTGTGATGTGACCTTGCCTTCGGGTTCTAGGCCTTCAACAATCGCAGTTCCTTTCATATTATCGCTCTTGTTGGATATTCTACCCGGAATGATAGCTTCATGTCCGGCGGGCACCATTGTAGCATGTGCTACTTCAACCCGACCAACAAAAGGTTCTCCACTCTGTGTAGTACAGGTTATCTCTTCACCATGTATGTGGAGACTGCGACGCTGAAAGTTCAAGACACTATGTGTTGGGAGCAAAAAATCCATACCAAGTATCCCTTGGCATTTGATGTCTGCAAAAATGACCTTGACAGAATGAACGGTTCGACCAATACAAAGGTCCACCCATGCTGTACCTAGCACACTCAATGGACTTCCATCGACCTGTTGGATTTTCTCCATGAAAGATTCCAGGTCAGGCCTTGATTCTCTGGTCATTCTGTAGTAAGTGGTGGCACTAATGATAGTGTCAGTTGAACCTGTATCGATCAGAAACCGACAGGTTGTGGAGCGGAGTGTTCCAGTAACATATAGGCCTTGTTTGGCATTGGATAGCCTGTTAGGGATCATGAAGGAATAATTTGGAGCTAGTAGCTCATTCCTGTTTGAGTTGGATGAAATTGTTGACCCTCGTCTTCCAGCCTGCCTGCGGGTCTCATGGCTGACTGTCTGTCGTTTCCCGACCGTGTATTGCTCCTTCTTGGGTGCGGGCATTGGCGACATAGATGGCCAACTTCTCCACACCTATAGCAGGCTCTATCTTCTGCCCTTTGTCGACGACCCGAATTGGCAGCTATACACGAACTCTTTCAAAATTTTCCGTTTCAAGTGCAGCTTGAACCGCGTCATCCAATGTAGATGGTCGGGCTCGGTGAATGCCCTCTCTAATGGATTGACTTTCTACTGCATCTATGAAGTGATTCTTTTCAAGCCTTACACGGGGCACTGACGGAATTTCAGGGTAGGCTTTTAGTGCCAGTTCGTGTATAGCTTGACCAAGCTCTTGCAAAGATTCTCTAGGTCCTTGCTTTCTGTATCTCAATTCCATGAGATAATTCTCAGCCTGTTGGCTGGAGTCAAATCTTCGTCTCAGTACCTGAGACAACTGCTGGTAGGAGCTTCTTACAGTACTGCTCAAACCGCTTACACACCGTAGTGCTTCATTCTGCAAGCTTACCATCAAATATGAGGCTGCTTCTTCATCCTCCCACCCATTCACATCTTTACATGCTTCAAAGTGGTGATAGTAGTCTCTCCATGAAGTTTTACCATTATACCTGTCGGGAACAAGGAGAGGTCTCTGTCTTTTCATTTTTGGTGATGTCAAATTATGTGACATGACAGGGATCAGTCCTGATCCTGAATTTCTTGGCATTTGTTTATTTACATCGCTGTGAATGTCATGGGAGCAAATGGGTGTAGACGAGAAGGGGTTTGTTGTGGGCAACTTAGGAGTATGAGGGGCAAAAGCAGTATTCCTCCTAATTGGAATAGTTTCTGTCTCGGAAACATATCCCGTTGTTTCCTCATGAAACCTATTTCTGGGTGCTTTGAATCTAACCTCTGATTCAATGTCCTGATATTGCGACCGCATCGCCTCTTCAGGTCTTCTCGGGGTTTCTGAGAATTCCTCTACATTTCTGAGTTTTTCCCTAGCACCTTCCATTTTCTCACAGTTTTCTTCTGCCTTTGTCTTCTCCCATTCCAACAACTCCTTTTCTAGTCTACACTGACTGATCTTCTCATTTAGTTGATCTAATTCTTTCTCAATATCCCTCTTTGCCATAATTCCACATGAAATGAGGTATGTATATAAATAATACAAATAGCAAAGCTTACTTCCAGAATATGTGCTTATGGATGATAGAATTTGGAAATGATCTGTTTTCAATATTATACTAAGTTGATCAAATATAACCGAACAATATTCATTCAATGGAAATTGAAGATCTTATCTATTTTCAATGCATTCAAACTATCACGATCATTGAGCAAGCCTTATGCAACTACTACAGTGTGTATAGGAACACATTCGCTCGTTATTATTCTATGTATAGATCTACTGCTCGTGAGCACGATTTTATGAGCATGGTTTCATTGCTCGTGAGTTTTACTCATGTGGGTTTGGCTCATAAATTTTGCTCATGATTCTTGCTCACGATTACGCTCATGTGCCATTGTGGGTTTTGCTCATGAATTTTGCTCATGAGTCTTGCTCATGAGTCTTGCTCACGAGTCTTAATGCTCATGAGGAGACTATTGCTCACAAGTTACCACTTGCTCTGCTCATGTGTATCTGCACTACTCATTGTGTACAGCCTGCTCTATTGTTTACTTTCCTTACTCATGCAGAGCCACATAGGCATCTATTTGAATGGACATGTGTACAGGTGTAGGGCACATGAGTACGGTAGAAGGACAAATTTTGCTTCAATATCTGAGCTTATAGAAAACTGAATAAACTGACAGAATTCATGCTGGAAAATGTGTTGAAATCCCACCGCTGCCACCAATTGTAACCGAAATCACCTTTGAACTTTGCTCACCAGGTTCTTTCACAAAAATATATTGCGTTTTCAACACATTTTCACATGCACTCAATCCTCAGTCTACTCACGTTTTCACAATCTCTGCTCTCGATCATCTGACAACCTTAAATTCAAATAGAAATAAAATAAGTCAATTCAATTCAAAATTACCTTCAAGTCTTCGTCTTTTTTTTATTAACGCTAAACTGGAGCAATGGTTACACAAATACTGCTCCCAAACAATTATCTTCTGATTTGGAACTAAAGCGAAACAATTCAGGAGCCAACCCACAGCTGCTCCTCACAGTACGAGAGCTGCACACCAACTACTAGCTACTGTACCCATCGAGGGCCAAACTTCAACTAAAAACTAACCCCCTCCTACAAGTGCAAGACTGTAGGGGAATCCCTAAACACATGAGTGCACAAGGCACTCTTACACAAGATACACACATGTAGTGTATACAGAGACTGCACTACTGTGCATAGGGAAGATGGGGATAGTAGGAGAGAGGGAAAGAAAGAGAAAGAAGATAACAGAGGTAGTCTACTACCAGACTCTGAAAAGGCAGTTTTGTTACAATACTTTGAAAATTCCTGAATAGTTATGTCTATATTGATGTGGAAAATAAATCAAATCAAATCAAATCAAATTCTTTTTGATCCACTACCACTTTCCACTAGACAAGACAAAACAACCATAAACCCATCACATCCACGCTCACTACAAGTCTTGTCTTTGGAAAAGTTAGAACAGTTCTGTTTTTCCATTTGCAATCTTTTTCTCACAAAATTCTTTATCATCTTTCTATATCACTGCTAACCCACATCTTTGCCTCTCTGTAATACTTCATATTTTGAAGTGTAAATTTATTAGCTCTTTGTGTAATTTATATTGCCCAATTGTATTAGAGGGTATTGAACATTTGTAAATTTCATTTATGAATGTTACACGGAAGTCGAAATAGGGCACACAGGGTTCTGTGAGAGCATATTTATGTTACCCTTGATATCTTAAGGCTATGGGCTGTCTCCTTCAATGATCCTTTTTTTTTCCCCCATTAGACAACTTTTGGACTGTGGAACTTGCACTGCCCCTTCAGAGTCTGGTAACCAATGATAGTGTAGCTAAAGCTCCTCCAAAGCACGGAGACCAGTGGAGAATCAATTTTAGCAGGTTTGTACAGATGTTTCAACTAAAAAGAACAAATGTCACCTGATAGTCCCCTCCCCTCCAACATTGTTTTTCTTTTCTTTTTTTTCTTTTTTTTGTATCTGTAAATGTTCAATCATACATGTACAAAATATAATTAATTAAAAAGAAAAAAAACCCTGAAAATGTAATTTCCAGTAAGAGATGCAGAGGCCTATTGTAAAAAGAAGTTGACAAAATGATGATTAGTGGAGATCAACATGACATTTGTTAAACTGATTATTACTCAGTCCTCTAATTCCCATAGGCTTTGTACAGGGATCATCCATTTCTCATAGGCATTGGGTTCATGTAATGATTTGAAAGGAGAAATACAATGTACATACTTTGTGTCTAAAGGTCAGTTTATCAATATACTGCTTTAATACTTGAATGCAAATACTAAACCCAGTTTAGATAATTTACAGTTTAGCCACATTTTTTGTTATTTTTACTGTTGAAGGTATCAGTAGAATTCAGTATTTTTTTCTTAAATGTAAGGAATGTTTCTCACATAAACAAATGATAAGACTTTAATTCCTCTTAAAAACCTTTGCCCAAACTCTGAATTTCCTTTCAATCTAATTTCATCAAACTTTGATTTTTCATTAATTTATCATATTTGCATTTGTACAGTATTTATTGCTTTAATATCCAATGCATTTCTGAAATCCCACTGTAATTTTGTTGTGTGTCTTTTTTTGCAGGGTGGAATGGCATGTTAGAAATGTAGATGGACATTATGAAAAGGTGAGTGAAATTATTTAGCTACTCATGATTCAAACTAATTTGAGTATAGCTTAAAGAAATCCAAATCTTTCAAAAATATTTCCTTTGCATTTTACCTTCCATTTGACATCTTCAGTAAAATTACACTGAAAAATAAACAGTAAAATGCAGGCAAAAACAAAGAACACCTTTCTGTTAGTCTGCCCATAATTAGAAGAAAGAAAGAGGAAAAGAATTGTTCATCACTCTTTTTAGGCACTCTTTCCTAGCCATTAAGCCATCTAGGTTGAAACCATATTTGTAAAATTAGGACCAAAATGTGAACATTGGTTTCTGTTATCAACGCTTGCTTTCAGGTTCCTGGGCTACCGGAAGACAACTGGGTCTGGTCTCCTCAGTATGCAATCAACATGCATCTTCCTGAAAGGTAGTAAATATTCCTCAAGTTTGTAACCTTCTTCCACCCACACCCTAACCCTTCCACCGTAGGGATTTAAATAGGAAGATGAAATGAATATGCCAAACTCCAGAGGGTCTTTTTGGACATTGGACTTGAGAGATATACTGGAAGAGAGAGATAGGTAGAGTGAGAGAGAGAAAGAGAGAGGGGAAGACAGACTGGTAAATAGAGATACATGTAGAAAGAGAGTGGGGAAGAGAGAACAGGGGGAGGATAAGGAAAGAGATATATATGAAAAGAGAAGGAAGGAAGGAAGGAAATAGAGAGGAAGGGAAAAGTCAGAAATCCACTGGTAGAAAGAGAAAGGGAGGGAGAGAGGAGAGGATTGACAATACTTATAGGGGTTAAAGAGGTAGCAACAGAGTGAAAGTTATATTAACCAAACAAATAATATTGCCATCAAGCCCCTTTAAAGCAGTAGTACTGCTAAGAAGATAAACTTGCTTTGGACTTGGTACAGCTATTAAAGTAAAAGTATTTCATTTATGTTGAGAAACACAAAGTTGCCACTGTTGATGAGCTACCCCCTACAAAATATCTTCTGTCTTGATTTTTTTTTTAATGTCTGAACAGGTGTTTGATATTAAATGTTTATGAGAAAATATGGTTTGTTAGAAACATGCCAGACATTTATTGGAATAGTATATGTGTAGTGTTATTTCAGAGATGATTTTTGTTTTCTTTGTTTCTTCTTGTCATCTTAGATGGGGCATCATTCAGTTCAGCAAAGATGGAGTCAACCAGACTAAGTTTGTTCGGGATCCAAATTGGCCTGTCTACACCAGCCTTGTAGCAGTCTACAATGCTGAAAAGGTAACTTATAGTGTGTAAGAGCGTTATATAAATTTAATTATTGTATTGTATTGTATTAATGATGATTATGAATAGTGTAATGATGATGATAATTATGATTATGACAAGGATCATTATAATGAAGATGAAGAGGATGAGGAGGAGGAAGATGAAGAGGATGAGGAGGAGGAGGATGATGAGGATGATAAAAAAAGATACAGGTAACAAAATGATTATGAGATGAAATCAAGTATTTTGATGGTACAGTTAATGTAAATCAAATGATAACTGCTCATCAGTCAGTAAATTTCCTTTCAATTTACCTTCCTTCTCAATGTTTCTGCTAGGAATTTTTCTCTGTACGAGGCTACTTCACTGAGGATTTAAAACAACTTAACATTCCAGACTTTGTTAAGAGTGGGATCTGTGCACAGCCTCCTAACATCACAGTCATACAAAACTACAGGTTTACAGCCACTGTCCAACCACTTACAAAGGATCTTCAAACTGGACATGTGCAGGATGACCGGCTTATTTGGTTTACATGATGACATGTAGTTATAAAAGAGTTATTCTTTGTGCAAGGTCACTTTACAGATAATAGAAATCTACTGAACATACCAGAATACGTCAGGAGTGGGATATGTACGCAACCGGCCTCCTAACATCGCAGGTATACAGAACTACAGGTTAATTACTATAGTCAAGCCACTGACCAAGGGTCCCAAGACTGGACATGTGCAGAATGATCATCTCATTTGGTTCACATCGTGATAGACTATGTTGACATCATGATGATCTGTGCCAGGAGTGGGATTAGGGCACAACCAGGTAATATCACAGTCACACAGAACTTCAGTTTCACTGTTACAGTACAGCCACTGACTATATCAGGCCTGGGGGGTGTAACATAAAAAATACAATCAATCTTACGATTGATATCAATCGTAAGTCTATGGCAAACCATGTACTGAAGAGTTACAATTGATCGTAAGATCGATAGTATCTCTTTATGTTACACCCCCCTGGACTGACATTGACATGCTTTAGTACCAACTCCTCATTAGCACTGGCAAGAACTACTTTATGGTGAAGTGTCAGGGGTGCCTGATGCTCTAAAGTGAACTCCTCATCTTGTCTAACTTGTTTAAAGCACAATGGTGTCCCTCCAAGCACCCAGTTGCAATTATTGAAGACATGGTTGGCCTCCTCCAGGTATGAAGGTTACCAGGAAGGTACTGAAACGGGTTGTACAGGATTACAGCTTGACCTGTAGCAGTCTGTTGACATGACTGACCTGGCATAGGACTTCAGTATTGAACCCATTTTATCTCACTGAAAAATAGAAACGTTTAATTTTGAAGGAGTTATAAAGAAACAACCTTTTTGAAACCATAAATTTGGGATAGGCAAGTGCCATTTTTTAAAATGAAAGTAGTAAACTTACAGCTTTTCTAAGTTTTAAAAATGTAGTGGCCTAAAGCGTGGAAACTATGCCATCTATAAACAATTTATTCAGGAGGCAAGTTTGCTCAGTCAGTTAAGCATCTGGCTGTCAAACCCAAGATAGTGCGTTCATGGACACAGGCCATGTTGCAGTGGAAAACACTCCATCCCTCGGATAGCATGTTAAATGGAGGTCCCGTGTAGAACAGAGTTGCCACCTTTGCACGTTATGAACACACTGTACTATTCGAAGAAGAGTAGGGGAAACCCTGTGTAGTGGTATACTTTCATAACCCACTTAGTTATTTTGGGAGGAGAGACACAAGGGTCACAGTGATTGAATTTGCTTTTTCCCCTTTCAGGCCTTGTTGATGCCAAATACAATACTTAATGATGATAAATGCATGTGTAGGGGGGGTGTTTTTGTAGTTGCATACAATCATGCTTTATGTGAGACATTGTAGCAGGTGAATTGAACTTTCAGTGCAATTTTTTTGTTGTGTGACCTCTGAGGTACTTTGTCAGCTCAAGATTAAGAAAATCTCACCTTTAGAGCTTTGAATTTTAAGCATTTTGTATACTGGTGTGTATGTGCATATGTTTATGTATGTAATGCATTTTCCCCACTTTTGTGTGATTTTATAAGATGAAAAATGTAAAGCGCAGTATGCTCTAAAAACCCTGTGGGGATTTTTTTAATGGTTTAATGCTTTGATATTTCTTCCTAGGTCTTGGCTTGATACCATATGATGCATATTAAAATGATGCAGTGTCTTCCACCATAAGTCGTTTGTACATATAATGAGACATGTGTAGATGTATCCATATTATAAACCTGTATGTGATGCCTTTTTTTTTTTTGCTAGATTATTCTCTTTTCTTCCTGAAATACTTTGAGCATTTTTTGTAAATATAACTGGGATAGTTATTTGTAGAAGTATGCACAAAATAAACCTTATTTGATGCATGTTTTAGCAAAATTTGTGCTTTTGTAGGCTATGCATGTTTTGTATGCTGAAATAATTTTGGAAGTGGATGGAGTATATAGATGTCACGAATGATAATATCTTAATTACAAATTTCATAGGAAATGGAAATACAATATGTATTGTTCAGGGCTTAGAGATGTATGTGCGTCATATACACTTGATTTTTTTTTGGGGGGGGGTCCTTTTTTTTCTAACTGTCTTTATTTTTTCTCTCATTTAAAAGCTTGAAATATGTATATGTATAAATGCATGATAACATTTTCCTATTTTGTTATTTGTGTCTTGAGATCATTGATTACAATTCATTCATTCATTTGAGTTTGTATGAAGGAAGATGTAATGGAGATGTAGAATAAGGTACTAAATCCATGGACTGACCTGATGCATTATGTCAAAGTTCATAGAACTTTCTTTTTAGAGTCCTTATTGGAATGCCTTTCCAAAAATTATGCCCATTGTGTCATCAGTAAACAGAAGCTCATTTCTCAGTAACCAAGATACTTTTAAAAAGTACTATTGGTCATGTGTTCTTTTTTCAGTACATGTAGAGTGATTTTTATGGCACCTTTGTTGGAAATTTTGTGCTGTTTTGTATGTATTCTAGTTCTTAGGAAGAAAAGTAGTGGAACATGATGGAAAAATATGAAACATGAAATATTTGTATATGGCATAAACCTTTTCTCACGTAATTCTGGTAAGATTATGATCATTGTGTTTTAGCTCATTGTTTGAACACAGATTTGTGAATTTATTTACAATTGTTGGTCGAGGTATTTTTGTCAATACACTGTATGTGAATAAATCACCATTTTTACATTTCAAGAATCCTCTATGATATCCAAAAGTAGGAGCTAGACGAAAAGAAAAGTAGGAATTTTGAGAAAGGGAGATCGAGCTTACATCCTCACCATCATCAAAATCTCCACCTCTGTCATCATCACCATCTTTATCTTTATCATGGTCATCATCATCATCATAATGAACATCTCCTTTTTCATAACCTTGTAAACAGCATCATCATCTGTCATTCTCCTTGTCTTTATCATCATCACCACCACCACTACCACCTTTGTTATCACCATTCTCATCGTCACCTTAATCATCATCAAAACGAAGGTTACCACCACCATCTCCATTACCACTTAAGATGCATTTTTATCTTAAAATCCCATCATCATCACAATTTTCTTTCTTCGATTACTTTCCTTCTTCATACTTGCATCAACATCAAAACAAACAAACTTCAACAAAAAGTACACAAAATGTTCATATATTTGTACAATACTTACTTCATAGTATTATTTATTCTAAATCTTGAAATTACACTAATACATCACATAAACAGGAACATTTTGTTAGACAATCCAAATCATAAAACTGTATCCTTCAACACAGAGCAGAACAATTCATGTCCTGAATATACCATATATTTTGTTAAATTCAATTACAGCTGTTGCATGAGTAGTTATCCCATCTATTAATACCTTGGTGCAACAACTTTAATACCAGTCTTGTGAGTGCATATAGACTACGTAATGGCAGCTGTTTTTAATTCACTCAAAACTACTAATAACTGATAGGGAAATGAACTTCAAAATGAGAGCTCACTAAAACTTCCTCCAGATGTTAATTTGCAAATAACCAAATATATTGTATATACAGTCATTCATAACTGAATGCAATATCAAAACTAGGAATGATGATAAACTGCTACAAAAAAGGAAAGAAAAAAAAAAGTAAAAATACCATCATGCAGAATTAAACACAGAGATATCCAAATCCATAGGGTAAATTCAATGTTCTAATCTTTGAAGCTGTTGCTTAGCAAATACACTCAGAGAAGATTCTTTGTCAGACCAGCGATAAATTTGTCAAGAGAGCATATAGGATATGAGACCATTAACACTTGTGCTGCCTTGTAAGTAGAAAATTAATAGTAGTGATGATAAACTTCTAACACAATGACAAAAATGAGAAAAGTGAGTGAGAGAGGGAGGCAAGCAAAATATTCACTACTTTCTTTGGGCTTCTAACAAGGTTTAACAGCTTAAAATAAAGATATCTCTAAAGGAACGGTTGAAACCCCAACACAATTCCATAAGTTGTGTTTCTGTAAATCTCGTACCAGCTTGTCAATTGAAAAATCGATCGTTTATATAGTCGAATTTAACCTCCGATATAAAATGCTCTCAAGTTACAGAGTGAGTAATAACTTACACATACCTATCCACACATAAATACATCCCTGAACATCAATAAATGAATCCAATTTTGAAGGGTTTGAATAATACATCAAAAACTAGTGATTTTTCAATCTGGAAACCCATCAGAATATTGTGGCAATAATAATTTTTTTTTCAAATCAAGAACAGCAATGTGTGGATCTACTCAGATAAAAGAACTATTTCTGGACCCACATGTTTTGATGTATATGTACTCCTTTTGATGAAAAATTCAAGGTTTTTTATGATTTTTTTTAAACATTGTTTCATGATACGTTAATAAACCATTATCAATCATGTCCTTCTGATCCTTTCAGACATCTTCTTAGCCGTTGATCATAAACAGCAGAAGGAAATCTAATCCCATTAATTCAGGCAGTTTACGAAGGCACAAACATGAAAATTACGAGTGACTGCCATCATAATCCAATTTACATCCGAATGAATTTGAATGTCTCGAGCAATACAAGTCTTTGCACATTCAAGAGGGAAAAAAGCAGAGAATTGTGAGCACAAGAAATATGATGTTCAAAATAAAAATTGTATTTGAAAATTACAGAAAAGGGTATTAAAGCAGAAATGAAAGGTGTGTGAATAAGATAAATGATCAAAAAAGAAAAGGCAAGGTGGAGGAGGAGAGGGAGGAGAAAAACTTAGATAAAGAAAGAGAGAGAGAAAGAGAGAGAGAAAGAGAGAGAGAGATAGAGGGGCTATCATGATATAAATAATCACACTGTTTGGCAGATGACCATTGGTATTGCCATCACTCAATTTTATTGGATAGTGTGAGAATCTTATGTCTTATGTCCTCATCAAAACTAAATGGGGAATACCTGAGAGGGATAACATTACAGAAGATAAGACACAGGAGCTAAGCTAAGAATTTGTAGGCAATTAAATTGACCTCACCCACCCCCCCCCCCCCTCAAAAAAAAAAGATCAAAATTTCGACCAAATCAACTGAGATAGTATACCAGTAGACATCTAGATCGGATTTAAGTTTTAGTATGTATTGTCAAACAATGATACAAAAAGAGAAATGGTACATGCTGAAATTCACCAGTGCTGTAAAATAAAAATATCAGTTTAATATAGGGATGTTATATACACAGTTATTAATCTGCTCGACACAGATATACACACAATTAAAGGCATAGCATAGCATTCTGTCAGGAAAGTATAGACTAGAATCTAGTATAACCTGTTACAGCTTACAATTGAAGTATTTGTACTCTTTGTTCAGACAGAGTAATTCAAAAGAAATATGATGTGTTGCTGGCTATGCAAAAAAATACCCATAAAGTCATTTGAAAAATTAATCCCTTCTGTGCCACAAGGTTTAAGAATCATCACAAATAAACTTTCAAGAGAAACATTTGAAGTCTTAATTCTTTGTTTCTTGGTAAAATTTAGGTTTTACATATAAATGTAATTTGCACACATTGACCATTATCATATAATAATCCAACTGTTCATTTTTTTTCTTTGAGAAAAAAAAGAAGCTATTTTCTAAACCAAGCTCACAGCTGAACATCAATATTTTCAAAAGGAATATGCTGCCCATGGCACAGAAGAGGTTAAACAACAATAGAATATAGTCAACTAATCAGTGGAAAGAGTGACAATCAGGGGCAGACCTGATATTTAGATGGAAATTGTGATGTAACTGGTCCACTAAAATGGCACTCGTACCACAATCTACTGGCTCCCCCGTGACAATGGAGGAACCCTTCATTGGACTCATTCCTAATAATCCAACTTGAAGACCTCCTAGAAAAGAAAAAACTGAGTGGATGAGAGATACACTATACTGTGGCTTCAAGCATGAATAAGAAGAGTTTATGAAGAGCTAGATACAGCCAGTTTCTTGAGATGGTCCATGAAGACTTGTAAACTGACGTCGTCTGTAAGCACTGGAGTACTTCCCTCCTATGAGGAACGAAAGAAGAGAGAGAGACAATGATTTAGAAATGAACGATCATTTGAGAGTTGTGAATGGGGTTTTCACAAAAAGTCTACAGTGCCAGGAGAACATATTCATCCACTTTTCCAGCATCTTATGTGGTTCTTCTAGAATATGGACACAACATACTCAAATAAAATCATCAAATTCAGGTTTGCTTGAGTAATGATGCACAATATTCAGACCATCTTCTTTTTAACCATCTCCATACCATCCTTACTTTACAAATAAAATTAACAAAATTTCTTAAGATGGAATTACTAAAGATTCAATTTGTTTGATATCAAGAAGTTCTTTTTCTTCCCCATGGAATTTGCATACTATCGTCTTACCTGCCCCCATCCATATGAGTTATGTGACTGTGATGGGTTGACCTTGCTCAGAAGGAAGCGAGCCTGAAAACAAACCATAAGATGATAAGTGGCAGATATGCATGGACTCTCAGCTCATCAATCTTTACTCACGATGTGATTCTTTGAATAATTCATATCTCATAAAGGGACTGCAGACTTTCATTTAAAATGAAAATCTGCATCCTACAATGCTTATGATTCGTATGACACAGACCACTACACACAGATGCAAGATAGAGAATCAAAGTTACATGTCCATACTGATATAGACCATTTTTTTTTATTCCCATTTGGTTTTTGACAAATTATTTCACCATGTTTGATACATAAACTTATGAAATTTCATAGCACATAAAACTCTGTTGTAAATGATAATGTGAAATTTATCCTGTGCCATCACATGTAGCTTTAATCTTGTGTATAGGGAGAACTAATGCATCACTAATTCAAGATGTCAGAGAGAGCAAAGACAAATATACAAATTAAAATGTAATTAAAACAAAACAAAACACCACAGAACATAATTTTTTTTTACAAAAGATAAACTCAGAAATAAACTTCCAAAGGTATTGAATTAATAAGCACAAAGAGCTACAAGACTAAAGTCCCCTTTTATAACACTTGACATCATATTCCTTGAAAATTTTGAATCATCATCACATACAACATTAATATCAATACTGCTAACACTGATATAATGCTAGTAACAAAACTAATGTTGTAACAATAGAAATACACAAATTTTTTGTTTTAATGTCTAAAAAAAAAAAGGAACTTCTTTATACCTGACTCTTTCCCTCCTCGCAGACGATGTAACGTGGCATGGGGAAGCGGTTCTGGAGGATTTCCTGGGCATCATCCTGTGGTGCTCCGAGGAGCTGCTTGAAGTTCTCATGTCCTTCCTGTTCATGGTAGCCTTGCTTGTACCACGTGGCAATCGTCTGTATGGGAGAAAAGATTGATGTGATGCTTTATTATGGAGAACTTTTGTCAATCCAGATTCTTAGAAAAAGTCTAACAAAACAGAGTTTTTAAATTCCTGATACATTTCATAAATGGCAATTTTTTCTGGATAGAACTAAAACAAACAACCCTAAAAATATGGTTCATTCAAATGATTTCTTCATAAATTAATAATTAGTTGAATAAATAGTTCACTTACCAAAAAATAGTAAGAGAGAATGGGAGAGAGAAGCAGAGAGAAGAAGTTGAGAGAAAATGTAGGTAGGGAGAGGGGGACAGGAGAAGAGGGAAGGAGAGGGGTACAGAAGGAGCCAGATGAGAAAGAAAGAGTGAGAGTGGAAGAGAGAGGAAGAGAGACAGAGAGACAGAGAGAGAGCATGCGAGCACTATATGCATGTTGAATTGGCTAACATTATTTGAAACCTTATCTCTCTGTTTCTGATAAATATCCATATCCTAACACCCCCCCCCCCCCTCACACACACAAAACCATGCAAACACACATGCAAACACTCATCTCAAGTAGAGCTATTGATCGGTGATACAAGAGGAGCAAGTACACGTAAGTACTTCATACCTTGCCATGATAGATGAGGAGCTGGAAGAAGGTATCCATGAGAAGGATACGATCTGGGACGATGCTGCTGCTATCCAGGAGCACAGGCTGTAGGAGAAACAGAGAGAGAGAGAGAGGTGAAATATGAGAATATCCTTAAAGTAATATTTTAGAAGGTTATTATGCTTTACCAGTACAAATATTCTGAAGAGCAAGATGACATAAAAAGAAAAGACAACATGAAAAATGTATTTTCACATAGATTTGTAGGGAGCATTGATAATATTTTCATCTTTATTGTGCATTTTGGAAATACACTTCAAAAGTCAAGAAATATGAAAGAAGATAATTTTTTTTTTAAAGTTCAACCCATTATCGCAGAAGGTAACACTTAAGTTTTCTTTCTCCTTTAAACTCTATAAACATAATCACACAACTACATTTTCATCCCAATATGTTAATTCAAAGCTTTGAGCATGACTGCAGGATCAGTATCGGCATCAGTATCTATGACAAGATGTTTCTAAGGGCATATTGATATCACTGACCATCATTTTAACTAAATCCGCCATTCTTTCATCACTCAGTGCTCCTAGGCAATCCAACAATGTTGATATGAAAGTCCACTCAAAAAGAGAAAATACTATGAGATAGCAAGTTGCTATATATATGTTTTTGAAGTCCAGCAATCAAGCAAACTAATCTAGGTCTTCAAATATTTGAAAATTACTGTACAATTGAAGCACCATGTTTGCAGATGACTCAGTTGCCAGGTACCGTATGTTGAACTAGCACAATCACAATCATAAACCACACTACTTTCATCTCAAGTATTATTAATCTTCTACGTACAGCCATAATTCATAAGGAAAGAGACGAATTTACACAGGGATAAAAAGTAAACATGCCTCAAGAAAAAAAAGAGGAAGAAGAAATAAAATCACCATAAAAGATTAATTTAACGTAATGTAGTAGTGTATAAAAAATAAAAAAACACACTCCTGTACAAATCAAAACAGGTCCTTACCTCTGAGCTATTCAAGATTTAGGAGTAGAGGGTAATAGTATCATCATGATGAAATATCAGCTTATAAAGTTTTACCTTGTAACACTAAAGATGTGATAATACAGGCTGGACTAATTGCAACCTACCATTACAGGGTATATCAACAAATAAACAGGACAGTTTACCTCTGTGCCATTGAAGCTGTATGAGTAGAGGATCGGCTGAATCATAACAAGGCTCTGGGTCAGGTCTTCCCTTAGCAGCATGTGACGGTAGAAGGACGTCTCATCAGGACTGTTGTTGAACACCTGAAGGAACTGGGATCTCCGAAGATGGAACATGAACTGTGGGGATAAAAGTGATTTAAGATGAATGGATGATGAAACAGAGACAATATGGAAAAGAGAAGAAAAAGAAAGGAAAGCAGAATAGAAAATAATGTCTCCGGTAACCACCTACGGTGGGCGGAGGCAAAAAAAGTGGAATAAAACTTACAGAGGAGAAAGATAAAATACGAGAGAGATGAATTGTTTGATTAAATGTGTTTCTGCCATCACCTATAAAACTTAAATTCAGTCATGCAATAGCCAAATTTTGTATCAATTCATTTATATTTGATTCTTTTTCCAAAGAACTCTTAATGAAAAACTATAATAAATCCCACTTGCTATGAAAGATAGAATCTCACTCAACAGAATCTTTTTCTGTTGTTTTTGAATATATCAGGAAGCATGATGGAATCTTTTGAGGTTTGTTAATGGTAACACTTGCTAGAAAATTATCAATACCAAACGTTCACAATTCAACCATGTCTTTCCCCGCCCCCAGGCATTTTTTCTCATATCTACTGACCTGCGGATAGAGTGAGAACTCTTGGGAGAGGCGGAAGGACTCGGGGTTGTCCTTGTGGTACTCGCCAAACTTCTGGCACAGTCGTATGAGCATGCGGTCTAGCCATCTTAGGACATCCCCGCCTTCCTCAGTGATTGCCCTGTGGACCGCTAGCCTGGCCATGAGAACTGCTGCAGCCTCCTGGTCAAAACCTGCTGCTATGTGAGTGATCTGGGTGGCTGCATCAGCCCAACTGGATTTGTAAAAGAGAGCCAGAAATATTTGTGATGATACATACCTAAAGATAATTCTTATCTGACCAGTAAAATCGATGGTGAAAGTATAATTTGGCTTGATGTTCGGGCATGGCAAAGCTGTAGTAACAGTTGTTGACATAAATGTTTATGTAAACTTTGTCGTGGAAAGAACATAAGTGGAATACATGCAACGACATGACGGACCTGAGCGCTATACAAGAAACCATCATTATTATCATCATTATTCTATCCTAATCACACAAATAAGATTGAAAAATGACCAAGACAAGAAGAATAAAGTTACATTATTTGGCCAGGAAATGGTTAGTATGGAGTTGATGTGACAGTGTGACTGAGATATTCATCTTGGTCCTGCCCATTTTCATAAATACGAACATGCTCTACATTATCAATATTATATCAAAAACCATTGTTAAAACAATAAACTGCTCTACTGCTATCCAGTTACTTTGTTTCTATCAACCACTGTCTTCAAACTTATCTATGCGCTTCATCACAAAAGTGGGACGGAACAAATTAAATGACAATCTAGACACCTATCCCTGGGAAACTACATTCTCACATCACATGTGAGCTGACACTGAAACTGATATACTATTGATCATGCTATGATAAACTATCTCCACTTATCATGGTTTATTAGATTGGATCCCCAGACCAGCACCATTTGAAGCAGGTCTCCTATAATCAATTCTATCAACAACGAAAAAAAAACCAGTAAAGCATGCTGCTGTAAAATACATTTTGGGGTATTGGTCTGTTTTTCTTTAATGTGTACTGTCAGAGAGAAATTTATCACCATTTTATTCAAACAGAAAATATGATCACCATATCCAACATGTTTGTTACTGAGCATTTTGAATGTTTACAATAGCAAAATTCACACAGAAATTTGAGAAGAATTCCATGACATTTCATTGCTTTTCATAATCCATTTTAGCCTTTTTCTGTGACCAGATAAGCACTTCTCAGATATGATTATAGCATATACACACCATGCAAATACCATGCATGGATATATCATAATTCATATTAATTTGGCCTCTGACTCCCCTCCCAGCCACAGCCACATACAGCTTACACCCATGATCAATTTCAATGACTTTCCACGACTTAGATTTTTCATCAATTTCCATAACTTTCTAGAAAAAATAATTTTCCATGACTTTCTAGAAAAAAATAATTTTCCATAACTTTCTAGGTTTTCCATGACCATGGGAAACTCATATGGAAGCTAAATTTTAAAACATATACATGCAATACAAGTAATATTTCACATACCCTTGTTTATGTGAATTCATTGTACTGTGTTCAATGCTATTGAAGTTTGCAATTTATAAACCAATTTTAACTGAACAGATTTTAAAGAGTGTAAGAGATAAATAAGATTTAAAGAGAAAACATTCTTTTAATTCAAACTCCAGTTACTCTTTTCACTGTTCATGTTAATACAAGCAGTGTCAAACTGATAACTGTTACACATATCCAAAAATGAAATCAAACATCACATTCATGGAATAGCTTTAATCATGCTGGTTGCATTAAAGGAAGTAACCCTCTTTTTTGGTAAGTTTTAGCCATGTTGATTCACGACATACTGGTAGTACAATGTTAAATAATCCTGTATTCTTCCTTTCCTTTCAAACAAACTTACTTTCTGGCTAGGGTAGTAACACGGACACGCCTCTGGCCACTGGAATGCTGGTACTGGGTCACAAACTGGACACACCCTCTTCCTCCTTGTGGTATTGGAGCATTGTGCTACAGAAGAGAGAAGAAAATGAAGGGGAAAAATTCTATATTATCCACTGTGTCATGAGGTCATGTGTCATGAAGTCGCCTACTTTTGTGTTACATGGTGATTCTACCTTCAGTAGTGTACTTCTAACTTTGAAAACTGATATCTCCTCAAGTATCAACCATGTGATAGCAAAAGTATATATTTTCTGAAAGGAAATTACAAGGAGAATCTAAATGTGCACTAAAAGATGGCACAAGATGTAAGATGAAAAAAAATTTGTAAACATAAATATGAAAAATGTAATAATTCTTATTATCTCATTATTTTAAACATAACCTTTTCTGTGATGCTCCTAGGGCAGTTCTAATGTTATATTCTTACAGAAGACATTCAGACCTTTTCAACAAGACATAATTGTCTTGGGTCTATGATCAGGTAATAACTAAAAAATATCAAAGATTTTTGCATGAATTATCGAACATTTTTATGAACCACCGTATATCAAGTGTTCTATAATGTATTCATGACAGTCATGCTTATTTGTCAATCATAAGATAGTAAAACTGAATATAATAGCTTTAATATGGAACCAGAAGTGAAGCTATATTGCAAGTTTTGACCAAAATATGGACATCTTCCCAAAACTATTGAAAAATATAAGTTCCGTAATGACTTTGTACAGGCAGTATCATTTTTGACCTAAAATTCCAAGTATTTCAGTTTAAACACTACCACACTGCTTAGCTAAATTCACTTTTCAATCATAGAGCTGTAAAGAGGAGTATATTAGTTTTAATTTGGTACAATATTTGAAGTCATTTGACAAGTTCTGACAAAAATATCAACATTTTTCAAAAAAATGCACTGAAATCTGGATTTTCCCATTCATTTTGTACATACTGCCCCGCTTTCAGGAGCGCCGCTTCTGGCACCTCCCCTGGCCTTCCAAATATAAAAGGCTGTAGTTTAAGTTATATATTACCTATAGCCGTGAAACTTTGCAGACTAATTGCTTATTAATACAGCTTTTAGACGATACCAATCTTAATATGTTAGCCTCAATGGTTCTGATCAAAATCAAGAAATACTTCAGTTTGAAAGCACAAAATGTAACAGCATCACCCTTTTTGGGAGGCGAGTTCATGACACATAACCATAAATGCAGACCTCCCAACCTTTGAGACTGAAAAATAGGGATGCTTTTGCTCAAAATTAGGAAAGAAACAGCATTTCCCCATAGAAGTGTGTAGTAAATTTATCAAGAAAAATAGAAAAATCATATCGAAATAAGAGCTTGGAATGGTCAAAAATCAGATTCTTTTCTCCAAATTCAGAATGGTTGGGAGGTCTGTAAAATGGCACAGCTTTAAACTAGGCTGTCATCAAATTCAATTTTCTTTGTCGACATGGAGGGACTAATTTATGACTGTTGTCAACATTTCTCCACAAGACATGTGCCAGACTGTTACTGATCCTATAGGGAATCTACATCACCAACAGAACTTGGTGTTGGAAATTAAACACAACCACATTTTCCAGGAAATTTGATGCATAAAATGTTAAATTTATTCCATTGGGTATTCAATGTGGAATTCACAATTGAATAATACCACTTTCATGTCGTAATACCAGAATCTCTGCCAACATAATTTGGAGATTAAATTTTGAAATGCTGGCTAGAAGCATGCTTTTAGCAGACATTTCAATGTACTGCGTCCAGGTAATGCAAGCACTTTCATATCATACTTAACCTGATGAAAACAGGTTATTTTGGGATAAGAGACATTTTCAATAGATGCTAGCCTGAGTAATCTCGGCATGACAAGTTACAGAGTTATAACTAATTCAAAAGCAATACATTATCATTATTTCCAGATTTAGTAAAGTTATCACTTTACAATCTCGTCACTCCAATGAACAGAGCATGGAAATAGATGGATGTGAGCATCAAATATAGAACAAGGATATTTTACATGCACATATCTTTTGAGTGAGAAACATTTTTTTTGGGGGGGGGGCATGAAGGATAAAAATCTTAATCATTTTCAAGTTTGATGTATTTCTGAGGAAATTGGCGAATGATTTGATTTTTTCATGTACAATTCTGTGGGAGTAACTGAAATGATTGAAACGCAGAGTGATTCAGCTCTGGAAACCCCTAAAGAGCTCTTGGATACCAAATATGAAAAAGTTTAAGGAAAACCCCTAATAATATTCAAAAACTTAAAACCATTATAAAATTTTATTGTAATTGTAACATTTTCCCACAGTAAATCCAGACAATTCCTGTGAATAGAAAAGGCAATATAATTTCAAGCAATCACTTTGTGGATTATTTCACAAGACACAATTCAAAATTTTGAGAGAATAGTCACTATAAAGAAAAAAAGTTTTTTAAAAGAGGCATTCCACTTCCACCCCCAAACACTCAATAGTTAATATGGAAATGAGTAATTTACATATTGCTCAGAGAGGATTTTTGTGTTTATTTTCTAAATTTCTAGGCAAACAGATAAAACAAAAGAAATACAAAAAATTGATAAAGAAATATCACTGGCTGGTGCTTGAGAATGGACTAAAAGAAACTGGTTCCTGTTAGTAAACCAATTAGAAAGCTAGAATTGAACTTCACATCACAGTATCACTTACATCTTGCATTTGATTCCATGAAATTGTGGCTTAATAATTTTTCTCACTACTTAAGATTATAAACAAGGCAATAGCCACAAAGTGTCTCATCACATTTGTGTGTAATCATTCTTACAGGTAAATTGTAACATTGGTGATCTCATTTGACCTTTGATCTATATACAAGACCTTTGACCCCAAATACATGTAGCATCGAGGTTCTTATAGAGCATCTACCATCCAAAATTGGTTACAAATGGGCAAATGGTGGCAAAGCTTTTCAAGTTTCATAAGTGTTAAGGACGGACGGACACCACTACGGATCCCTTCAAGGAGAATGCAACCCAGACATCAGTGCGCTTCCAGTGAATGAAGAAGAACAAGAAGAGTAAACAGTGAAAGTTTGAAGAAAATTGGACAATCTGTTCAAGAGTTATGAACTTTGAAAGTTTAAGTAAATCCTTAATATGGGGATCCTTGAATTGGCAACTTTGCCAGCATCTGTGATGTCATTGTGGACAACTCTCCATTCATTTTGTACACAAAATTTAACATTTTCTTTATTTTCAAGAAAAATAAAAATTCTTTTGATCTATTGTTTGAGTATGACAAGGCTATATCAATTCTGCAAGCATTTTGGGAAGAATTATGTTGATTCCTGACTTGAAATTTCATATAAATCCATTTTTTTTTTAAAAACTAGGTAGAAAATGAATTGAGAGTTGTCCATGATGACATCACAGATGCTGGCAAAGTTGCCAACTCAAGGATCCCCATAACAGGGATTTACTGAAACTTTCAAAATTCATAACTCTTGAACCAATTGTCCGATTTTGCTCAAACTTTCACTGTTTACTCTTCTTGGTCATCTTTATTCACTAAGAGCACACTGATGCCTGAGTTGCATTCTCCTTTAATCTCACTTCACCTCAGTGGCTCCACAAAAATAGTAGGCATACAATATCCAAAGAGCAAGTATACAATTGTTGATACAAAGGAGATAACTGATATTTTTATACATAGATTATAGCAGCGCTTCTCAACCGGTGGTCCGTGGCCTACCAGTGGGCCACGAAGCTTTCTCAAGTGGGCCGTGAGTTCAGTCCAAAATATTTTGGAAACAAATCTTGAATTCAGCTTTACTGTAAACATCAAATTGAATTGAATTTATTAAACATATCAAAATAACAACAATAACAACAGTTGTAGATTAACGTCAATGCAATGTCCTAAAAATTTTAGAAGATTTCTTCTGTACTTTTGGGGTGGGGGTATCATATCAATCTTTCATTTATTGCAACCATCCATGTAGGTTGGATATGTAATGTAGGCAACTAATGTAGTGGTCCAGATAATTACCACAGAATTCTTTCTCTATTTTCTTTTGTCATGTTTTATTGATTTTTTTCTGAGATTTTGTGAGGTGGGCCTCAAAATATTTTTAAGAATGAAAGTGGGCCTTGAAAAAATGTTAATAGGTAAAAAAAAGGTTGAGAAGCACTGGATTATAGGATTTCCGGGCAAGATAACACTGCCTTCTGTAATATTCGATCTGAAAATGCCTTCAAAAGCCTGAAACAGAGAAATGACTAGGAGTAAAATCAGGCAAAAACTGCACTAAGTAAACAAACCATGACCTGACCAATATGCTCATATCTACTCAAGATATCAGTCTACTCATTTCTATCTCCCCTCTTCATCACATGCCTACTCAAGAATTCCTAGGACAAATAACCAAGGAAACTGACAATTCATCCTGCAGTGTTGCCCTTGGCTGGGCTAATTCGTTTGAGTGCTGGCAAAAGATATCAGATTCTAATTTGGTTAGTAATTTTTGTGCAACAAATGAATACATACCTGGGAATCATGTCAAGTTACTGTAATGGTTTTTTTTTTTTTTTTTTTTTTTTGCTGTTAAGTGTCTGTGTGCGTGGGCATGTAAAGTGTACATTGAATAATCATATTAATTTGTATGGCATCACTTCTTCATATCCCTTTAAGAAAGATTGTCATATTTTGGAGGATTAATTATATTCTTGGGGGCAGGGGAGGGCTTGCCTTGGGTTGGGACTAGGGTTGGGGTTTATGTATGTTGTTTTTATCAGTAATTTCATTTAATTTTTTCTTTGCTCATTGATTTATATATATATATATATATATATATGTATATATATAAATCAATGAGCAAAGAAAAAAATTATATATATATATATATATATATATATATATATATATATATATATATGTATATATATATATATATATATTTGTAAATGTATATTTATCAAATTATGTTATGAAAACAAAATGAAAATATTTATTCATTTCATATTCAATTACATTGATTTATATATAGAACCCCCCCCCCTAAAAAGAAAAGTGAAATGCCAACAATTTGTGTAGCTGAGCAAGAAGAACAGGATAGAGCAGAAATAAACAAATATTAATTAATTAGCATAAGTAAGAATGAAAGGGTAGATAAAGATCACAAATACTGAAATTTGGTCTTTTTTGGAGTCCAGTGGATGGAACATTTCCCATGTTTAAACTTAATTATATCCTCAAGTCCAGTTATGTCATCATTTATGTCATTAAAAGGAAGTACAATGCCGTTCTGGCTTTTGGATGGTGTAAAAACATTTTACACCATCCAAAAGAAATACTAAGTCAGTAGTCACATAACTGCTACTTCATAATGAAATACAAAAAAAAGTGTCTTTTGGAAAACCCACACTTCATTTTTTCTGCAGAAATGTCCATCCTGAAGAGGCAAGGAAAGATAAAATCAACACTTCTATTGCACAAATATCACCACAAAACCTATAGATGAACAACAGTTAAAGGGAAAGTCTACCCCAGAAGTTTCACTGTTTCAATAAAAGTAGATGAATTTGAACAGCATTTAAAAAAAGAAATGAGCAAAAGTCAAAGAATAAGAAAATGACACACAATTACATCTTCTAGTAAATTACTCCCGGCTCTGCAAATTTGCAACACTGATGACATCATATGTGAGCAGCTCTCCATTCACTTTGTACATGAAATTTCACATTTTGCCTTTAAATTGTCCTACTGATCTGCAAAATGGTGTATTATTTGTACAGTTTTTAGCATCCTCAACATAAGATGCCTCTGATATGGTAACATGTGTCTTCCCAATAAGCATAACCAAATGAAAAGGAAACACCTGTAGAGCATATCTTGGCAAGTGGTATTAGATTTTTATGTTACAACTTGGCTTCAAATTTCCCCCCCAAGTATCAATCATGTGCAACCCTCCCCTCCCTCCCAGGAAATAAAAGATGAAGAAGACAAAGATGAAGAGGAATAAGAAAAAGAAAAACGAGGAAGGAAGAAAATGGAGAAGTAGAAAAGGAAGGAAAAGGAAGGAAAGGGAAGGAGGAGAACAAGAACAAGTACAAGTACAAGAAGAACAAGAACAAGAAGAAAAGATGAGTAATCATGATCTAGAGTGATATTCTTCACTAATGGAGATTACTTTCTATTGTGTGCAGCATAAGGTGTCTTTCCAGCCCAACGTTAATCATTCCGTTATTCATTTTTCATGGGTCTATTGTCAAGTGGATGTCCAGTTTCATGTTTCTCCCAAGGGTGTAATATTCTATTCTCATTGATCGATATGACTGCAGACGCCTTGGTCATTTTTAACTTCTCAGGTTTATTCATACATTAAATTTGAAGTTACAGGATAGCATTAAGGACTGGCATTTCTTACAAATTCATTTCTGCATTAAGCAATAAGCAAGTCCTCAATGAGCATTATCTTGAATTGTGAGAAAGGATTTTCATCTACATGTATAAGTATTATGTACATTAGTTTTCCTCATCTAATTTCATTTCAGAGCCAGTTTATCTTTGCATCATTCTCAGACAAAACACTCTCAAAAAGTTATCTATTGTGTGAAACAATAATTATATTTCAGCGTGATTCTTATTTAGCATTTGATAGAAACTGATGAGAAAGTGAAAGAGAAAGAAAAAAATAAAGACAAATTTCAATAAAAATATATATATGATGAATATAAGAAATAAATATAATTTACATTCTCCAATGTACTTATGTAAAAGAAAAATAAGGAATAAATACCACCTACATTCTCCAATGTAGAAACAGATCTCTTTGCATCCCTTTGCACACTGCACTGAAATACATGTATCTCTATGTGTGTGTGTTTATAGTTATTGAGTACCAGCACGGAGGTGGAAAGAGAGTGAGCACTCATAAGAGAGGAGTGCAAACGTGGCAACAGTCCCAGTCAGTCTTTGTCCGGTCAGGTGCTTGTGGATGCCTCATCATTTGTGAGCTTTCAGATAACTGCAATGGAATCTCTTTCTAAACTTGCTCTGTGACTCAATATTCACTTTATTGATGAAGGAACAAGAAAATCTTACAGGTAAGCACTTTTAAAAGTTACTTTGGATAGTTGAATATTCTCTGTAAACCAGCAAAACTTCACAAATTCATTAAAACATGCTTTTTTCTTTTGTTTTACATTTAAAATTGAATTTTATGGTAACAAGTCCAGTGAAATTGGGAAAGAAAAAGTGGAGACATGCCTAGTTCACCAAAATAAGACTGAAAGAGGGCATCAGCTTGTAAATATAAAGACAGTGGGGCATGAGGTTATTACAAGGATTAATGGCAGAAACCTGGGATATAAATTCCAGTTTAGCAGAGCAATTTACGGGATAAATCAATAATAATAATAATAACAAATTGTCATAAGAGCAAGGGAGCAATGAATTTACTCTGATTTTCACAACAGGGAATGCATATATCATAATACCCTGTTGAGCAGTTCTTTCGAGTTTTGTGGCTTTTGCTTTGATTTAGGTAGATCGGTTATAGTAACTTCAATTCCCGCTTGCCATTTTCACAAATACACATTGAAATAAACTTTGCAATCATACCTCTCCGGTGGGAAAAAAATTCCATAGTTTTTTCCAGTTATTTTTTTTCCAGTTATGTGGAAAGCTAATTTGATTGCTTCAGTGCAATTTCCTTTGGGATGATCAACTGAAATACAGTGTGTATCAAAAAAAATGTATACCTAACTTTGGAAGCTTTGACTTGAAAAATCAAAAAGTATATGCTGTGAAATTCATGGCATAAAAGAGAAACTAGTTTTTGTCTTTACATTCCGATTGCTTTCTTAGCTTATCAACACAAAATGATACACGCAAATTAGCAGAAGGATTGCTCTGTTCAACACAAAAGAGATGCAAAATTACCCATTTCTGGGCTTGACTGATGCATGACAACATTATAGACAGCCTTTATAGATACTTTTTGTACTGTAACACTATAATAGTCCTATGTCTATATAGTTTAAATCCCTCTCATGAGAAATTTAGTGAGGTAGATGGAAATCCTTTGCTCGGGTCATAGAGAGTTAATGTGTTCTATATACTCCTACACAGTTCATACAATCCTTTCTCAGTCATGGTCATTCTAAAATGCATCGAAACTGAATGAAAAGCAAAACATATGCATACTTAAAGAGAGGGGGAGAGAAAGACAGAGACAAACATAAAAAGAGAGGGAGAATAGAGATTAAATGGTTTCAGAACATTTAATTTAGTAGGTGTCACCACAAGCCATTAAGATGGATAGACAGGCTTCCAGTTTCTGATACATGTACTTGAATAGTTATTACCAAAGCTCTGATCAAATTTATTGTTAATGTACGGTGTATAGAACATATTAGTAGGGTAAAGGCCATTTCTTCTCTTGACAATAAAACCCTCCATGCAGAGAGGTTAACTGCATACTACTAGGAGTAGAAACTTCACAAAAAACCAAATTTAGAAAGAAAGGAAACTTTTCTTGGTCTCTATTTCAAGTTTCTCCTTGGATAATCTGTACTCCGAGTGATTTAAAATCTTTGACACAGTAAAGGAGAGAATTGAATATAATTATACTGTATATGGCAAAGCTTAAAGTGTACACTCTAAAAAGGATGTAGTCAGATTTGACTAGATTGCTGGATGGGCACCAGTACTATTCTGTCTAAATTGACACAATTCTAGTGAAAATGACCAGAAATCTAGTAAAGTCAACACAGGACCTCATGAAAATCAACATTATTCTAGTAAAAATTGACACATACTTAGTGAAAATCACCAGAATTCTGTTAATTTTTTTTTTACATAGAATCCCACGGGCACTTGCACTGTTCTAGTCAAAATTAACACAGTTCTAGTGAAATGACCAGAATTCTAGTAAAAACACTGCAAAGGGTGTGAGGGTTTCTCAAGCTGGTGAGGGGCTCCATGTCCCTATACTATAGTCAAAATATGAGTATCAAAATATTACTTCCATAAATAGACACTGTGAGTTCAAATACACTCTCAACATAAAAGCAGCTAGTAGGGTACATTGCAGACTAGTTGAGTTGGGGCGTTAACAGAATAGAACAGCCATTTGATTCAATTCCATATCTAACTCACCTAAAAGGACCTTTGACCTTATTGTCGTAACCTGACATGGGTTGTGTACAAGATTCATGGAATATGGAACACACTTTTAAAATGAGGGTAAAAACTCCAATATCTAATTAAGTTAACTGAACTCAAATAACCCTTTAACTTGATTTTGTGACCCAATATTTCTTTCACATAACTTGGGACACTTAATTAACCCTTGTGTCAAAGATTCATAGAAATCAAACATACACCTTTGAAAGGAGAGTATTTCTTGAAATGTTAGTTGAGGGGTGACACCTACACGTACATGTCTCTATCTTTCAGGCAAGTATGTGAATAATATGTGACATAATGAGGAAGCCAAGTGCCTTTGAATGTTCTACAGAAAAAATGGTGCTATATAAATTCTATTCATCATCATCATTACTGCTCCAGATAGACAGGAAAAACAAAACTGTGTCTAATGTGGTTCGACTGGAAATTTCTCTTGTAACAAGGAAATGAGCTACATTTGCCACACCATCCATCAAGGGGAAAGAAGGTGAAAAAAGGTGGCACAAATACATAAGAAATGCAAACCAAACACAGCAAAAGAGTGTAATTTCTCATGTCTTTAATGGGATTACACTGTGATTGTCTGTCAGTGTGGAGATATGCCATCTCCTCTGCAATTGTAAAGATCCCTGTGAGGAGAGATTTGACACCTCAAAAAAGCTGCATTCAACAAGAATTTCTCTTGCTGAAGATCTTGAGTCCTTTCTCTTGTTCAGTACTTGACAACCTAAAAGGCTCTTTAATGCTTTGCTCCAATTTCCCCACCATCAAGCCTCTTTACTCCTTCAATTACTTGTACAATGAAAAGCTTTAAAAATAGCTTTCATAGCTACATCAATTCCATGTTCTATTCATTTCCCTGTTGGATATTGCACCTCCTTCCTATTCCATTTCTCTATCTTCTTCTTTCTTTATTCATCTTCTCTATTTTTTCCAAGAAAAAAACCCCCCACAACTCATCATGGCGGAGATGTCGCCATGATATATATCTCTCCATCTGTTGAAAAGGCATCGCTGCAAATTATAGTGTTTATGCACTACCTTCCTGACAGGATAGAAAAGGAAATCACTCTGATTTGAGAAGAACAGAAGAAAATGCTGAAACCATCCCAGCGAAACGTGCTAGAGTCGGTAGCAGAATTGATGATGATTTATGTGTGATTCTTCCACCTGAGACTGAAATAGGATAGGTGGTTAATGTGTAAGAAGCGTGAATAGGAAGCCATCGCCAATGCATGATCTGCATTTAGCTGGACAGAATGTCCTTCAAAAACACCTCCACATGAGACTATATGTATATTGTGTATCTGTTTTTAATTGCATGAAAGAAATACGACCCCTTCTAACAATCAAAGCTGCCAGTTTCATGTTTCGACTTCACAGGCATTATCCGTCAAAGTACATCTGCAATGAAAATGTTCGCTAGTAAAATGCAATACATGTATACCGCAATCAAGTGTTTCTATAACAAACTTAAGGAACGCCACTTTTTCATGTTAGGTATATAGTTGATGTGATCAGGAATTAAGAAAAAAGACAAGACATAACAGCATGTCGAAGGAAAGATTAAGAAGTAGAATAAAACAACAACATCAGATGGAACAGCTCACAATACAGCAATTAATATGAGAAACATTGTTCATCCACACAGAGTGAAACAAGATGAATGCGACTGTGTCTCCTATATGCCTCCATCTAACCAGAATAAAAAAACCTGTAATTACATGTTAATTTACCTTTTTTGACCTTTGACCTAACAACCAGAGTCTGATCACTTTGCCTCATCAGTCATGCATACAAATAGTAGAAGTATAGTGCTAACACAACTAACGATTCTTTAATTTCCTACACATCAATTGATCTTTATGACCTTTGAACTTTGAATTAGTAGGCCTACCCGTAAAGGAGAATGCAACCCAGACATCAGTGTGCTTCCAGTGAATGAAGAAGAATAAGAAGAGTGAACAGTGAAAGTTTGAGCAAAATCGGACAATCTGTTCAAGAGTTATGAACTTTGAAAATTTAAGTAAATCCTTATTATGGGGATCCTTGAATTGGCAACTTTGCCAGCATCTGTGATGTCATTGTGGACAACTCTCCATTCATTTTGTACACAGAATTCAACATTTTCTTAATTTTCAAGAAAAATAAAAATTCTTTTGATTCACTGTTTGAGTATGACATGGCTATATCAATTTGGCAATCATTTGGGGAAGAATTATGTTGATTCCTGACTTGAAATTACATATGAATAAAATTTTTTTGAAAAATTATGTACAAAATGAACCGAGAGTTGTCCACCATGACATCACAGATGCTGGCAAAGTTGCCAAGTCAAGGATCCTCAAAATAGGGATTTACTGAAACTTTAAAAATTGATAACTCTTGAACAGATTGTCCAATTTTGCTCAAACTTTTACTGTTTACTCTTCTTGGTCATCTTTATTCACTAAGAGCACACTGATGCCTGGGTTGCATTCTCCTTTAAATCTACTCACATCGTCTTTCTATGGTGATGCATACTAGCACTGAATGATTCTGGAGATACATGTACCTTTTAATAAGGTCAAAACCTTGATATCATATTAATGAAAAAAAGTAGGACAGACAACCTGAAAACATACACAGAGAAAATGCTATTTAAAAATGCAAACAGTTGTTTACAATATGAACTGAACAACCCATTGTACAGTTCATATTGTAAACAATTTGTTATGCCTCTGGCACAACCTTCAGTGGGTAGAGGCATAAAAAAGGGCCACGGTAGAGTTCAATTACAAGCAGTGATAATTCTTTTTTCTTTAATTGCAATTTTTTTCTTACTGTCTATTTATTCTGACTTTATCTTGCAAACCAGCTCTGTATTAAATATACTACATGTATACCAAGAAAATTTTGAATGAATAAATTTTGGATTGCAATGTTTGACATTTTGCTATAATTACATTTTCCATACATAAAAGACATTAAAGAATGATAAAGAAAAGGTCAAGTTCTGGTACAGACAAGAAATTAATTCCAGGAAGGACTGAAAAGCATCACCCATAAATTCTTGATGCAAGTGGGTATACTCCCACAGACATATTTCTGTGTGAGGTGAATGTGACTTCCAACAAGATTGGGTTCAAGTTCTCATTACTATGATGTTTTCAAACCCTCACAGCATATACATATATATACAGATTCTTTTGCAATGACAAATCAACTAATCCCATTTACTTACTTACAGCTTCTTTCACATATATAAGCACAGCCAGAAATAACATTCATGTTTGTGATGGGAAGAGAATAATAGACTTGAAGCCGAAGGTACTTCCAATAAATTTTGAACTTGATAAAATTCATTGCCTACATCAAACAAAGTATCGGTATCAGTAAATATGAAATTTACAAATTAAAGATTTTTAAAAAGCCTGAAATGCAATTTCATTATAATTAGTAAAATTAGCAATTTAGAATTATGTAAAATCTGATGTTGTTGTTGCTTGTCAGAGACATTTACAATATATGTTGCTTGTCAAACCTTTACAATATTGCTGTTTTCATGTTTCTTTGTTCCAAAAATAAAATCTCTATTCAAATCTCCAAATATTTTCAATTTAACTCTGATTTTCACAGCTATAATACAAGATCATGTAAGAAATATCATTTTCCTCAAACAAGAACGAACAGCTCAAAATTTTCTATTTTCTTTAAGGGCCCAGAAGTCTGGAACAATATAGAAGAAATTATAAGAGAAAGCCCAACTCTGAATTCATTCAAAAGGAGATACAAATCTTTTTTATTGACATGTACCAAAAAATAGGCTTTCTTGCATGTGTGTATGTGTGTGTGTGTGAGTGTGTGTGTGTGTGTGTGTGCTTTTGTGTAAAATTGTCGATTATGTATCAGTGAATTTTGTTGTCTCATATGTGTACTTTTATGAACTCATTTGTAAGGGGGTAACCTCGATAAGTAATTATACTTTTGTTATCCCCCCACTTTACGATGTATATATATGTTAATTTTGTACACTTTTACTTTTGTGGAAATTTAATAAATTCAATTCAATTCAATTCAATTTTCATAACCCCCTCCCCCCTTACAGCATCTGGATCTACCATTATACCGTCTCTCGTCATGAACTCTCTTTTTCTTTATCTGATGTCTCTTTTATGTCCTACAAAGCCATTTGTCATTTCCCTATCTTTCCAGTTCTCTCCCATCGTTCTCTTTCCTGTCCCTCCTACTTCTATACTCTACTTTGCCCTTTTTCCTTCGCTTCCCCTTTTCTTTCTCTTTGTCCCTCTCGGCTTCTCCCATCCCCTGTTAATTCTCTACTCTTCAGCAATCTACTTTGCCCTGTATCTCATCACTTTCTCTACATCCCACTCTCTTTACCTCCTGAATGGTATCCATACATCTCCAATTCCATTTCTAATCAGCAGCTCCCAACACACACGCACAACTTTTGTTTGACTGTGCGCCCCTTTCAGCGTAAGCCAAATCAGCAATGAATGCTTACGTCTATGCTATCTTCTCTTTGATCATAAACCTAAAAATGGGAGCACATAAATTGATCACTGATCTCATTAGGCTTTGTTGGCTACCTAATCCTATTACATTCCTGTACTGCACTCATGGACTGTCAGAGATGATGATGATAATCTAATATATCTACATTTTCCTGCATGCGTCATAATATCCACAAAAATGCAATTAAATCATGGTTTAATGGAAAAAAATAATGCATAACTTTAGATGAAGGTAGATGAAGACATATATTATTTGTGAGGCCATGCATTGTTCATTTGATTCAGACATAATTCTTTATTCTTGTACTGACTGGAAATCAGGCTTCAGGTTTAGAAAATTATTTTTAAAAAGAAAGTATTTTAGGATATCGATAGTACTAATACATAGGTATGAAACAAATGCAGTTTCAATAGCTGATGAAGAGCACATTACTTTTCTTTTTTTCTTAAGTACAAATGAATGTTAAAATTTCCCCCTCCCCATATCCACACAAACAGTTTCTGCTGTAATTTCAACAACCAAAATTAAGAACTATTTTATACACTATGAAAAAGAAAACACTTTCACTGGTAAATCAAATTTCTATTTGCTGCCACCCTAAACACATCAGAATAAATACCCTGTAATAATTATCATATTTTTCAATTGCGGTAATTGTATTTCTGTTGGTAGTGCGTGCAATACTTAGATATTAGAAATAAGTTTTTCCATCTCTGTATGATTTATGAGATCGATAATAGCCTATTTATGGGAAGTTATGGATGGCAAGGCTCAATCAAGCAAACTGAATTGCTTAGAGCACTCAGACCTATCCATCCATTGTTCTTAGCATCAGGGCATGTCCTATTCGACCCTTTTATAATGAGAACACCCCCCGGCCCCCCGAACAATTTTTTTTTTTGCTACATTAACCAAAGAAACATGTTCACTGCTGTTCACACAACAGATAAATAGAAAAACCTATTTTTACTGAGCAAAATATTTCAAGGTATGCTAGGTTGTAGCAAAAAAAAAAAATACTAGCAGTGACGGCATGAGTGACAGCTGGAATAACTCATGACTTTCCAAAAAGCAGTTAATCAAAAGATCTCCCTAAAATACACAGATAAATACATGTATATAGATGAATGTAAAATATTCCAAGAAATGACTAACTTATTAAATAAACTGATTAATAAACAATAAATGAATAAATAAATAGAAAAGTAACTAACTAGATAGATAAATAAATAAATAGAATTGATAGATAAATGAATAAATAACTTAATATCAAAATGGAAAAAAAATAAACGTGTAGCTAAAGTACTAAACAGATAAATAAATGAATCAATTAATACATACATACAGTATCCAACAGGAGTGAGAACACCCTTTACAAAATTTTAAAATTCAAATGTAAATTCTAACATAAATGTTTTACAACTATGATAGAGAAGAAAGAAATTCTGTGACTGGTGTATTGATAGGAATTATATCTTCCATAACAATAATGAAATAGCTGAAGGATTTTGTTTAAATTTGTGGCAACAAAAGTTAAGCACACCCTCAAGGGTGTACTCACTTTTGTTGGATACTGTACATACATATAAATAAGAGCAGAAATAAATATCCTAATCTGAACAGTTATCAATAATCTTTTTCTCCTTTTGCACCTGACTTCCAAAACTGAGAACACCACTTTTACAGTCAAGGTGAGTATTTCAATTTGCATGTTTGCTGGTACAATTACAACCCAGGATATTGTGAATATAGTCATCAGTTCTTACACAGGGTTTTAAGATTGCAAAAAAGGTGATGCACTAATTTCATACTACAGCAACTCAAAGATGACATAAAATGTAAATTCATCATTTTAAAAAAATCATGCACATTATTTAGGCATATGGTGGAGTTTTGACAAAAGAAGTTGTGTTGCTATTGTAATATGACCTGTCACTCTCTACCTAGTTCATCCTTGATTAAAATTTACCTGCAAGCTGGTAAATTATCCTTAAGAAATGTAGGCCTAGTGGGTAGCTGCACTATATATACTGGCATAATATTCTTGGTATGGCGTAAGTAGAAGCTTCATATTAAACTGGTCTAAATATCCTTGAAATCGACACCTTTGGTCCGTAAAAAACAAATTTCAATTTGAGTCCTCTAAATGACATGGATCGCCCTGATGTGGGACTGACTGTAATTTAGAGGTTCATGTCATATTGAATGTTGCTGTACCTCAAGGCAAATTCAACATTTCCTTCTATAATTATTCTCTTTTATTTTCCTAGGCACTTAAAAAACAATTGCAAAAAATGCAATCCAGCGGGAAAAAATGGCTTCAATTTTCATGAACAAGAGTCATAATTCTATATAACAAATTAATGTAAAAAGAATTCATTATGCATCCCAAAAATAGTTACATGGATGGATACAATGCCTGAAAGTAAGACTATGTAAGAGAACAGGATGAATTAATCTGGCCATAAAACAGCGATTCAAAGGACACGGCTTGGTTTTCATCATGGCGTCAAGTTCCCAATTACTGTTATTTGTCCATCGTCCACCTTTTATCAGAGACTTTCTGAGGTAGTTCCTTGTCTACCTTTTCTTACAGATCGGCAGGAGTCGTATGTTCCTTGCTCTCTCTCTCTCTCTCTCTCTCTCTCTCTCTCTCTCTTTCTTTCTCTCTCTCTCTCTCAGTTGGTGAATAGTATATAGTATAATTAGTGGCTAATATTTACTCTTGAGATCAGGCAGAGCAATATCAAGATCACCTTGGTCAAGAGATAGCAGTCAGTGCTATATAATAAGGATCAGGTTACATGGAGAAGGGAAAAAGTAGAGATCTCAGCAGAAATGAGCCTCATATTTTTTCCTAAGGCAAAATTATATTCAGTTTGTATCTTCCATTTGGTAATTCATTTGATGATACAGCAAACTTCATGAATCCACATGCAAAAGCCCACATCCTAACTACATCTTTGAAGAAAAAAACTAGAAAATATAGGCTTGTACACAGACAGAGATGAGAGGTTGTAACTCTCATCCCAGGATCTTGGCCAATTAGGATTAATTCTTTATGGGGCATTAATATACAAATTTGGACTTGAACCTGGCACTTTCCAGTTATGAAACCACTGCTCTACCACTGAGCTTCCATTTCATGCCTTCAGGTACAACACGAATGTGAGCATAAATAGGAACTTGATTGCACCTTCCTGCTTTTTAAAACAAAAGCAGCCTCACCTTGTCCCTCCAAATCCTTCCCCTTTCCCTTACTGAAAGATGATGTCAGCTAATATTTTCCTTTCATTAGAGAGGATGTACCTCAATATACTGTAGTCTAGCTTCCAAGTAGACAGAGTTGTTTATTCATGTCACTTTGGAGTAGTAGATACAATTTGATTAGATTCATTAATGCACACATTTTGTGTTAACATTGGTGCATGAATTTCTTTAAGTAAATATGAATTAATAACACATTGGGTTTTTTTTTTTCAAAAAAGGTGACTTACTACTTTACGCTATATTTGGCTTTTAAAGTTTAATATTTCAATCTAACAATTAGTCCTAAAAGTGTGGGTGACATGGTGTCAGTTTCTAATAACAGGCCCAGTGCAAGAAAAAGAGCAAATACAATAAAAAAAGAAATCATTCCAAATTGCAAGATGCATCAGAGAATCAATATTCTGATAAGTGCATAAATTAATAATCCTTTTCTTCCCTTTCCAAACATTTTTACACCCCAACCTATTTAATCTCATTCACCCCCTTCATATAAAACTCAAGGGAAACATGTAAGGTGAACTTAAAATCTAAAACCTCATGGCTATATCAATTATGGTACTTCCATCATGGAAGGAATACTGCATTCTGAACTACCGCTCCTCCCTCCAGCACAGGTAGTACATTAGGGACATGTACAAACATTAGCGTGTAAAACCTACTTTCCGCTGGGGCAAATTGCATGACCCATTTGTTCAGGGGGGAGAGAGAATACCCTGGATGGTCTCTTCTGTGATGATAGGAGGAGAAAAAAGAAAAGAGGGAATAGAATCATGGCCAGGGGGTGATGAGGGATCAATTCATCCTATTCTTTGAAGGCCATTACAGGTGTAACTAAAGAATCCAGTTTCGACCTGTAGTGATCGCATGGCGCATCAAAATGAATTTTTCATCAGCATTAATGTTGATTTACAAGATATTTTTCATCAAGGGTGTTGTTCGTAGTCAAAGAATACTGAAGTGCCCTGAGCCAAAATATGCAATGGTATTACATTGGATATTATGCTGGTGCAATTTTTTTTTTTTTTCGAAAGCAGACCTGAATTGTATGCAAAGTATGACGGCATTCAAAGGTAATGCAGCATGTAGTACATGTATTTTGCAGCTACACTGAAAAATAACAGTTTTTGTATATTAGAACACCAGCTAAAGTGAGGTTTGAACTCTGGGAAAGGTGTTCGGTCCAAACTTTTGTCTTCAGTCCCTATACCCATTTCTGTGTGCAGTGCTTTACATCAAGATCAAGTTGATTTCTTATCATTTTGAAGATTTCAAAACCTCTCGGTACATATATTTTTTTTATAATGCACTACTCAATAAACCTTCCCCAATTGTTTACTAACAGTTATTGTTATTTCTTTTACAATGAAATTACATGACTAGAAAAAAAAAAAGAACAAGCTCTGCAAAAACAACTACTCTCTAATACTAAATTCTTAAATAATTATGAATGGAATTGTCTCATGGGCTCAGAAAACAAAACTTCAGGAGTTTTTCTATTTCAATCATGCCTCAATCAGCAGTTTTGTTGAAGCTTTGAAAAAGCATTCCAAGCATCTTGTAAGAAAAAAAAAATCACACACATTCCAATTATTTAAATTTTCAGTAGAGAAGGATGATGCATTGAAGCAAGTGACATCTTTTGTAGATGTAGAACTTCCAACAATCTTGCACAGTAATGTGATATGAAATAGCAAACACTATCCTTTGGTTCAAAAGATGTCGAGTTTAACATGGCAAATACGGTTATTCAATCAATAAAAGACTGAACTTTGAATCACCATCAACATGTCACTCTTCAGTAATAATTTAATTGTTGATACAAAATACTGAGTTTCTGATCCCTAATTGTAATTAATTCTGAACCTCATGAACAGTTCTGTGTGTGAATAGCACTGTTACACCAATCTCTGTGAATGATTACACAGTCCAAAATCAAGAATTTCTCTGATATAATGGAACGAGAAGAGAGAATGATGTTAGTATGAAACTATACATATACAAATATACATTTTGTTCTTACAAAGTGGAGGGCTTAAATAAATCCATTAGAAAGCACCTCTTTGACTTTAAATGCATCTCTTTGACTTTAAATGCACAAAGCAACCATTTTCTTGACAATCATCATTAGAGTATGGCTCCATCATAAATTCATATTGAATTATATACATAGGGAAACAAGAAGGGTAGGTCATAAAATGAATAGCACCAAGGCAAGTAAGAATTGAGACTCATTTCAAAGAGAATTAAAGAAACATTCTGAATATATCATGTGTACTACTGAAATAAAATTGTGTGGTTTCACTGACATGTAAGCCTCTTAAATGGCTTGTGTATACCATAATCCTCCTGAAAATTCCAAATGCCTCTGCAACCATATTGTTAAGTATTCCTCATACATGTAAATAAGACTCTCAAAGGAAAAAAAGACTGAATTCTATGCTTAACAAACTGTTAGGAATAGAATGCCTTCAAGTTCAGGAAATAGATTAACTTAATCGCCCTGAAATGAGCTACAGAAACTGTATGGATAGGATATACTTAACCACCACTAAAATCAAACTGTAAAATACCTTTATGCAATATTTCTATCTAAAGTGTAAGGGAAAAGCATCAATTTCCAGTCCAAGATGTGAAGGCAAAATTATAAATATTCCACAACCACCTGCTCTTATTGATCCTATAGAATAATCAATCTCACTAATATTGATATGATATACTTCCGTTCTTAGCATCCTACAAATTCTGCAGAGTCAAAATGCAATTTTTTTCCATAAGTATATCTGCAGAGAGAAAATGTCAGTTCCATTTTGTATTTATCTACCCAGTGTTACAAGTAAAATGAAATCAACACGGATATCAGACAAGTTCCCTTGTATAGAACCGATAAACATCTTCTGATTATTAGACAGATTGAAAATGACACAGATATTGATGTTCACTTCAAAACTACATGGAGGAGAAAGTCATGTAAATGTTCACAAGAAATCTAATTGACACATACATGTAGCATAAGAAGTCAGGCATGAGCAATTTCTGTCAAACATACAGTTTACATTCAAATATAGCCACAATTTGGGTGAAATGAATCTAAAGGGAGACCTCCAATGGATGTCTGATTGACAACTTTTTTTTAATGCATAAATCATGTGTTTCCTTAAACGAACACCAATGTTATACAATTCCTTATGATCAAAGAAATGGATCATTTCCACTTTCCTTCTCTATGATCAACCCCAAATGACTGATACAAAATAATGTGTTATAAAAAAACAAACCAAACATGTCTTAGTATCAAACTAAGAAAACTTGTGATCTTCATTTGTTAATGTATGCAAGTTAAACCATGGGTGTTATCTAAATAGTGCATTAGGTTTTATCATTATCATCATCATTATTATCACATTCTTATTATTATCACGATTACTGAAAGTATTACTGGGTTTTAATCATTTTCATTATTTCTATTATATCCATAAACTTTTCTCATCATCATGATAATCATTATCATTAGCACTAACAGAAGCATTACATGGGGAGAACCATGAGGAGTTTTCCTCTGGCTGAATAGCACACTTGTATTGAACTAGATTCCTCTCAGGGGTAAACATGTAATCGATTGCCTGATTTGACTTGTCTTGACAATTTAATCAATGCCAAACACTCAACTATTTTCGTTCCTTTCCTCTCCAACAAACATCTATCAAAGTTGGCAATGATTGGACCTTTTCTTTAAAAAAACCCCACAAAAAAACGATGTAATGACAGCTATATGTATAATGGCCATAGTCTCATTCTGACAAAAGATATCATTCAAATCTAAAGTACAGTAGTATTCAAAAAATGGGGGGGGGGGGGGTAAACATACAAAATGTTCCCCCAAGGAAACACAAGGAATTTCATAGGGACAAATTTCTCTCTTAACATGCTTTACAATATTTCATTCAGACTTTCCTTTAAGCCTATCCTGGTCATTTCTGTGTAAATAGACCAATACACAAGCTTACCACTTTCATTTGTGAAAAAAAAGTGATAACACCTGATACTCAAGGATTTGAATAATGCCCCTAACAATGTTAGGTTATCCACAATTCAGTTGACAATGAAGTCTACATTATGGGGTATAAAGTGTGCATTCTGATACAGAAATGGTTACTTATATTACATTTGAGTGCCTTGGGGAAATCAGTCCTTTCTCTTCAGAGCCATAATGCCACGATTGATACAGCCACATTACACATAAACCAGCAATCTGAATATCAATATGTTGAAGATAATTCCAATAAAGAAACCTAACTGTTTAAAGTGTCACCCAAAAGTATCATATTCTCTTTAAAGTAATAGAACCACAATTCAAGCTGGCACATTACAAATGTACCAACAATCTGATTGTCCATATGCATGCCAAAGAATATTCCAATAAAGAAACCTAAATGTTCAAAGGTGTCACTCAAAGTATTTCCATCTCTCCACAAATTACTTTACAATGAAGCAATAAAGTGATCACTTCTCCATTTGAAATCATATTTAGAGTCCAAATTCAACACTGGATTGCTCCTTAATGCAATTTTTCTTTTTAACTTTGGATACAGCATGTACACATTGGCAGTTAGGGTTTCTTCACACATGCCACTGTATACTGACAGAAAACCTTTAGCACTTTCTCATGTACTAAATGCATGGCACGTGTTAGTGTTACAAGGAATGCAGAAAACGTCCAAGCTGTATACACATACTCATTCACCTGTGTATTATAATATATAGAAATGTGAAGTGCAGTAATGCTTTTTGGCAGTGGCTGACCATGCCATATGTGAACAAGCCTTCAGAAGTGTAAACAAAGTCTGTTGTTCTTGATCCTTCACTCATCGTCTTTCAAGTGCTTACTCTAAAGGGGATCGTGCCGCATCTTCCGCATCACGTAGTGTATCCTCTGATGTAACAAAACCTGGTTTGAAAGGTCTATGACAAGACCTAAATATACTCAGGTAGAAGAGAGAATGAATCACAAAACAAGAAATGAAAGAGCTGCAGGGTTTTAAGGGGCAATGCCCCCACCCAAGGTTGTAGGAACCTTGAAAAGAGACAACTGTAACTCAAAGTGACATTTCCTTGCAAGAATATCTCTCATGGTTTCATATATTTTTCTGCAATAAAAATTGCAACATCTATAAATAATCAGGTACAATAAAGAATACATCTATATTTCAAAAGGGGCACTGCTCCTATTCAAGGTTGTAGGGATCATACAAACAGGGAGATGGGAGTTTGAAACTCCCATCTCCCTGATACAAACAATTTCTGGTACATAATTTTACCTCTAACTCAAAGTGACATCTCTGCTTGTTTATCTTTAATGCTCTTTTTAAACCAGTCTACAGTTTTATTTGTAACAAATTTCTTAAAAATAGAAAAAAGCCAAATTTCTATAACTTAGTTAAAATCTTGAGGCACAAGAACATGGAATAGCAACAATACTAGCATCATTACTTTGTGTATCACAGATGCTTTATTTTCTGTCAAAATTTTCATCTCTCAAACAATGAGCCAGAAGAGCATGAATTCATATCATTTCACACAGACTTAATGCCTTCTGGCTCCAAACAGACAATATTGACATGTCTTTTCAATTGAAAATAAGTAGGACATTATGTTAATGAATGTAATGGGGAAAAAAAAATCAGCAGAGAACTAACATTGTGAAATTAGTTTTGGACCGCCCGACACCTGTATTTTAGGTATGTCAGTGCTTTGCTTGCAGAACATGTGTTTCATAACCAAAACGAAAGCTGATAGGCATAATAATGGCATAATAATAGCTGTAGAACCTCAGGCACAACAGGCACAACCAAGCAGACAGCTCTTCTGTAAATGCTTTCTTAATTGCCAATTACAGATATAAAATACCTTTTCTGCTTCCGTGAGTCCATTCTTGGGGTAAAAGCATTAAGTGGTGAGGTCTCTGGTCACCCCAACCATTTAACTTTTTTGTAAAGGAATGAACTTTTTCTCCAAGCTAATCTTTTATAAATTGAATAGGCAACAGGATAAAGTCTGGAGTATTGGGCTGCTGGTGCTAAATATAGACAATGATTGAAAGATTTCAATGTATCCTCATGTTTTCATCATTAGATTACAGGTATGCATTTGTTATGAGGCGCTGCGATTGTTGATTACAAAATATGAAAGTACATTGTAAACCAAAATGATTTAGCAATAGACTGCCTGACCATATAAAATAAAGAAGATATTCATATTGAATACTGACCAAATCTTAAAGAAAATCATACACCATAATGTCAGCAAATATGCAGTAAACGAGTAGCGGGGAAAAAAATCAATTAGAACAAAAGGCATTCCCAAAAAACAATATAAAATATGTACTGTACTTTAAATTCAGGACTTTTAACTAATGTGAGGATTATTCAATGAATCTTCAGCATACTGTAGGAGTGGACAAAAATGAGGGGAAAAAATATGTTTATATGAAACAAAAGATGGGTGGGAGAAATGAAAAGACATGGTTCAATTGTGGCTTTAGAGTACTTCGTGATTAATGTAATGTACACTGATCAACATCTTAACAATGAATATAATGTACATGTATTTTGTTACTGTATAGATGTCTATACAATAACAAAATACTGTTAAGATATTGTCCATCAAGGCCATGAGAGATGAGTTTGATATCCCAGACTCCCAGGGGTACAAAAATATCACTCCATATTACAAGATGTAACACATGATCATCAGCAGAGTAAAACAAGTTACCCTAGTTTTGCAAACTTTCAATGACATTTTCCACAAAAATATGAATCCTGTTTTTTTGTAAAAACAGGTATGAAATGCTCTAAACAGATCCCATCCCTTTTTTTACTTCACTTTTCAGTACGCAATGAAAAAGAGTCCACTCTAAAAAAAAAAAAAAAGAGGTACATACAGACCCACATGCTTGTAAAACACTGTGACAAAATATAACTATTTCGCATATCATTTCTTGCTCTTTCAACATACAACCAATTTTGTTCAAAAAGCAAACATCCTCAGTTAGAAACTATCCCTTTTTGCTTGAAATTTCAATCAAATGTACATGTGACTAATGGCCAAGCCCAATGTATTTGGGCATTTGGTGGCTCATATATCACCAAGCATTATGAAACTTGGAACGTACATGTAAGCTGACAACAAAAAGTATTGGGTTTGCCCTAATACAAAGTGATACAACCAGGTTAATGCCCTCCCAGTTCTTAGTTCACTGTTTTTTTAGAACCTGCAGTCACTGGGTGTTTTCATATCTACTGTAGACTATACAAACAAGATTTACAACAGACTACCCATCTGCCAACAATATATATCATCCATTTAGTACTGAGTTTGGCATGAAAATATGGACACTAATGATAGTTGGAAGAAAACATAATTTTCTGTCTTTTGAAGAAAAGGGAGTTCATGGAAAACTTAAAAGCATTCACGTCATTTACAAGGTTAAAAAAAAAAGACTTTAAACCTATCTGGTTTTCTAAAGGCTTGTAAAGATATGAAAACAAAAACTGCAGGGGGTTTTAAGCATATTTCTGGTGTACAATATTAATGGCTTTGACACAACAAAGGATTTCACTTTATTTTTTTTTTCCACTCAGTCACTTGCTTGTCATAAATTGCCCTTAAAACCCCCCTCAGAAAGAAAACCCTGCAGTTTCTCCCTTCACATTTGAAGGGCCTTTACAGGGTGGTGGTTTCCTAGAAAGAAGTAAAAAAATCAGACACATTTTAAGAGAGTCAGTGACTCAATGCCTTTACTTTTTAGAGAGATACCATTTTTTAATCTATTGCATTTCAACTTATAGGCAGTTAACTCTTCTCATTAACCCCCCCCCCCCCCAAAAAAAAGAGGGCCAAATAAAATCCAAACTTTTCATTCTGTAAATTACTTTCCAAGAAACTTCATCTCAAAACCTCAGAAACATCAAATTTTCTCCGGTTATTTCTCCAGGTGATATCCACTTACATTGAAAAGCACAATGTGGCTTGTACTAATATCTAAATCTTTGAATTTAGCCGACATTCCTCAATATCTGTTTGCTCAAATGAAGAAAATAATTAATCGTCTGGACAAAAACATGTCACTTACAATACTCATTACCTGAAATGCAATCTAATAACAATTGATTGATTCAGTCTACTGCTTTGATCAATGTGTTTCCCTAGAGTAATAAACTTGGCAAGAGATCTTCAAACACAGCTACATCTGAAAAATAAACACTATACTTGATCCATTTTTTTCTTTTTGTTTTGTAGTTGTAGGTTGTCATACATGCGGAATGCCAAAAAAATGGAAAGTCAAGAACACATTTCATAAAACATGAAGAATAGATAAAAAGACTTTCTAAACAGAAACAGCAATATGTTTTCCCAATCTAACGGATGGATCATGAATATTCCCAACAAGCAAAACTTGTGGAGGAAAACCATAAACAAATTTTTGGAATGCCAAAAAAATGGAAAGTCAAGAACACATTTCATAAAACATGAAGAATAGATAAAAAGACTTTCTAAACAGAAACAGCAATATGTTTTCCCAATCTAACGGATGGATCATGAATATTCCCAACAAGCAAAACTTGTGGAGGAAAACCATAAACAAATTTTTGGAATGCCAAAAAAATGGAAAGTCAAGAACACATTTCATAAAACATGAAGAATAGATAAAAAGACTTTCTAAACAGAAACAGCAATATGTTTTCCCAATCTAACGGATGGATCATGAATATTCCCAACAAGCAAAACTTGAGGAGGAAAACCATAAACAAATTTCAAGAAATGTGTCCAGTCCCATTAAGCAAGTACTCCTTGTAAGACTGTTAAAAGAATGGATGAACTATATGGTGTTTTTGCCAATGGCTACTACTGTACTATAACAGTGACTAGAGGTTGGAATTTTATGAGTAGATGGTCAGTGATTAAGGAGATTACTTCAAGGTGTTATTAGTTGCCAGGGTATAGCATTTGCTGAGAGCCAGGAGAGTGTTCACTCTGTATGTAACATGTAACGGCTCTCCATTAAGGTGATAAAGTCCACATAATGAATATTATCGGGGACACTGGCTATGGGATGGTGGTCAAGGAGAGCCTCGGATGGGTCACATTTCATAGGCCATCTCCCAAACTCAATGGCATGTGCTTATCTTTACAGCATATAAACTCAAGTACAACATTGATGGCTCCTTGAAAAGTTGTACAGAATACTCCTTCAGATTTCTATCCTTATTTGCTGGGAAAAAAATCAACAACAAAGAAGGCTTACCCAGTACTTCTTTGGCTAATACAGTTCCATCTAGTAATATAAAACAGTATTGTTGAAGGGCCTCTCAAAGCAACAATAAGAATGGCAAAAGGTGAGATGCTGATTTTGTAGTTGTAAATTTTTATTGCTTGATTGTTGTTGTCTTTGCTATTTTGTGTGTGTTTAGAATTGGTCCTGTTTTCTTTTTTCTTTTCTTTTTTTTTCTTTTTGCCTTCTTGCCTTCATTAAATGGCCACACAACCACAATTTCTCTACAACTAAAGAATGAAAAACCTTACAATTTGGAAACAGATATGAAGCACTTCATAAAATACATATGGATTTATTACTGTAAGTATACAATGAGTTTACAATCAAATTTTTATCTGCAAATATGATTTTTGCTCTAGTGCTTCATACATGTATTTTAAAAAATCAATGCATAATCCACAAGTTATTAATCCCTACATATCATACACATATATTTCACCTTATCAATATTACTAAAAAATATCATTTTTTTCATATCTGTTTTGAAAACATGATCGGGGTAATAATATTTCTGTAAAGCACTTAGAGACATTGGAGATATATTAGGTGAAAAAAATCCAGAATACTGATATCATAGATATCATTTTGAGGACAGTAACACTGAGGGTTGCTGAAATGATGAAGAGTTTGCCATTCAAAGTTGTTTTTTTTCTGAAAATCGCATTGCACACACACACACACACACACACACACACACTTAAGCTTTTCGACATGCACTCATCAGAGTAAATCGCATAGCTGAACAGAAAGCTGAAATTCAAAACAATATAGATGCAAATTAAGGCTTTTTCTTGAATATCCATATGCATAACTGCCATTGAAAAAATATTAATGACATGAACATCATAAAAGCACCACTTATTAGAGATTTACATCCCATAAGAAGTTAGAACCACATAAAATCAAGGACTGTGAAGATGCTTAATAGCCCTTTAATGATTTCACAAATTATTCATTGCAACAGGCGTTCTGATGCATCAGAAAATAATAAGGTCATCAGGCCTAATTAGCCCAAGATTACAGAACCGTCAAGCCTGTTACCTTGGGGATTAGCCACAGCAGCAATGTCTTATAATCACCGAGTTGTGACGGTCTGGCTTTCTGAGCACTTTTTATTTGGCACCTCAGCTGCCTACTGACTTTGATGACTGTCATACAGCCAACATGGGAATCAATATCAAGGCGCTAAGCATCAACCTGACCTTCTAATCTTGCAAAGAGGCTGGGTAGTCCTAGCAGCATTCAGTAATTGTGCTTTTGACGGGAATCGGCATGAAAAAAAAAAATCAATTACACATGGTGCTCACAAGTGCAAGCAGATCTAATTCTACATCTATCACCTTTTCTTTTTTATTTTCCTTTTTCTATGTCATATTGCTGAGCAGTGAGAGAGAAGTAGGGCTGTAAATTTAGCACCATGTTCGGGTTCGGTTCGGTTCGGTAGAGTTCGGCACTGTTATTTCCGAATTTTGGTTCGGTTCGGGGTTCTGGAATACAGTATAAAAAAAATAAAAGTGTGAGCATCGATAACAAATGACCACCAGAACTCTCTCTATGTTTACTACATTTGGAAGTCACTGTTTCTTATAAATATATTTTGTATAACAAAAAATAGTTACTGCATTTATTGTATGATTCTTTGTTATTTATTTTATTTTCTGAATGAAAGGGAAAGATAATTTTCATATACTGATTAATAGAAAACAATTTAGATTTTAAAAATCGAAATAAAGGAAAGAAACAAAAATATTAAAAGAAATTATCAATAAAGCAGTGTTTTTCTATTCTTAATTTTTTTGGAATATTTATTTAGTATTATGATCGATCATGATTGTTAATCGATCACAGCCTTTTACGATCGATTACAATCGTGAGTATCTTTGGGCATATTTTGAAGCTTTTAACATGATTTTGGGGGAAAACAACTAGAATTCATGGTGCCAAATATTATGAAATTTATCAGAATCAAAGGAAAAATGAGACACAAGCTGTATTTTCTATCTTTTATTTAAGAAAAACTTTTAGAAGATGAATTAAAAGAAATCCCACCAATAAATGTATGTATTACTTTTTTAATAAAACAAAGGTGTATCTCCCATTTAGCATAATTAATTCAGGACAAGGTCTTCACCGAGGGCTGAATCAATGATCCTGTATTATAAACTGCTGAACTTCCGAACTTGGCCTTTGAATTCGGTTCGGTTCGGTCCTGTTCGGAAGTGCCATGTTCGGCGAATTTCCGTTCGGGTTTGGCGGTTCGGTAACAGCCCTAGAGAGAAGATTGAAAACAGACAGAACGCACCATGTCCCTATAGTTCCACTAGTTGCTTGAAATTAGTACCATCCATGACTTCCATGAAACAGGTCTGAATATGCTCTCTTGTGAAATACTGGAAATCATTTCAAAATGGCAAGGCTCAATTTTCAATGTCTTGAGTAGAAAATATACTTCCATGTTTCTTACAAAGCTTTTACATTGACAACAGTTTATCTCAACGCATTTCGAAAACCACATGTAAACAGTCATACATGGCAATTTTACACTTTTTTTATTTTTCTCTTTTGTGTAACTGATAACTAACTCTTCTTATGCAATCAAAACGCCTCATGTACACAGTACATTTGACAAAGGCCGAGTGTGGCCATCCCTAACTTGTTTGATCTATAGTCTTAATACTTAACTGCAGCAGTTTCTTTTGTGTATGAAAGGAAAGGCAAGTAGGGATTTTTTTTAAAAATGCGCAACAAAGGTCCTACGTGTATCTGTATATTACAAGATAAAGAAACATAAAGGAAAGTATGCCTGACAAAATGGGCAGGTTATTTTTATATTATCATTTTTCTTATTAAGTATTTTGGCAGCTTACCACGTCATATGTCAACAAGCCTTTAAGCTGAAAGGAAAGTGTACTGCAACTGAAGTTATGACACTAGCGAGTGATGTGATCTGTCAATACCTGCTCATTCATATGGATTAATAAATTTCACATTTGACCCATTTCTGATTCATTAGCTGGATATCTTTTATTTGATAGCAAAATGGCAATTTCAAAGGCTGTTGGATATGAAAATTAAAATACCTTTTTTTTTTCATTTCATAAGCTTTGAATTATTTCCATCACTAAATCACTAAATCACTAAAATCACTAAATTTCAAATTCAATAAAATTACAAAATAATGCAAATTCAAGCTTTACTTGGATGGACAAAGTGCCCTCTGCCCTAATTTTTTTCAACAACCTTTTCTCTCTCTAGCAGACACAGGTTTGGGGTAGACAGAAAATGTTCCTCTCTTCTCTTAAATGAATTTTCTCTTAAAATGAATTACAGGACATGTCAGTTGACAAGATGCCAACGGGTTCTTAAGTGATTGGCATGCAAAGCTCTAATATATCCCTTACTGAAATAATTTTCACTATGGCGCATTTGACGCATCCACCTACAGAGCTACAGGCCTTCATGTATTTAAAGGAACTAGTCAACAGTGTTTACAGAAAGGAACTTTGTGAATCCTTTTGTGTATGTTAAAACATGAAAAAATGAGGTAAATGCAAAATTATGCAACATTTCTCTTTCATGAATTTGCCTGTTGATATTGAAGTACAAGTCAATCAAAATCTGATATCATACCGGGAAGCTGTCCCCCCCCCCCCCCTCCCCCTTTTTTTTTTTTTTTTTTTGATGAGGAACTGTTGATGCTGATGTATGAATTTCATCATGAAACAGAATTGTGAAGCACTTTTCCTAGAAACTTGAATTTTGATACAATAGGAGGAGGAAGCACGAATTTGCACAGCATGTTACAATATTCTTATAGCAAGTTATGCAGTGGGACATGTACACATGTAGCAATGCTTGCATGTTTCATTCACATATTCCAATTCACAATGTACAGTATTTAGTTCCCATGACCAGAAAATAATGCATGTTTTCCTGCTCAAGATATTTCATCACAAGCACAAACAAACCCATAATAGTGACAAAGCACAGGTACATAAATTCTTCAGAACTAAACACTATGTTTCATATCAATCATCCTGCATGGTAGCGCATGACAGAGCTGCTTTATTTTCATGCTTCAAGTGTTTTTGATACATTCATGTGTCTTATGATAATTGACAGTACATGAATCTCCTGGATAAATCCAAAACTTTCTGACTCTCATCTTGCAAAAAAAATATGTAAATCCACTTAAAACCAGATTTTGCCACCAAAAAAAAGCTCTATAAGCTTCAGAATGAGAACACAAAAAGCAACTCATTAGCCTGGTAACAAATTGTCTTTTTTCCAAATAGAGTTGTCAGTTTCCAGTTAATTTCTATATTTTCAGTCATTTTGATTTGTCATCTTTTTATTTTGGATTCTTTATTTTTTTCAAAGAAAAAGTTTTCTTGGGGAAAACAAAATTCCTTACAAAGAGGGCCATGGAGTCAACTTCAGTAGCTATTGGACCAAAAACTGCCCCAAATCTCTCTCTTTTTCATTTGTTTGTTTGTTTGTTCTTTGGGAGGGGTTTTGGGGGGGAGGTGGTAAAACCAACTTCACAAAAAAGATATATTCTTCAGGGTTTGAAGTTCTAGATTATTCTTCTTCCCTTTATTCTTTTTATGTTTTACAATGACCATGTTTCATGTTTAGATTTTTTGTCACATAATTTTTTTTCAAGAACAACATCTGGGGTTCCCTAACATTCGAAAGGTTATACAGATTTATTATTTTTTTTTCCATACAACAGGACTTCATTGTAGAAAATGGCTTCAATATTTTCAATTTAATTGAAATATGCATTTCAAGTGTGTCAAGCTCAGAATCAGTGACTTAAAAGAAGTCTTCTTACCAAACTAAAATTTTACAAGTTGTGAAAGAATATATCTGATCAAAGTTCATCTAACACAATAATACAAACAATACAAAATACAAAAAGGAAGTGTGAATAAATGAAATAAAGTATAGAAGTAAGTAGTAAAAAATAAAATTAATAATGACATTTTCTCTTTTCTTCTCTTGCAGATTTGGGGTCCTCATGTCAGAATTCTTCACTCAAGATATGGGTAAAATACATCACCAATAAAATGAGATTCATCTTTAAAGAATGACTGACAGACGATCTGCTCAGGCATAGGAAACAGGGGAAAATCAGACGCTTTATTGAATAAATGCAGTATGCGGGAGAACAGAATTTGGAAGAAACGCCATGCAAGCTGAATGAAGTTTATACCATTAGTTGTAATCTGACCTCTCAAAATTTTTGAAGAGTAAATTGCTGTTAATGCGATCAAATCGCATCGAAGGGCATTAGACCGCAAAGACCATCTCCCTTCCATTACGGTAGGGGTGACTTGCGAACGTATATCTACATGTCTTCATAAGAAGCAATCAGAGATGCTTACATGTGACTGGGATCGGACCGACAATAAATCAAATTCCAATTAATCTAAGTTGCTCAGTCTCTCACTCTCCTCTCTGTCAGAACGGGTTATATTGCTTAGGTTTCATGCCTTTCTCTTCCCACACTGGAATCAAGTGATTTTGATTCAAAGTTGGACTATTATGTTTTTCTGATTTACACAGAGCCCAGAAGTTAATCATCTAGCATAAAGTTATGAAAGAAGGATGGTGGAACTTCAGATATCAGCAGTACTTTGCTGCAACATGATCAGAAATGCTATCCTATCGGGTAATATAAACCCTGCATTTCGAGAGAATTTCTCGCAAGGGAATGAGTATATCTGTGTTCATGGCACGACTCCGTCAATATGGAAATATGCTTTGCTGTGATCAAATATCTTCAGCTCAACAAGAACATACATATTAGAGTAGGCTAAGTGAATTTGTTATCCGAACTGTGCCCTCGTGCCACAGACGAGGCAACTGACTTTCCAGAGTGCCTGCAAGGGAATCAGATTCCAAATGGTGTGGAAACGAGCGCATATAAACTGCATTTTGGAGCCATTTCTTGTAATCCCACACTCTTTGTGAAACGAAAGCAAACATGCTCATGCATAAATCTTCCTCATCCCACCACAATAAGAATAACCCAATTATGATGCCTGTATGGTGGATGGATAATTCATGAGAACTGCACTACTACCTGATGGAAATACTGATAACAGATATAAAAACAACTCATTTTAAGGTTACTGGAATTGTCAGGAAAACATTACACGCGTGGACAGACTCACGTGGCTGAAAGATGATATCTCAGTGACAGAAATTTAGCAACTACACCTTGATTTTAAAGGTATTCAGCAGGTATAACAAAAACAGCCAAGCTTGGATTAATGATGACCTTTGTGAAAAGGTAACTTAAAGTGTGAAAGGTTCTTTGAAATCACTTCAAGAAAAGGCAAAGAGACATTACATACATGTGCAACTCAGATGAGAGTACCTGTTTCACACTCCTGCGGATACCACCACTTGATATAAGACAGCATAAGGTCAGACTCGAAATGGATGACTTGCTGAATTCATCAAGTCAACCTAACCCAGAGACAGTGGAATGCTTAGGTCCTGCTCTAAGCTACACATTAGGATCCCTGATGATCCTCACATCCATCGTGACTATCCTTGGAAACCTACTTGTTATTATCATCATCCTACGATCACCCAAGATCCAGACCATCACATCCGGTTTCCTGCTTAACCTAGCCATTTCTGATCTTAGCACAGGGATCCTTCTGCTTCCCTTTGCAGCAGCTGTCCAGCTTCACCAAGCATGGATCTACTCCTCAGAATGGTGTGGTACATTGGGATTCATCTACCTTGTTGTTGGAATTGTCTCCACATGGACATTAGCCAGTCTGAGCATGGAGCGATACATCGCTGTCAACCAACCTCTAAAATACCATCAAATGCTCACCAAGTCCAGAGTGTGGGTCACCATACTCCTGAACTGGGGATTTGCTATATTCATGGCATCAGTACCTTACATGTCCGGTAGCAACTATACTTATCTTCCAACATACGGATTCTGTCTTCCCGACTTCTTTGAAAATGGGGTAGCCTCCATAGTTATATTAACGACAGGTATATGCCTTCCGTTTGTCATTATGTGTTTGGCCTATGTTTCCATTGGACGTGTCGCATGTACACAGGCCAGAAGAAAAGTCATCGAGTGCAATGAGGATCACTGTGTTTATGTGACACCAAAAAACAAAGACTATCGGGCAGCAAAGATACTTGCAGCTTTGGCAGGTAAGATTCTTTCAAATTTGCTAAACATATGAACTATAAACTAAATAAAATGATGAAGATAGCATACTGAATAGGAGTAGTGTATTAAAAGCAGAATATTTATTAAAAAATAGTCAAACTACAAATACAAATACTAAAACCTGATGCAAACATCAGGTTTCAGAAAAATATATCCCATAGAATACATGTCAAAATTATGTTTGAGCTGAAAGAATAAGGATGCAGAAAAGGATCAGTTGGGAGTTTTTCATAAATGAAGAAGAAAAGGGGAAGAAAAAGAGAGACAGGCAGACAGAGAGTGATAGAGAGATAGAGAGGGAGATTGGCCCAGTGAGACAGTGAGATACCTAATGACTGGAATGCAACTTGTAGCCTACTTTCCCCAAATCCTTGTAATACACTGAACAGCTAAATATATTTTCCATTGAGCGTAAATCTGTGAAGTGTAAGCATGCAGATTTGTATAGCTTGCATAATGAAGCCCATTGCGATGCTGGTCAACCTTCATTAAGTTAATTAATGCATCAGCCTCCAAGCTGATAAAGAGCAGTTTGAACAAGAGTGCATGATTAAATCCTAAAGGAGTTGGCTAGCACTATGAATGAAGGTAGAGCTTGCACATGACCTCTCTATGTTTGTTCTAACTCAAGTTGTTGTCTTTTTTCCCCCCAGAAATAAGGCCTTGATCTCATTATGTCCAGTAATGGCTGAAACAAATTACCTATTAAGAGGGACTTTTCATAAAATGATTGGAGAGAATCTTAAATTTCACAGCATTTCAGTGAAGGACATTTGCTTTTTAAGGCTTGTGAAAATTATCTTCAGTATTTGGTCAATTGTAAAATAGATTCTTTAGAATAAAGGCAGTTTATGGAAAGAAATTAGTTCCAAAGTAAACTTGGTATAACTGAAATATATATCTGAAACCTAATATGTACATAGAATAAAGAAACAACTTTAAAGAGTACACAAGAAAAACAAAAGGATTACAGAGAAACCAAAGTATTTATCCAGCACTTCCAGCTGAAACAGATGGGAAGCTGAAGTTTTCATTGACATAACCAGAGTACATAATAAGTAATCACAAGATGTGATTACTAAAAAAAAAAGTAATGAAAAACAAAAACAAAAAACAAGGGGATTCTTTTGCCAATATTCTGAGAAAGCAAAGAAATCTTTATCTTTCCTGATTCACCTGATATGGCCTATAATCCTATACAAAGATCTAGAGAGAATGTTTTAAAGGTGATCCTTGGAATTCCACTTCTATCTTCATCCCTTGACTGTATGAACCCCTGGCTGTCTCCATACTGCATGATCAAGAAAGCTAACGGCTGTCATTCAACGGTCCTCAGAGACCACTGTTTTTTCGAGCGTCTCACGCTGCAATGGATGCGGGGTAACACCAAATTAAATTCATCAGCTACTAGGGATGTGGCAAGCATGAGCGCACTTGGCGACGGTCCCTTTGAGCTTTACCTGCGCTTTGGCAGGCAATACTCCCTTGTTTCACTCTAATGGCTAACAAATCAGTTGCATTAGAGCATAATGTGCTGTGTTGGTGTGCCGTCAAAAATGACCCATAAAAGCATGGTGGAGGGGGGGGGACATTGGACATTAAAGTGAAATTCAATTAGTGAAGTAAATGCTCTCTCTCATTCAGCTCAACACAGACATCTTAAAATTATATGCCAAACATTACATTAATCAGACAGACAGAGAGAAAAAATTCTCTCATAGGGATGAGGGAACACTAATTAGATGACTAATAATCAACAAGTAATGTTAAACTAAACCATGCACTGTCAGTCTTTATAACTGCAATTATTCATTCCTACAACAGTGAGTCATAAAAAATTGACGAGGATTAGTATCCAAATGTTGTACATATTCCCTCTTAGAAATGTCAAAATCATGGCAGTCATCCTCTTTGTAAAATATACACTTTTCCAATGCAAATAATGACATTTTGTCAAATTAATCTTTATACTGAAGAAGAAAAATACTCTTGCTCATTTTCCAGTCAAATCTTGGAGGTTGCAAACATGGGGCTCTCAAATACAGGTAAATTTTTTTGTAAACAAGAGATCTGAGAATAAATGTTAATAATCAATAGAAAAAAAGTTTGATAAACTTTATAACAGCAATTTCAACAGCAGCATTTTCTCCTGAAAACTGCTCTCAGCATTCAAGCAATTTTTCTTGTTGCATCACAGCTCTGTTTGTCTTTAATGCAACTTTAATTTCCTTTTGTTAAATATAAAGAAGAAACCCTATAAATGAACATCAGGGAGTTACATGCAGTGAATTTACTGTATGGAGAACAAGGAGGAAAAAAAACTGAATTTTTATAATGTATACTGGTAAAACTGTGAGCCTCTCCTTACCAAACACTTATTGGACATTCTTTCATCATTTCATTCTCTTTACAATCTGCTTCTATAAAAAGAGAGAATACTGTAGATACATATTCTTTAATGTCTTACAATTCCTAGTATTGGTCAAAATGCATAAACGTGTACACATCAACAACAGATGTGGGGTGAGGAAACAGCTAAAGTAGGGCTCCACACTAAATTTTCTGAGGGGGTCCAGACTGAAATTTTAGGGTGACTTTGCATTGAGCCCTATGTAAAGACTGTTCGATTGGGGGTATGCACCAAGATTGAGGGGGGGGGGGGGGGGGAGACAAGTGTCTGAGCACCTTTTAGTGTCAAACCTTGGCTAAAGCAGGGAGGTAGAAAGTACCTCCCTGGCTAGAGTATGCTAACTTTTTAATCAATTTCAAATCTCTTTTCTATTTTTCTTGGTTCTAGGTGTATTTGCAATCTGCTGGCTTCCCTTCACCTTCCTGTGCAGTTGGGATACCTCTGGGCAGCGAAGCATGCCACCTCTCCTCACCTCAGTGGCCTTCTGGTTCACACTACTCAGCTCTGCCATCAACCCTTGGCTATACTCTATCCTTAACCGCACCTTTCGAGCGGCCATGCGCCAGCTTGTCACGCAGGCAGTCCACAAGCTTCCCCTCCTGCGCAACCACTTCCGTGTGGGACCAGCAGCAGCAGGCGACCAAGGAGGCAACGCTAGCCTGGAGATGACAGAGTGTCGCGACATGCAGGGCAAGTGGAACAGGAGAAGCACGAGCCAGAAGGAAAAGGAAGATACGCATACGGACGAAAGGACTACTCATTCGAGTACACAAAGGAAACAATTGCAAAGGGAAAGTCAAGAAATAAGACAGGCTTCGAGAAGTGAGCAGCACATTACAGCAGTACAAGCAACAATAGAAGCTGGTGAAAAGGCGGAAGTTTGATTGTTCCCTTTTCTTCTTTAGCTAGCTGGTTGCTACTCTAGAAGTGCTTTCAAATTCATGAATTTTATTTACCATTGGAATAAACCATTTAATTATAACACATGCTCAGGCAACAACTACTCCTTGGTCTATTTCTATAACTACATGTAAAAGCCAAATCAATAAAAATTAGTACCTATTAGTTTATCTGCATTCCTCATGATTAGAAGCTGCAACTCTTAATAAGACTTTTATTAAATTTTTATTACAATGCAAAATTTTTATCAAAATGCATAACTTGCCAAATTCTCTCAAAAAGTTCATCACATGGTTCATGAACTATCAAGAATGTCTTTTCTTTCTCTCTCTATAATTATATAAAAAAATTTATACTAAACTTGATGTAGACCTATGTTTTATTGATGTGTAATTGTACATTGTACATGACATGTGACCAATTGTCAGAGCCAACTGAAAATATGACATTCTTTGTAAAAATATAAATACAAAATTTGGAATGGTTTCAATTTTACACATAGAATTTTTCTGAGTCATCTCAAAAAGGAGGGTATGCACATCACAGTTTTTATTATGTTTGTACTTTTTGATATCACTCGCCTGTTTTAGAATTTCCAAGAAAACCTTCAATTCCTATATAGTGGGTGTTGGTGTGTACACATGTATTGATAAACACAAGGGGGTGAGTTTTCATCACATATCAATATCCTTCGTCTGCCAAACAAGTCCTCAGCAAATGAGAGAAAATCTCTTACATCTCTCTTACATTCATTTCCTACAGAGTCCAATTCACATTTGTTCCTGCGACTTTGTAAGATTGCTATATGCATACCGGTACATGTTTGTAGTATTTCAAATGTAAGCATGGAACCTATGTACAACATGTCGATCTTGCTTCTTGACTTAATCAACATGCACATACCATTATTTCTGTTTCACTTGCATGCAAGGCACATACAACTGATGACGTACACTGTGCGTGATCATTCATCAAGAGAAACACTTGAAAAGCAATGCTATGTGTCCAGAAGTTGTTTCCGTCTCTCATTCTGAAATTTTTTGCTGTGAAGTCATTTAGTACATCTCTGATCACAAAAAAGGGTGCTACAATGCAGTGATATCTAGTTAAACTTTGAATTGTGATCTTCAGTTGGCAAACTGCTCATTATTTTGCAATGTGTGCCATCGGACCCTGCACCAAACAATCACAATTTTCAATTTCTCTAATGATCATGGGCCGTATAATGTATGTCTTTAAATAGTCAGTAAAGATGCAGCTCAACAAAAAAATTTAGAACATAAAGTGCTAATCAAATAGACATTACGAGCAACTATGAGGCAGAAATTGTGTGGCATCTGTTATGCATGGCATTCAATTAGAATTTTGCAAAACTCTTCATGGTCATTTTGAGACTAAAGCTGATTGCACACAATGCCTGTCAAGAATCAAAGACTCAGCTATAAAAACTGCAATTTTAGAGCAAGTTGAAGTTATTTCAGCATTTACATAAATATTCTGCTTTTGCTGTGCAATTTTGGCAAATTGGGTCAATGAGGGTAATTCATAAAAGAATTATGACCATTTAAAGATAGTTGTTTTCCGAACTTCAGAGGATGCTATCTATATGACTTGTGATTAATGATGCGTGAAATGTGGCAGACATGTTCAAATGATGAGATAATTATATTCTGAAATATGCAACAAAAATGAATTTCTAAAAATATATATTTAGCATTTCGGAAGGAAACAAAATTCAAATATTAAGAGTGCGAAGATGGAATTTTGAAGAGCAGGTTATGCACAGGAAATGTAAGAGTAGCTTTTACACAACTAGAGCAATTTCTTACAATTCTACAGCATTAAGGACAATGGAGAAAGACAAGGAGATAGACAAGGAGAAAGACAGCCATGAAAACAGATTAAAAACACAGACAAAATGATGCCTGGACAGTCTTGTATGACTGATTTTGGAAAACAAAGAGTTCAGTGACCACGATGGGAAGCTAAGGAATGTGCATACATAATCTGGAAGGAATAGGAAAATAGGAAGGGACCTAGAAAGATGCCTCAAGCACTACCTTCAAAATACTTGCAGGATTTTGAAGAAGTATATTAAAAACGAGCACGAGAACAATAACACTGACAAGGACATCAATCATTGTGGACTTAGCTGCTAGCCCATTACTAGAAAACTGATTAGGTGTAAAAAGCATCTGAGTACTCATTATGACTGCACTTGATGATCACTGTTTCACTAAGAAGTGTGTAAAAACAGACCAGAGCAAACACTTAATGAACTTAATTGCAGTTTTCATACCTGTACATGGCCCATCTGGATGATGTCTCTGTTAGCTTGTAATTGTGAAAAAAGCTCTAACATGCTTCGGAATAAGACATTGCATAACATCTGCATACTCATTTGTTTGTTTATACCATAGTGTACATGTATGTGTCCGTACACTATGCTTTATACATCAGATTTGCAAGTCTTCATTTGCAAAACTGATAAGCCTACATAATTTGCCAATAATTCTGGACTAGATCTAGCTTCATAAAGATATTCTAATGCTGTAACAGGAAAAGCAAACCAATCAATTTTTGGTCTTTGATAATAAAAACAATATGCATTTTCAATTCAAATTAGTATTTTCAATATTGCAAAGTAGTCAATAATAAACTGTCAGACTCGGAGTGTACACGGTACACCGATAATGGTTCATACACGTAGGTAGAATGGATTACCGATGAGAAAGATGCTGGTAAAATTCTACTGATACCAGGGCGCATGGTTGTGCATATCTTAAATGAAAATGAAGGCCATAAATATGGTCTTATTATATGTTGCAGACTTGCAGTACAGTATATACGTGCACTTAGTATTTAGTGGACAAAAAATAAACTGGGCTGAAGGTTATTTCCATTATCAACTCTTTAAGTAGCTCTAACAAATGAATTTCAGTGGATTGGTATTAGCACGATATCATATATGAAACAAGAACAATTAGTAAAGTTTACAGTAACTGAGTAAGCCAGCCAGGCATTACGAAACCAGAGACCACATCAAACTTTTTCTTCAGTCTACAAATTTTTTTTTAGCATTTGTCTTCTTTAAGAAATTGCCTTAACCGTATTCTAAAAAATAATGCTAAGCAATTTTCCTTGAGTAAGAATGTGCACAAGATAAAATTCATGTAGTTAAGATTTGCTGAGTTAAGGAGTCCTAGCACAACTGCAGCCCTAATTTCCCTATGCATTTTGCATGTAGGAAAATCACACTGCTAGGAAATTATATACAAAACAAAAACAGGAATGATAAAATTTGGGGCTTGACTGACTGATAATGAACTTCGCTAGCCTAGGCTAGTGCGATGGACACACATAACTTATGCAGATGTAAGTCAACAACCTTGTATTTTTTTATTTTCATTTTCATCTCTGTAGGGCTGCAGCAGCCAAGCAGCAGCAGCAGCAGCAGAAGCAGACCTTTTAAGCATCCTCCCTGGCATTTTGAAGTATAGGGTAAAATCATATTGTAACCTTATTGAATACAAAACTCATTTTAAGAGCCTTTTCTTAAACAAAATATAAGAATATTGTAAACTTCAAGCAAAATTCTTAGCCTACCATCTATACTTTGTAGAATACATATTTTTGCTAATGATTTTTTTCTATCACGCAGATCAGAAAAAGTTCTAAGATATCAAACTTAAATGTTTTCACAGAATAGGCCCAGGGATGTGTAACACAGAGCCGAGATATTGATTATTTTGCCACTGACTGCATTGATAACTATAAGTAAGCAATCATAAAAATCATTTGTAAAATCAATTGCTAAGCTTTGTTCTACAAGACTCAGGTGAGAATGTATTTTGACAAATTATATTACATTTTACATGTAAACAGCATGCTTCATGTTCTAAAATCCATTGACTTCCTAGAACAATACTTGTTTTGCCACAAAACATGCACTCCATTATCAATTACAATACCGGTAAATCTATTCTTTTTATGTTGGCTTACACTTTGACCATTATTGTCCATCTTTGTTCTATTATCTTAAATTAATGCTTATAAAACATCTTGATTTATTCACTTCAAATTGGAATTTGTAATATCTAAGGTTGTATATACATGCTTGTAATTTATTGGGAGGTAAGACATTTTGTAAATGTATTGAAAGTTATAAATCATTTGCATGTTTCATGTAAAATATTAAATAGAGAGTCATTTTCTAATGTGATAGATATTCATGCTGTGGTTTCTGTTCTAGGTTTTGGGCCATTATTATTGTCTTCAATAATTAGAGAGATGAAACAAAGTAATGGAAAAAAAAACATAACTAGATTTCTATTACAAGAAATTGAGTAGACAATAGAAGGAAGCTGAGAGATATCCCTTATGATATCAATGGCAAGTCCAGTATCAATTAGTAAATATCTCAAACTTTTAAGAGCTAAACACATGGTACATCTGCTTCTATATGTAAACTGCTCAAGGACATGTAACAGAATAGTTACAATGAGCAAAATATTTTTTGTGACCATGAAAATATAAAGCCAATCCATGTTGTGGCCTCATCAACACTAGTTTTGTGTTTATTTAAATGAATGCTTTTGAGTGGCACCTGCCCTTTTCTTCCATCAAGCCTTACATATAGCAACTTTTGCTACAAAAACCCCTAAATTATGATGTCCCGATACCCGTATACCATTAAGAAATTCCAATTAATTGGTTTTTACTTCTATTTAAATTTTCAATAGAAACTGATAATAAAGATCATATTATTTGGAAAATAGCACTGAACACAGACATACTTAAAAGTTATTATTAAGCAAAAAAAAAAAAATGCCTATTGAAGCATACTCAAATCAGATCATCACTAAAGAAGCAGTTTTATACAAAAAACTTATATTTGCTAAGATGTTCTCCAAGAATCCTGGGCAGAATTAATAGCTAATTAGTTGCCGAGAATAATAAATATGGCAATTAACCAGAAGGAAGCGATGATGGTTGCTTCTAATTGCTTGCCACTCAATCTCCTACTCGATATCATGAATACATTGCACTAGAGATGCACTCTTTGTCTTTCATCCACCAGCTGTCAAATATCTCACAAAATAGGCTGCATCTAATTAGATTATGAAACTGCTTAATGCTATAGGAAGGTGCAGAACTTCTGTCATAATCTCATTTCATGTGCTGAGCTCAGCATTAGGCTATTAGGCAGTACATGTATATGTCATAATACATGTACTGCTTAAACACATCCTGTCCTGTTGGTTGAAAATCCTGCCAAAGGACAACTTCTAACATATGTTTTGACCCCAAAGTTTTTGTCCTTTTCTTCTCTCTTTGTTCATAGTTCACCCACATTGAATAGTCAGTCCAATGAATATTCAATTAACAAAATGATATTCTTTACAATAATTCATCAATACAAAGTGATAATCCCTTCCCCCAAAGTAAAATATTTGCTTTCACTGCTAATCATGATGCTACAATCTTCAACAGAGTCCCCAACTCCAAACTATCCACACATGTCTACTAACACCTTTGCTAATGTACATATCACCAAAAGCAAAGTACTCAATCATTCAAAAAGAGAGTAAAATATAGATGGAGAAGCAGTAAATTATAAATTGAATTCGACAAAGGCACAAAGTCTAGTTTGATACAACTAAAAATATAGGGTCATGTGTCAAAAAGGTTGCCTCTTTTTGCATTACATGGTTATTTCACCTTCCATACTTAGCATACTTCCAACTTTGAAAACTTTTATCTCAATAGGTCCACCCTATGATAGCAAAAGTAAATACATCTTCTGAAAGAGAATTACATGAAGAATCTAAATATGAACTACAAAATGGCACAAGTACTAAGACAAAAAAGTTCTGTGAACTTGAATAGAGAACATTTGGCATTTCTCACTATCTTATCATTTACTTCATTTCTTTCCTATGTCCACAGGACAATTCTAATGTAATTTCCTTGCAGGACACATCCAGATCTTTACAAGAATGCATAATTGTCTAGAGTTTATGATCATGAAATAACTGAAATAAAATCACAAAAAATTTTGCTCAAAATTCCACGAAGTGTACAATTCAAAACCAAACTTCAAAAGATTCATAATGCAAGGATGAAATAGATTCTCAGAAGTAATAAATACACAGTCACAATGTACTTCTACAGAGCGACATGCACTTTGTCTTAGAGATAGTTTGCTCTTTAAAGCATTCAGTTGCATGTATGTGAAATAAGGTCACAGGTCAACAATTTGTTAGTAAATATCATCAAAGCCAACTGACACATACATCAGCATTAACATACATACACATACACCAACATTTTCTCTTCCACAGAGAGCAAAAAGAAATTATCACAATAAAAAGGTATAACTGATGTCATGTATATCATCACGAAAAAGTACAAGAATTAAAAATATGAACAATAAATTTAAGGAAACATTAGGGCATTTCCTAATAGAATCACATGTGTAGCATGTTTTACGATAATTTAACACGAGATCTATAACAGTCATGTTGCAATTCTGCTTTCCTGATATAAGCTTCACAATGTCCATAATTCACTGTTCATATTCCTTTGGATAGAAATGTGAAAATAAATTATTTCTGATTTATGGAAAGGTTCAGTATTACAAAAAATGGCAGTGTAGGCTTTTATTTATCTTAGTCTCAGTAAAATCCTCTCTTCCTTGCAATAACTGATTTATGGCACAAAATGCGAGCTTTCACAAAGGTCAATACACTCTCAATAGTGTCTCATTCTTTTGTATCTTAAGTGTAAATGTCCAAAGTTTGCAATACAAACACACAATAACACATAGCATTCTAATTTCAAGAAAAATCATGATGCATAATGTATGACTTACCTGGTTGACGACCTCAAAGAAAAGCGCTACAGTGGTATTGGGGTAGAGTCCACAAAACTTCCACTGGCATGTGCCTCCGGTTCCAATCTCTGTGTCAGACACAGAGGGCCCCTTCACCCCCATGGAGAAGCATGGTCCAATGGCACCAGACACCTTGATCTCACGAGATGTCTGATGGGAGAAACAATGGAGAGACAAAGAGAGACAGAGAAACAGACAGAAAGAGAGACAGAGACAGAAAGAGAGACAGACAGAAAGAGATACAGAGACAGAGAGACAGAGACAGAAAGAGAGACAGACAGAATGAGACAGAGACAGAGACAGAGAGACAGAGACAGAAAGAGACAGAAAGAGACAGAGACAGAGAGACAGAGAAGAAAGAGAGATAGAGATGAAGAGAGATGAGATAAAAAGAGAGACAGAGACAGAAGACAAACAAAAAAAGATAGTGGAGAGAGACAAAGAATATAAGGGAAAAGAGAGATAGTGAAAGAAAAGATAGGGGAAAGAGAAAAAGATAAATATAAGCAGTAAAGAGAGAAAATTAGAGAACATTATAAGAATAGAAATGGAAAAAGTGAGATTGATAGAAGCAGAACAGAAGGAACAGAGAGAGAGAGAGAGAGAGAGAGAGAAACCGAAAAAGAGAAAGGGACAACTCTAGAGTTAAGTTTATGTTGTACTGTTATGTGTACAGGCATAAAAATAATTCTTGTAGCTTCAACTAATTCAAGGAATGCAATATGCACCAGGAAAGAGATGAAAATAAGTTTCAGTAAGGAAATTTAAGAAATTTATAGGATAAGGAATAAACTATTCAAAAACACAATATAATCAATAAGAAAATGAAAATATCTATCCCTACAATAAACTATTAAAGTAGTCAGAAAAGAAGTAAATTACATTCGTTAGAGGAAAGTATATCCTGGACACGAAAAATGCTTTTAAACACACTTCTCTGTTACATGACATTTGCATAGCTACCACCTTACATTAGGAGATGGCGCAGTGATATGCAATTAATGTCACCCTGCGCAAGTAATATGGAAGAGCAGTTTAAAATATACAAAAAGCTTGATTTTATTAGACAAGCAGTCAGTAACTCTGAAGTGTTTACAAAATAATAGATGAACTCTGATAAGAACCTGATAAACTGATTTCCTATAAATATCTAAACTTTGAAAACATAACCTGGAAAATACATATCTCCTTTGAATATACAGATGGAATTATTTCATAAATATCATTTTTTTAAAGTGCACAATAATTTTCAGACCTAAGATAAGGAAATGTACGTATGTGACTCAACAATGCAGAACACAATCACCCCCTCTTCTTGTAAATTTTATCCTTTCAAAATGATGAACACTGCTTCCTGTATAACTGCAATAATTATGTTTAATTAATACTCAAAAACTCTTTACAAATATCACAAAGTTGCAATATGAAACATAACTAACATGTCCCTGAGCATCAATTTTCAAAGTGCGTAAACCACTTGAGGAGATCACTGTCTATTTGCCATACACTTGAAAAGTGAAAAGCAATTACTTAAAGTATATTCACTGAATCTCTTCTCTTGGATGCATGATCTTTATCAGAAACCAAATGAGGGCAGCATACAGGTGAAATAGCAAAATAATGTTTGATGTTTCAAAATTCAATGTTGAATTTGAGTTGTTGTGAGTTATCATACTAGTTGTCCATATATCTTAAGTGATTAAAATGGAGGTGGGATGTACAAGCAACTCCATTTTAATCTCCCATTATTTTTCCACTGGTGCTTAATTATCACTTTTGTTAAAGGAGAAGGGATCTAATTGTAATGTTCCTCTAAAAGGTGACATATCAGTATTTATCTGAATATATATTTCACACATACAGACTAACTTCTAGGGCTGTAGATTTAGCACCATGTTCAGGTTCGGTTCGGTTCGGCAGAGTTCGGCACTTTTATTTCCGAATTTTGGTTCGGTTCGGGGATCGGCAATACAGTATAAAAAAATAAAAGGGTGAGCATTGATAACAAATGACCACCAGAACCCTCTCTATCTTTACTGCACTTGGAAGTCACCGTTTCTTATAAATATATTTTGTATGACAAAGAATAGTTACTGCATTTACTACATGATTCTTTGTTATCTATTTTATTTTCTGAATGAAGGGAAAGATAATTTTCCTATACTGATTAATAGAAATAGGGCCGTTTTGAAAGCCCATTTTTGGTATTCGTTTAAACAGACTTTTTTTTTGACGATTAATCGACTACTCGGTACTTCCATTTCGCCAGTCGGCCGACCACTCCAGCCGTTCTTAGCCTGCCACCGTTCAGCGCCGCGCCGGAGCTGCAGCTGCAGCACCGGAGTGAGGCCAGCCCCATACCCATATCACAGCGTGTGCAATATCCCTGACGGTAATGTCCGATTTTCATAAAGAAACTTGGCAATAAAGCAGCTTTGAAAAGAACTGTATAGCTTGTCCAGTTCATAAAAATTAAAATCATAGCCTCCTACCTCTTTTTGTGAGGACCGAATAAAAAATCCTGGTCAAATAAAGCCAAATAGATCGGCATTTGCTTGATATTTCATCGATGATTTGTGAAATCATGTTTCAGTTATTCGTCGGCTGTCAAGAGATGGCGCTAACCCGGAAGTGGAGCGTAGTAGTAGAGTGCACAAATGTGTTGAAACTACGTATACGTTACGATGCAAGCGCTTAGCAGTCATTTGAAATCGAACTCCAATGATCACAATCCCCATCACAAATCGCCAGCAAGGGCATAAAACTAATGAACACGCGTTTACTTGCAAGTATGAATGTTTTTTTCTCGGTAATACCTTTTTGTCTTCGTTCATTGCTATGTTCCAAAAATATTTTGTCACAATAACTGTGATATGATAGCGTATCTACGATTACGTTAGTGAGCTCACTTGCTTGCAGTGCATATCGTTGTGGTGAACGATGGTGCAATGCACGATTAATTAGCTCTCTCTCACACACACACACACACACACACACACACACATTAGGGCTTACGGCTTCTGAACATTATTATTGAAACACTTGTTTTCGCTGCGCGGGACAAGAGCTGGGTGATCAAAAATGATATTCTCAGGTGAATTAAAGGCATCTAAATGATGTCATCACACCTTAAAACTTTGAAATGGAGAGAAACATTCTTGATTTCATTAATGATTAAGCATTTTGGGGGATCCTTCTGAACTTCAAGCCATGTTTCCGAGTAGTCAATAGAAATTTTATTATTCGTGTAGTTACATTTTCGGACGTTTAAACGGTTAATCGTGTACTCGAAACAGGCCTAAATAGATAACAAGAGAAAATTTTTAAAAATCGAAATAAAGGAAAGGAACGAAAATATTAAAAGAAATTATCAATAAAACAGTGTTTTTCTATATTTATTTAGTATTATGATCGATCATGATTGTTGATCGATCACAACCTTATTACGATCGATTACAATCGTGAGTATCTTTGGGCATATTTTGAAGCTTTTAATATGATTTGGGGGAAAACAACTAGAATTCATGGTGCCAAATATTTTGAAATTTATCAGAATCAAATGAAGAATCAAAGGAAAAATGAGATACAAGCTGTATTAAGTGTCATTCTATCTTTTATTTACGAAAAACTTTTAGAAGATGAATTTAAAGAAATCCCACCAATAAATGTATATATTAATTTTTTAATAAAGCAAAGGTGTATCTCCCATTTAGCATAATGAATTCATACAAGGTCTTTACCGAGGTCCAAACCAATGATCCTGTGTTCTAAGTTGCCGAACTTCCGAACTTGGCCTTTGGGTTCGGTTTGGTTCGGTCCTGTTCGGAAGTGCCATGTTCGGCGAATTTCCGTTCGGTTCGGCGGTTCGGTAACAGCCCTACTAACTTCAGCATTCAAAAACAATTTTCAAAATTTTAACAAATTAGATCATCCTCTGTCAGTATTTTACTTTTTCAATGTTTAAAAAAATAAAAATGCCAATTTTGATTTTCTTACCTTGACTTCTAGTACCCCTCCAAATGCCATCTTGAATTCTCCTTTGACATCCTTTGAGAAGACTCTTTGGAAGGTTTGCTTGAAGAGTGATGTATTGAAGGAATCTCCCATCACCATGTGACCACTGTATCATGAAACAAATATGAACCATCATGTCAACTGAAGATAATGACCAATATTATTCAAATACAAATAGGTAAACCTGTAAGAGTGACAAGTTACCATTGAAGGACTCTCCCATCACTGAGAGACCCCTCACCATGGGAGTGCTGTGTCATGACAGCAATAAAAGCTTCACTGTCAACCATGCTATCAACTGAAGATGGTGATTAAAATTGATCTAATAAAAACAAGACCAATCATACCATCAAACTAGTACAGAGTGATATATTGGAAGAATATTTATTAAAAAAAAAAACTGCTGTGCCTCAAAATAAATGAAAATTCTATGGTAAACTAAAGACTAAAGATTAATATTCATCCGAATTCCAGCAAAAAGTAATATATTGGAGGAATCTCAATTATGGTGTGAAAACAAAACAGTGTAATAAATGAATGAAAGATAAAATACATTGTTCATGGACTGCAATTCATACTGATACTGATATTGATCTATATGTAAACTGCAGAACTATAAAGCCAGGAAATGAATCTCTCACCACTTTGTGACCACTGTGTTATGAAAGAAAACTTCTATGCCAATTGCAGAAAGTGATTAATATGAACATTACAAGTAAAGAAAAACTAGTAAATTATCAATTCAGCACACTGAACCAGTAAAACAACTGAATTCAGTCTTTAAACAGCAGTGACCTAAAATGTCATTAAAAACTAGATGAACCCTCTACCGTGTGCAGTCAAAATTTATGCCTTCGCCATTGCCAGATCAGAAATATATGGCACATTCCTGTTCATTTTTTTCTTTTCATGTTAACATCTTTGACCTTGACCTTGACCTTTGACCTTGTGACCCCCAAATCAAATGAGACCATAATGAGACATTATATGCATACATGAACCAAGTCTGAAGTTGAACCGTCAGAGTTATCACAAGAACCAGCAATTTTCATGTATATAATGACCTCTATGACCTTTGACCTTTAACCCTGAGACCCAAAAATCTAATCTGATCATTGTCCCTCCCATATGCATACATGTGACAAGTTTGAAGCTGCTCCGTCAAATGGTTGCTGAGTTATCGTGAAAACGGACCATTTCTATGTACAAAATGACCTCTATGACCTTTGACCTTTGACCTTGAGACCCCAAAATCTCATCAGATCATTGTCCCTCCCATATGCACATATCAGCCAAGTTTGAAGTTGACCCATCAAATGATTGAGTTATCGCAAGAACCAGCCATTTCTATGTACATAATGACCTCTATGACCTTTGACCTTTGACCTTGAGACCCCAAAATCTGATCAGATCTTTGTCCCTCCCATATGCATACATGAGCCAAGTTTGAAGTTGATCCGTCACACGGTTCTTAAGTTATCCGAGAATGAAAACGGGACAGACGGACAACCCGAAAACATAATGCCTCCGGCAACCACCTACAGTGGGGCGGAGGCATAAAAAGAGGACTCATCTGGTAAATTGAAGAAACAGATTACAATGAAACTTGGCTTTCTTCTCTCAATTATAGGCATGCAGCAAAGAATAAATCCTTCCTTCTCTTCTTTTTTTTCCTTCTCCTTTCCTTTTAGATCAGGAGGGTAGATCAAAAAGATGATACAATGAACTGCCCATTATCATATCTACAGAACACATAAAACTCCTTCCCTTTTTTTTGTAAATACTAAAATGTTTCCGTTATGCGCCTGTAGTAGTGCCCGGGTACCCGGGCACTACCAGGGACTTCGGCCCCTCTAAGCTGACAAACCCCCGCCGACTTCCCCTCCAACTTCCCCGCCGGGCAGGGCATCTTCGGTGGCGAATCACCGACTAAGTCCCAACCCCCATACCACCGGAGAACTTTTCAATCATGAACGAAGTCCCGGCCCCCATACCACGGGGGAATTTTCAAATCGCGGACGAAGTCCCGGCCCCCATATTTCTAATGTCGGAGAATTAGACTAGAGCCACTGCCGCAATGTCGTACATGGTCCCCGTCCGGCAGGGATGTCTGCACTCGAGCCACCGCCACAACCCCGTACATATTCCCCGCCGCCGGCAGGGACGTCTGCCTGCACAACCCCCGACAATACACGGCGAGTACCCCGGTAGTGCCCGGGGGCCGGAAAAACAATTGACAGGCGCATTATTTTATGTTTAAATTGGTGTAACTTTTGTAGTATGATACATAATTAATATAATTTACCCAGTGATATTGCTGCAGTTCTTCATTTCATGTAGACCAGTTTGATCCAGATTGCAGGCATAGATGTCAATGGTATGGCCATTGGTGGCGGCACGGTTTGCTAGGGCATCATAGTGCTGAAAGAACATACCAGAAGAAATAGTAAGACTACCGGAAGAAATATAAAGACTTAGTCCTGATTTATCACTATCTTTGCTGAGAATAAAATTACAACACCCTTGGAGCTATTTAAATGTTTCTAAATATAGTCACAAACTTATTCCATGTATAATATTCTTTTCCTCATCCTTCTCCCCCCCCCCCCTCTTGTTCTTCCTTTAATCATTTTAATTTGATCCTCAGTAGATATAATTTTCCAGATAAGCAAAACATTTAGCAACTTCAAACTTTCACTTCATAAATTAAATTACATTTCATTTTTCTGCTCACTCTGAATTAAAAAAAAATAAATCTGTTTAAGTGCAGAATACCCAATTGCTCATCGAGAGGATTATGAAATACAATAGAGTTGGTGTGAGAGTTCAGATTTACCCCAACAAATATTTTCTAATAATCAACGTAATCAAATCACTTTTCCCTCCATTTCATACCTCCCTTCTTCAAATGTCATCAAGTATTTACCTTCATGGCTTTTCTCATGAACTTCACATTGTCCTTCTCGATGTCATGATGAGATCTGATGGTTGTCTTGAGCTCATCCCCGACCACCATACCCGGCCCCTGGGTGGGGGGTCCACCCATGAACAGCATGATACGAGCACCAGTGTTGACGAAAGTACACTGTAAAGAGGAGAAATATAGAAGTATATCACTATATCTTATTTCTTATCTGCTGACCAGATTTATTTTTAGACATCTCTCTGCCATATAACTTCATATTATGCAATCACATGTTGAATTTCTATTAAAGTTTTATGGCAGAGAGGGCTTAACATAAATTTTTCCCCAAAATTGTGTTCTGTGTTAAGCATGACAAGTGTCAGAGATAGGCGTGAGAGGGTCAAACAATGGAAGAAACCAAATTCGTCAAAGTTTTTTTCACAGACCCCCCAAAATGACTCTTGTGACCTTTGAAAAGTGACATTTGTGCCTTTCGTGTCTGCTCACTCATGCATGACTTCACGGATCAATCTCACTTTCACAAAGAAGTTAGTCAATAAATGTAGGAAAACTCCTGCCAAATAATTTTTCTCAAAACTTTTTCGGTAAAAAGTTATGCTATTTTGAATAAGGGGGGGAGTTACTTTTTTTGTTGTGTAAGATGTTTGGCAAGACGTTTATCTACATTTGTCACTCTCCACCCAGGTGTAGTAAATGGGTACCCGGTAGGAAGAAATTCCTTGAATGCTCAAGCGCCTGATCAGGGTAGCCGTGCTAAAGCCGGGGTAATGATATTGCAGCGCTTAGAAACATTTGTATTAAGCACTGTATAAATGTTGCATATTATTATTATTAATACAATCTGCACTCATACTTACCTCTAGCAAGCCAACTGCGATAGATAATGCTACTCCAGTGGACCTGAGAGGGCGCTTTCCTGCATTGACCGGCCAGGGATCTCGCTGCAACTCTCCAAGCAAGTCTGTCAAGTTCATGTCACATTTGTGCACTGGCTGGAGAAACCTACATAAGGAGTTAAAACAAAAACAACAGAAACAAACAATATGACTATGATGATGCTGCTGATACCGCAACAATTTGTATTACTCTTGCTGATACTATTACTATCAGTACTGCTTCTATTACTATCATTATCCTTCTACCAATTCTACTAGTACCCGTACTACTTCTACTACTTCTACCATTACTACTACTTATAATAACAATAATAACAACAGTATTGTTGAAAGCAAGATGTGAAATACATTATACTCAGTGATTTAATGCCCTTTTCAATCTCAACAGATTTCTAACTAAGATCTGAGATATGATCTATTTGGTAAAAATCAATATTTAGCCAATAACATGAATAACTTACTTGTTCATTGGTGGTTGTTGTTGTTGCTGAGGCTGCTGATTGCCCCTCTGTGTTTGGGCTTGGACACGCCCTATGCCAAGCATGTCCTGTGCAAATAAACATAGGTTTGCACTTTCAATCCACTAACTACTGATTTCTTAAATTACCACAGGAATAATACAGGCACAACCCACATTCAATGAACAACAGGTTATATTTGGTCAATACACATTCCAAAAGAGAATTCCTAAGTGTGCCTTCCACTGGTAACATATTCACATGAAAGAAAATACAAGAGAAATTTGGTTACTGTTGATGGCATTTACAAAGTTTGTTTATTGTTTTCAAGACACAATGATGTTAACGCATACTATGTATAATATTGTGTTTTTTCTGACCAATAAAACGTATCAAGATAAAAAAAATTTACAAAGCCATGAACGGTAACCAAAGCCATGTTAATGGGGGTTGTTTCATCAACCGTCAAAAGCACATGTATCAAGATTTTCAAGATCAATGACTTGTCATGACTCCAACCCTATCCTAAGAATGCCATCTTAAAGGGGGTACCCAATGCTGAAACAATGTTAGCTCATTTGAAAGAGCATGATTTTATTAGCAGAAAATCATCCGCCTAAAGTTTTTTAAAAAGTTGTGTTGCCAAGGAAACCCCCAAATGTGGTAAGATTTCAGGATATTTTTTACCCCTCAGCTGTGACCCACTTTCAACTGGGTACCCACTTTGACGTCAAAATGACGTCAAAGTGGGTACCTTGTCGCGCACTTCTAGCAAAATGCGCGCAAGGTATAATACATGTCGTACAGTCTAGCGCGTAGCACAACTGCAATGCGCGAAGCTGGGTACCCACTTTTACGTCATACCTCATACTCAATTTTTAGGGGTCAGCTCATAACTTTTCATGAGAAAATTAGCCAAAATGCATTGATTTCGATTGAAAATCATCATATTTTAAATGTCATTCTTCTTAGAATTCTATTCTCGATCATATATCAAAATTTTGTTTACCATTGTGTAATCACTTTAAGTCAAATGTGAGTTAGACTATGGGTGGCAAAAAATAAAAAGTATAAATTTACAGGAAATCTGATAACTGATCTCCAAACACTTATTTCATTAAACAGCAATATATGACAGTAAAATAAACACAACCAATATGTTTTTAATCACATTTTAACCTTTTAACAAGAAAATGAAATTAATACTTGTCTGCACAATTTTTCTACCATGAGGGGCAATCTGTAATTAGAGACCAAAAAGAGCAATGATAATTTATCATGCATGTATTTTTCATACATTTTTCCCTTTTTCAAGTATGCTATTAATAAGAACCTTGTCACATATATTCTTGATGAATAAATATAAAATATTTGTTCATGAATTATCTGAATTTTATGATTTTTCAAATGGAAATGAAATAAGGTCATCTTTCAACAATTTTTTTATGACAAATCTAGATTCCAGCATTGCAAAAGGAAGTTCTTGGTTTTCATTTTCATATATGCTTAGATATACCGCAAGAAGATTGATTGTGATGACCAAGTACGTTACTGTTGCTGGTATTATCCTAATCATGAAAGTCAGTTGTTAAGAGACAATAACTCTTGTCGCCAACAAGAGTTATGACTGTCAAGGAGTTGGTTTATTTTAATGAAACAACCCCACTGTTTTGGCTAACAGTCCTGAGCTGACTTTCTTCATTATTTATACACAACACTGCAATTAGATATCATGAAGTTTGATTTTTAAGAAATGAAAGGGGGGGGGGGCTGTATCTCATCGGTGTGCATGTACATGAATCGTCTAAAAGAGGTACTTTTTCAGCATCAGGCATTTAGGACAAGAGAAAGGGTATCAAATTCAGAGGTGATGATGCAATCCTTGAATTGGGTGTAAAATACCATGCAATATATGAAATTCCTGTGCAGGGTATCAAAACCACTCCTATTTCAATCCTCGTTGCAAGTGCTTTTCAGAAAGTGATGTATGCGGATGATGTACAGGCCTCAATAAGACGTCCCCCCCCCCAACAGGAATTTGACACGGTAAACTGCAGATTTTTCTTTCAAATGATATTTAAGCATAATGCCCTCCTCATTTTGTATCTTCTAACAGATTATTGTTGCATGCAGGTACTTTTTTTTTGCACTTACTAGTGTAATACATGAATGAGTTTTAACCTATCACAACTCTGCAGTACCTTGAACTGTCCTGATGCACAAAGACAGGGCTCAACACTAAGATTTTCACTGGAATCTAAAATGAACATTTTCAAGTCTTTGTATAAAGGGCCCGCTCATATGCAATTTCCAAGCTTCGGAATGCCAGAGATAAAGCTTGTGAGCCTAATTGTACCAATCACCTGTTAGTGTCAAGCTCTGCACTAAGATATCCTAATGTCATACCTGGATCTGTTTGGCAGTTAGATCCTTGGTACCCCTGAAGACATAGCTCTTGGAGCACCCTTCACATCCCAACTCATGCACCTGCACCATTCGGCCATATGTGATGAGACCAATGAGGGCATTAGGGGGCAGCAGACTCAGTGACATCTGAAGGGATTCTGTTCACAAATAAAAATTTTATTTTAAAAGATACCTTACATGATGTTTACCAACATGTCATTCAAAAGGTTGATGCTATCTTCACAGATATCACTTTAATACTGTAACACTCAATATCACAGAAACAGAAAAATGATAAATAACAGAAGATACTTCAATATATTTCTAAATGTACTAATTCAATTATCTCATGCCCAAACTTGTTTCTTTGCTTTTTTTAAAACAGATATATAATTCAGAGTCAAAATATAAGTCTATAAAGCAAACATGGAAACAGAATACACTAGTCACAAATACACCTAAGCAGATTCATCTAGCTGAGAAAAACTTTCTGGATTTATATCACTGAAATGACAACAAGTAGATTTGCATTATTACAAGTAATTCTTAGCAATATACTATTAATAAAGATGTTAAAGCCCCTACATATCTTTCATCTTGCAGCATATAAGAATGATCTGATAACATAAGCTTAGACATATTTTACTCTTTTTTTCTTTTGCAATAGATTTTATCTACATTGCAGCTTTCCATCCACATGCTTAAAGGGTACTCAGAAGGATGTGAAGGCTAGTGTGATTGAATCAGCATGTGTACATTTGTAATAAGAAGTCTAGCTCTCTCAAAGGAGTGGAATACTGTTAAGCCCAAAAGAAATAGTCGGTTTGACAATTTACAAGCCTAGAAAAGTTCTTTCCGTTGAAGTTTTTTCATTGATTTAGGTTCCTATGTGGTTTATAAATATTTTCAGCTTGGTTGCCTAAGCAGCAACCTTGAGCAATTTGCATAATTTGCATAAATCCGTATGGATACAGGATATGCCACCCAAGATAACTTACACAGAGTATGAAAACTGAACTACGTACTAATTGTGTATGTGCCGTGATATGGAACTTTAACAGCGTTGTCAATCTTTTGAATTCAACCTTTGATGAAATGAAACGGGGTACACTGATGTGTGATACTTCCATTTGTAGGGATGTAGAATAAAGTTCAAACATATTTTTGCAATTACAGGTCAGGGTTTAGCACTGAAAATCAAGGAAATGTCAACTTTGTTACCTAAGTGATTTATAACTCAGTCTTACAATCATTAAGAATGGTACTAACATCGGTATATATCCTTCGTTTGGGCCCATCTTTAAAAAAAAAAAAAAGAAAGTTTACTGCAGCCATAGTCGGACTTAAGTAGCGTTCACGCACAGAATCACATATCAATGGTTGAAAATATTTGGGCTCTAGCATTAAAAAAAAATACCAAGTTTTATAATTGAATAGAAACATATGCACATCATTATGCACCCTATATGACTGCAACAATCGTATTACATTTAAGGAAAAAAAAAATCTTTTTGAAATGTACAATTGACTTGGAAACATACTTGTGGTGTTAGGGTGTTCAAATAACGTTGATTTAATCCATACGGCTAACATTCCACGAAGAGGTACCCCAAAAGGAACTAAAACAATACAAGAAGGCTGCCAACCTGCTATCGCACATTAATACCTGTTCATTAGGAGCAGGCTACTCTCATTCTAGGTGCAAACAAAGTACACTCACAGTTGTTTATAGATACTAAGTTGATATCAACATGATTCTTAGGACAAAAGCATCATTTCTAATTGTAAAAATAACATTGAAATGATTTTCATGTCCCACAAACCTCTAATTGGATGTGCAACCATATCTGATTGTGTGTATAAGGTCATTTCGTTTCATCACAGGTTGAATTCACCAGATAGGCAACACTATTAGAGTTCCGTATCAGCACACATTCGCAATTA
>CM057152.1:8520206-8522706 GCA_029962745.1 Echinometra lucunter | reverse complement strand
TTTCTTTGAAAGCAAAAGTTGCAGTTCCATAACTTAGCCCTGTAATCCACTTGACTGTATAGAGAAAAAAATGCATGATATTCATCACATTGGATCAAATCAGTGCTATTTTCTTTATCTAATTTTAAATGAGAAAAGTTCAATTTTACTATGATTACTGATCTACAAGAAAATAAGAAGGACCAAAGGTAGAATTTTTGCTGAAATACCCAGATTTCAAACTAGACCTCAAAATTTACAGCTACCAGTACTACGTTCAGTAGTTTGAATAATCAAGCAATCAGTCAAATAATTAAATAGCATACCAAAGTGGATTGAGGACAGCCCTGCATGTGGATCTGCTACACAGGACTGGATCATATTGAATGGGTGGTAGATCAGGTCTCTCCTTCAGAGGGGTGTAGAGAGCCGAGAGAGGAACCACCATGCGAGTGGCTTCCAGGCGGCTTGATGGCCACACATTCCAGCTGAAACGTACACCATCCCTTTCTTCGTTCTGTCGTATGAATTCGTAGTTCGCCATCAAAACTTTGTATGGCTGGCTGATTCTGCAAAGAAAAAAGAATCAAACGAAAGCTTGCCTTATCTCACCACATGATGAACCGAGCCGAGCCCAGTCGGAAATAATAATAATAATAATAATAGTATTGGATATTTATATAGTGCACATATCCAACTAATATGGTGCTCAAGGCACTCCAAATATTACCCCGGCTAAACTAGGCTACCAATTTCGGCGCTCACAGCTTTCAAGGAATTCCTTCCTGCCGGTACCCATTTACATGTACACTTGGGTCGAGTGTGGCAAATGTAGATTGGTGTCTTGCCAAAGGACATTAGTGCTGCGGCAGGGATTCGAACCCCGTACCGTGTGGTTCAAAGCCCAGAGACTTATCCACTGGACCACAACACTGCCAAATCATGGCATCAGTAACGTTGACCACTAGCGCAGGTGGTCTGAGTGTAGCTGGTGTGGACAACGGGCACTCATAGCAACATTACTATCCTTTGTGTGTAGGAATGAACATAGTCATACTCAGCAACACTTACCAACACGACCCAACGAAAGTCACTAATATTGCCTCAAAATCAGCATTCCATTTACAAATGCTGGCACCAAAATATGAATGAAATGCAGTAAATTCAACTAGAAAATATAAATTTAAAAAAAAAAAATCCATCATTCAAAATCTATAGAATACATTATAACAAGTTGCGTAATATTTTTTAAGGTCATGCGTCATGAGCTCGCCTCCCAAAAAGGGTGGTGCTGTTACATTTTGTGCTTTCAAACTGAAGTATTTCTTGATTTTTATCAGAACCATCGAGGCTACCATAATATTTTGGTATCATCTTAAAGCTGTATTAATATATGCTATAAGTCTGCAAAGTTCCACAGTTATAGGATATATATAACTTGAATTACAGCCTTTTATATTCGGAAGGCCTGGGGTGGGGCCGGAAGCGGCCTCCCGGAAGCGGCGCAGCATGTACAAAATGAATGGGGAAAAAAAATGCGGAAGCGGCGCAGCATGTACAAAATGAATGGGGAAAAATCAGATTTCAGTGCATTTTTTTGAAAAATATTGATATTTTTGTCAAAACTTGTCATATGACTTCAAATGTTGTACCAAATTAAAGCTGATATACTCCTCTTTACTATTTTATGATTGAAAAGTGAGTTTAGCTAAGCGATGGTAGTGTTAAAGACTGAAAAACTTGGAATTTTAGGTCAGAATTGGCACTGCCTGTACAAAGTCAATACGGAACTTACATATTTCAATAGTTATGGGAAGATGTCAATATTTTGGTCAACACTTGCAATATGGCTTCACTTCTGGTTCCAAATTGAAGCTATTATATTCAGCTTTACTATCTTATGACTGAAAAATAAGCATGGCTGTCACAAATGTACATTATAGAACACTTAATATACAGTGGCTCATAAAATTTTTTGATATGTTTGGCAAAAATTTTGATGAATTTTTTCAGTTATTACATGATCATTAACCCAAGACAATTATACCTTGTTGAAAAGGTATGAATGTCTCCTGTAAGAATATAACATTAGAACTGCCCTAGGAGTGCCACAGAAAAAGTTGTGTTGAAAACAATGAGATAATAAGACTTATTACAATTTCCATATTCATGTTTACATAATTCTTTTGTCTTACACATTATGCCATTTTTTAGTGCACATTTAGATTCTTCTTGTAATTTCCTTTCAGAAAATATATACTTTTGCTATCACAGGGTTGATACTTAAGGAGATATCAGTTTTCAAAGTTAGAAGTACACTACTGAAGGTAGAATCACCGTGTAACGCAAAAGTAGGCGACCTCATGACGCATGACCCTAATATTGAGTTAGAAAATTGAATGTAATCGATTTCTGCCATTACTGACATTATAAAGCCCAAATATAGATGAAATATTAAATTTATAGACAATGAAGAAGCAGAAATGTGATTTTGCATTCTGGTATTAATATTTTATGAATA
>CM057152.1:8444706-8519706 GCA_029962745.1 Echinometra lucunter | reverse complement strand
TGTTGTGCTTTTAAGAGTGAAATCAATACTCTAATAGTGCTTTCAAAGATCATCTACTGGAAGTGGATAATGATAGTAATAATGTAATAATGATAACAATAAGAAGAATGATAATATTGTTATTATAAAAACAAATATGATTAGTATAAAAACAAACATAAGTTATTGAAATGCAAGAATTGAATTGTCTCTGATACTGTTGTTGCTTTCATTGATAACACTAAGAATGTATAGGGGAAGAATAATTCAAGGCCTGTGACTTTATATGTTGTTTGTTGTTTTTTTTTGTATCAGAATGGAAGACTTTACAGTGCATCTGATGCTAATACAGTTCAAGCCTATACCTTTCCTGATGGACAATCAGATGGTATTATTGCACGCTTCACTGCTCCTGTCTCTCATATCTCTCTTTCTCCAGACGGACAGAAACTTGTTGCTGGTGCTAGGTAAAGAGGAATCTTGTTGAATTAATCAAGTTGTATTAAAAGGATTGTTTATGGTGATTCTTTTAGCTATGCTTGGGAAGTAAAAGAGAACTGAATAACTGTGACCCTCTTGTCTGTCTCCTTCCTGTTGTACCAGTATGCCAAGATTCCCCGTACTCTTACCTTTGGTAGTGTATTTTATGTTTGAAAAGTATCCTCTTTATAATAACAGATGTTTATATTTTCTGAAAGGAAATTTACTTACAGAATCTGAAATCTCCACACTGTATAAAAGTATTACACAGTATTACAGAAGAGAGTACCGTAACATGAAATGCTGTGGATGATTTGGATTTTTGGGGGTTTTTTTTCAATCTTGTTTTCATCATTACTGTGTTGTTACCCTAGTCACAGCTTAGCAGCCAAATAATGCTCTTGTGCATATTGGGTCCAATTTACACTTGGGTTGAAAGTAGCAAATATGGCTTGTTTCTTTAATAGCAAAGGATGTTTACTGCTAGACTGGGATTCAAACCCACAAATTTTTTGATTGAGAGTCAAGTTAAGAAACCACATACAACAACATCTCCCACAGGGGCTGTGCCAGGGTATTTTGAAAGTGGTTGTTGCAATTTTCATTTTTTGTAAACCTGGTAATTCCTTTCAGTATATTATCAAAATTGCAGTAACACTGTAACACTTATAATAGGATATAGATATTACAAATACCCGTTTTCAGAGATGTAAAAAGGCTTCAAGCCTAAAACAGTGAAATTTAAAATTAGACATTTCTAGTAGTCCAACAGCTTGGGGGACTAACAGACAATTTGACCAGTAGCCTGTAAGAGAGAGAGAAAGTTGGTCTTATCAACTGAATGAACCATTGACTCTTTGGACACAAAGGTCTCATCCCTACGCTTTCAACGGTGTGCAAAGTTCACTTTTCACACTAATTACAGTTTTGGCTGGAGTTGCTTTTACTTGTAATTGTTTTCTTTTCTTCATGTCATTATTATATTTTTCCTTTATTGTATATTCATTTAGTTATTCTCATCCCTGTGTTATTTCATTGTTGATTATACTTTTATAGTATATGGTAAAGTACATCTACATGTATTGATAGATTACACTTTTTTCCCAGCACCTTGAGCATTCCCCGTAATGGATATGGCGCTTTACACATTTTCATTATTATTATTATTATTATTTCTTACTCGATAAGCTTTCTTGTGCAATCATTTACTCCATACCTTTGTACTGCATAATAATTAGAAATGATTGAGCACACAGGGGTTCATGGTTCAGCTCACATAACTTTAAAACAGTTGTCAGAAGGTTTGTTAAACTGCACTGCATTTCTTGAAACTGTCATAAGTCTGACTTGTTAGACTTTCCAGTGAAGGGTGTTGTAGAATTAATGTTTCAATGCGATGTCCATGAACTTAGACTTATGACAGTTTCAAGAAATGCAGTCCTAATTTGTTGGTCTCTAGAGCTGTTTGACTTGAGTTTTCTTGTAGGCTGAAGAGTAGATGAAGATTTTCGTTCACTGATACTGTAATAAGCTACTGTGCAATTATGTAGAACACAAAGTGATTTAACCCATTCGTGACAGGAATTATTTAAAGCCTAATTTGATCAGCTTTTATTCTTCAAATTGGCAACACCAACATTCTTATTTTATTGCTACATTTTTCTTATAAAACGTCATGTATCTGAAATGAATATAAATTGACAGAAATTATGATGAGAAGTCAAAAAGTTGCCAATTTTTAGGGGAAACGGTGATTTTAAACCTTCTATCACATTGCCAATTTAAGGATTTTAATGCTTATTTTATAATTTTTCTTTAAAAAATTTTCAGCATCAAACAACGAATATTGACGCAACCAAAATGGGCACAGTTTGTGTAGAATTTTTTGCTCTTTCTGCTCATGTATTTGGTATGATTTTTAGGGCTTTGCATCAAAAGATATTAGGCCAAACCACAAAATGTGGACCTCTGTCAAGAATGGGTTAAGCATGAATATGCATTAAAACCAAATTACATGTCATTACACATGTGGGAGGGGAAAAGGCTACAAGCTCATGACAGACAACTGAAGGTTTATTATTTTATTTCAGTGATTTCAATATTAAGGTAGTGGACCTGGAAGATTCAAGTCAGAAAATACTAGAAGGACATACAGCTCCTGTACTTAGTATCGCAGCTGATCCTCTACACCAGTATGTGGTAAGGTATAGTTTCATCTGTTTTTTAACAAAAACCAAAATTAAACATTAAAAGTTTGGAGTGGGGAAGAAGGGAGATAGCATTATGTGCATCTTCATGATAAAATTCAATAACACCACATTATAAACCTCTTGAGCATGATATGATTTTGGTATAAAACTTTTTCTCAATAATGTTTATATTTTGGCCCAGTTTACTGGTGAAAAATATTTTCTATGAGGTATTTCCCAGTATTTACCAGTCACTGCTGCAGCCCCAAACCCATAAGCATATAGTGCACCCATATATGCAAAGCAGTTGTATGATCCCCTACCGAGAAGTCACCTTTTTTGCTCTAGGTATTTAATCTTGCCTTTTTCTCTATAATGTGTTCATTTTCATGTAATTTACTGAGGAAAAATGTGTTTTTTGCAGTACTTCCCAGTATTTCCCGTTTTTGTCCAAATTTGCCAGGCGGTATTTACAGGTAAATACCAGTATTTCCCCGCCACTGTATTTACCGGCCAACCCTGCTGCTTCGGGCATTGTTGGGCCAGGGAAAGTGAGATAATGACTTTACCATATGGGGCAATGGGTGGAATAAACAGAGAATTATATAAGGTCTTTTGGTCATAAAACTCAATTCCACTGGGTGATTGACAATACTTGTTACTGGGTAAGCACCCGAATGGTGTCAAATTCCCCATAAAAGTCCAGGACTGAGTGTCTTTAATGATGCATGTGTTATCAAGAATGGAATGTGTTAGGTATTCCATGAATTCCATCCAAAATAAATGAAAGAGTACTCTTTTTACAATAAATTGATGGTATTTTTGTTCTTTTAACACAATAACCATTGTGTTCATGGGTTGTATGTGCATATGGTTAATAAGTTAGTCTGTGGTAATATGAAAAAGATCTGATGAATCTCCACCAATTACAATTTTCAACACTAAATGTCTGTCTCTCTTGTCTTTCTCTCATTCTTCTCTTTTCTCTTCCTATGCCTTTTTCTTAGATTTCACTGTCTTTTATTGACTTTGATATTACATAGTCTGATATATCTGTTATGTCATTTCACTCATTTTATGTTTCATGCTGATATTCATGTTTTTAAAAACTTGTATTCAGTATGTTAGCTGTATCATTGCTTTAATAATTGATTACACTTTACTTGTTAAGAAGCAATGTTTACCTAGTGTAGGTTTATTGTGAATAATCTAATTCAAAAGCAAGTGATTTTATCCATATCTTTCATTGTAGGCTTCAGCAAGTTGTGATGGAACTCTGAAAATATGGAACTTGGATGAACAGGTATTAATGGTCATGTGACTAAAACATTCATTGACATCTGACATTTATTTTCAAATGATTAAAAGCATTGAGGTTATCAAGTATTGAAACCTGGAGATTAAATTATTTTACTTTTCCCAACACCACTGTCATATTTCTGTATTGAAAGGTATCAACCATGTTCTACAAAGGTTTCATATTTCAATTTACATTCATTAGTATAATATTTTCATTTGAGTGTATATATGCATAATATAGATTAATACAGATTATAGTTCATATTATTGATATAATTGCGATGATTAAATTTTTATTCTCTACCTTTACTAGAGTTGGGAGAAATCATCTGTCCTCATTCCCAAGTGCAGTGATGTCAGGTATTCTTGGTACTTTGGTACCCAAATTTTTAATTTGTTCAATTTTCACTATAAAAATGTACTATAAGATGCAAAGCCTTGTCCAATATTTGGGAGACACTTGTAGTATATATGATACAAGTCGAATGAAGTGCTGTAGTCTGTACTAGTAAACTGAAACAAAATGATGCTAAGCAATAATATACGACAGTGAGAAGTAGAAGAATACATTTTATGTCATGTTTTGTCTAAAAGGGAAAAAAATCCCTCTGACACAAAGTTGGTATGAACAATTCATAATTTTCTGATCATGGAACTGTAATAGCACCCTTGATATCATTTCTTTTTTATTGAATCCAGCATTAAAACATGGATTTGAACATTTAAAAAGTTCATTTTTTTCAACCATGAAAGTCCAATCTGGATAATCTTCAAAGTCTTAATCCAATTAAAAAAAATAAAAAAAAACCAGAAGCCAGTCACAGTCTTGCAATGGTCCTTGGTATTCCTGGAATTACAAAGTTGAGAGGAGGAATACTTTCACTGTCTGACTACATGTATACTGCTCTCTCACAACCACTTTCTAAAAAACTTAATTTCCTCACTATCTAACAGTTGAATCAATCAGTACTACATGTATATTGCATCAATGAGATTTAAAAAAAAAAACATAAACAGAACAAATTTCCATATAATCTTGCCCCCATGACTAAATTTGAAACAGTAATGCAAGGTTATAACACTAGAAATCATAAAAATTATCATATTAAGGAATGTTAAAGTACAGCATCTTCCGTTTCTTAAAAGGATGTTTTATGTGGAACTTTTCCCTCATTATGTGAAAATGATTCAATTTTAAATTCTTTCCAATCAGAGTTTAAGTATTTCCTGTTCACTCTGCTGCATAATTCATCCAACCACTTTTATCAGGTTTTCATAATTCTTATCAATATTTGTATTGTTACAACATTTGTAATTGAAAATAATAATTACTAAAAATAGCCCTCATGAAAAGTTATACGGAGCTCTAGAAATGCCCTCATGAGTGATGATTTCCAAATGCAATTAATGCAATTATTTCATTACATATGTCATTCAGTGGTGCAGTCATTTTCATGCACAATTTCAAATTGAGATTATTTTGTATTTATTATAATTGCTTGCAGTTTGTCAAAAACATTGTGTCGAATGGATTGGAAGCCCAAGGGTGGAGAGGTAAGTCAGATCTTTTGCCAGTTATAAATCTCTTTTGAAAGGCAAGGGGGGGGGGGTATTTTTATGCCTCTGCCCACCAAAGGTGGGTGCCAGAGGCATCATGTTTTCGGTTTGTCCGTCTATCTGTCTGTCCCGTTTTTATACTCACGATAACTTAAGAACCGTTTGACGGTTCAACTTCCAAACTTGGATCATGTATGCATATTGGAGGAACGATAATCTGAATAGATTTTAGGGTCGCAAGGTCAAAGGTCAAAGATCATAGATTTCATTGTATATGTGAAAATTGCTTGTTCTAAGAACCAAACTAGTGTCATTTAAATAGAATCATTTTTCCAGTTTTGTACTCGAAATGTAGAGGTCATATACATGAAAACGGCTCGTTCTCATGATAACTCAAAATCCATTTGACAGATTAACTTCAGATTTGAGTCATGTATGCATAAGGGAGGGATAATGATCGTGTTAGATTTGGGGGTCACAAGGTCAAAGGTCAAAGATCATAGATATCATTGTATATGTGAAAATTGCTTGTTCTTGCGATAACTTAAGAATCAACACATCATGTAAAGAGAAACATTTTTCCAGTTTTGTACTCTAAATGTATCGTAATACATTTCCCAGAATTAAAAGTGATATATTTCTGATCTGCCAGAGGCAGAGGCATAAATTTCGACCATGTGTGGTCAGGGATTCATGTAGTTATTTATTATTTCTGATTTTATTGTGATTATTATCGGTACCATCATCATTTTCATGATTATGCAATTTATTGAAATTATGCTGAAATAACTTTTTATTTATTCAGTGGCGTACCGTGGCTCATCGCATCGGGGGGCATGTAAAATTTTCAAAGAAATACAAAAGCGAGGGAGCGAAGTGACCGAGCTGGTCATGAGGGCGCTTTTGCATTTTTAAAACTGAAATTGAAGGATGTGATACACACTTTTGGTGGATTTTTTGACAATTTTCTCTAAATATGCTGAGTGTTCAAAATTTCTGGGGAGCAACCTCCCCCCCGCCCCCCCCCCCCCCCTCCCCTGCTGCGTACAGCCATGGCACCAAGTGGAAAAGTTTGTGCTGGTGTGTGTGATTACTTCTATCATGTTGATAATAACGACAGTAATCTCGAATTGAGGTGTCTTGAGGGACGTGAAGCGTTTTAAAAATTTTGGAAAATGATGCATCTTGCTAGATACCACCCTGTATTTAAATTTTGCGAGCGAGCCGAAAACTTGCAACTTCCTTTGTAATAAAAGCAAATGTTTTTTCATTGTGAACAAAAGAAACATCTGAATTATTCATTTGGTCACCTCACTCGTCCAATTCTTTTGCTTTGAAAAAAAAAAATCAAACAATTATTTATCGAGCAAGCACAGTGGGTGAAGAAAATGATACCCTTTTTTCATCGTAGAAATGTTATTTCATCATCAAAATATTAATATCTAAATAATCTATTCGATCCTCTGTGAGCTGAATATGAATATGAATCGCCCACCCCACCCCCCCCCTACAAAATATGTTAACGTATGGATTCGTCACCAAAATACAGTGGATTTTTTTTTTTTAATTTAAATTTTGTGAACATCCTCGCTGCCCAAATATTACGATACTTTGCTAACTCGCTTCTGAAATATGATTGCCGTGCCTGAAATCATTTTCTTTCTAGCTTCTCCTAGCGGGAGTAACAAGCTAGCAAACGAACAAATGGGAATTTTTGTTTTTTCTGTAGGCCATCTACTGAAAGGCCCCTTTTAAGTAAACTTCTTGGAGTGAAATCCAGATGTGGTTATTACTAACATTCTATGAGTGGAACAATAGCAGCCTATAACATTAGACTGAGACACAAGATGCAAATTGATTCCTTTCATAAGAATAGTAATTAGCATCGGCATTGGTTAAGTGAGCGAAGCTAGGGAGCGCTTCCCGATATACCATTTTCCTTCTCCTTGTTTTCCCTCTTTTTTCTCTTTCCTTCTCCTTTCTTTTCCCTCTCTCTCTCTCTCTTTTTTTTTTTTTTTGGCCAACCGATTGGGGGGGGGGGGCACGGGCCCCCGCCCCCCCCCCCATATTTGCGCCACTGTATTTATAGTTGACAATGGATTATATCAAATAATTGAATGCAGAATTTCAAATATTCATTTTGAGTATATTTATTTGAATAATGGTAACAATCATGAAATATTGCTTGGAATATTGCTAGGAAGACAAAGTTCTATTTTTGGTACAGTATTTAGAAGATCATTGAAGGAGGAGACATTCATTATTTTTCTTCTTTTGCAGTATTTAGCTGTTCCATTGGAGAAAAAAATAGAGATATATGAGAGGTGCTCTTGGGATGTAGTGTTTAGTCTAGAACCTGAAGACAGCGATGGCTTCATATCTGTTGTTTCATGGTCACCATGTGGGCAATACCTTGCTACAGCTAACACTGATGGTACACTCTGTTTCTGGGATATCAAAACAAAGAAATGTGTTGAAAGGTTAGTATAGCATCATAATGTTATCTACCAAACTTGGCATATCCACTGATCCAGTTAAAAAAATATGTGATTTTGCTTTATATTGTGAAATTCCAATTTAATTACTTTGAAATACACAAGTGATATTGTTCAATCCCTAAATTGTTAAGATCACTTGTGTTCAGAAGTTTTGAGGATATTTTGTTTTCCCACTTGCCACCCTTGCTCATGTACAGAGACTATATGGACATTCATTCTTTGCCTTTTCAATAATTGCACATATTGTCTTCAGTCTTCAGATATCAAATTGAGCCATTATAACAGAACAATGTTACTTTTGGGTCTTGCCATCAAGATTATCATTCTAATCAGAGCATTTAAAAAGAGAAATGATCAACTTTATTCTATGATTTAAATGCTGTCTTCTCAGAAGTATTTCACAATTGGCCAAATTAATGATTTACTTGGTACAGTGGAATGCACTGAAGAGAATCATTTTGAATAATGTATGCTCAGAGAAATATTTGTTTCTGTATCCTTGAAATAATAAATCTGTCTACCCTCCAAAAGGACAAGTAAAACACCTCTTGAATTTAAGGAATGATATTTTCATGCCTCTGGCACTGAAGTTGGTGCTGGAGGCATTATGTTTTGGGGTTGTCCTTCTGTCCGGCCTTTGTTGTTGTTGTTAAAGAAATATCTCAAGAACCATTTTAAATATAAAATTTAAAATGGTCCTAAGTGTATCACAATAGGTAGACGATCAGATTAGATTTTGGGGTATGTAGGTCAACAAACGTTAAGGTCACAGGGCAGTATATGAGATTTTAGGTCTTATATAACCTCATTAACGTGATATCTCAAGAACCATTTCAGAAATGAACTTCAAACTTGGTGCTAGTATGTATCATCATAGGTAGATAATCTGATTAGATTTTGGGGTAGATAGTCAAAGGTCACAGGTGTCAATGTGTGAGAAATGAACTTCAAACTTGGTCCTAGTATGTATTACCATAGGTAGACAATCTTATTGCATTTTGGGGAATGTAGGTCAAAGGTCAATGTCACATATATCCTTAAATTATATACCTCGTTAACAAGATATTTCAAGAACCATTTGAGGTGTAAATTTCAACAAGGTTCTAGCATGCAGCACAATAGGAAGACGATCTGATGAGATTTGGGGGTATGTACGGTAGGTCAAAGGTCACAGAAGTAAATTCTGAAATTTCAGGTGTTCACCTTGTTAATGCTTTATCATGAGAACCATTTAAGGTATGAACTGGAATATTGGTGTTAGTGTTAATCACCACAGGAAGATAATTTGAGTAGATTTTTGGGGGTATGTAGGTCAAAAGTTATAGGGTCTGAAAAGTATTTGAAAGTATTTGTAAATGTTTCCATGATAACCTGGAATATGTGGCAGGGATTTTCATCAGAGATGAGTGAAATATATTTTTAGGTGGAAGAGGCTATGGTAACTAGTATGTTGCTGTTGTTGAGATGTGCATGAATTTAAATATTTCATGGGAGGAGGTGGCATAATTTTCGAGGACGTTGGTTGGAATTGCTCTTGTTAGATGCTAAAGCTGGCTGTGTGTCGGTATTGTACCAGCAAATGTGTTTTCATCTTTTCAGATCAAAGCACAAGAAAGGTCTTGCTATATGTGGTCTGGCTTGGAACCCTAAATTGAAATATGAACTAGCTTTCACTGATATCATGGGACAAGTTGGTGTTTTTGAAGACATTACTTTGTCAGATGACCAAGGAGGAACAATCAACCAGGTAATACTTTACCTTATCTTTTTTGGTTCATTGTGAATGCACAGGATCATGTTGCTTTATTTATAATCATCTTGATTCCCGTTTTGTTGCCTGTCAAGTTGCTCATCATTATAATTTGTTATAATTTTTTTTATGCCTCCGCCCACCGTAGGTGGTTGCCGGAGGCATTATGTTTTTGGGTCGTCCGTCCGTCCTTCCGTCCCGTTTTCGTTCTCGCGATAACTTAAGAACCGGTTGACAGATCAATTTCAAACTTGGCTCGTGTATGCATATGGGAGGAACAATGATCTGATTAGATTTTGGAGTCTCAAGGTTAAAGGTCAAGGTCATAGAGGTAATAATACACATAAAAATGGCTCGTTCTCGCGATAACTTAAGATCCATTTGACAGATTGGCTTCAAACTTGGCTCATGTATGCACATGGAAGGGACAATGATCTGATTAGATTTTGGGGTCACAAGGTCAAAGGTCATAGAGGTCATTATGTACATAGAAATGATTCGTTTTCACCATAACTCAACAACCATTTGACCGATCAACCTCAAACTTGGCACAGGTATGCATATGGGAGGGACAATGATCTGATTAGATTTTGGGGTCTCAAGGTCAAAGGTCAAAGGTCATAGAGACCATTATGTACATAGAAATGGTTCGTTCTTGTGATAACTCGGTAACCATCAACAAACTTGGCTCATGTATGCATATGGAAAGGGCAATGCTCTTATTAGATTTGGGGGTCACAAGGTCAAAGGTCAAGGTCAAAGATGTCATTGTTTAATGAAAATAAATCAACATGAAGTGCCATTTATTTCTGATTCGGTAATGGCGGAGGCATAAAGTTCGACCACGCGTGGTCGAAGATTCATCTAGTTTTTTTTTTTCATTATGTTTTGATTTACATAGCAAATAAATCTGATGAAGGCCTAGAGCCGAAAGCTTATCAATCTTGTGGTCCAGACTTGCGTCATCTTGTACCTTACCCTTTGTCTCATGTGTATATACATATAAAATGGTACAACCGGCTGGCCCATACATCCACTCTCGCTATATATATACATATATACTGTATGTATATATATATATATATATATATTGGAATATTCTCCAGCAATCCTCAGTATTTCCCAGACATTACTTTAACATAGTGCAAAATCCATGTAGTATTGGAATCAGGTACTTGTGTATGACCCTTACCATGAATGAAAAGGAGTAATATTTTTATTGCTCCATTTGTTTAAGCTTGCCATATTCTCATTAATGTGTACATTTTGGCCCAATTTAGTGGTGAAAAGTATTCTCGTTGAGGTATTTCCCAGTATTTATATACTCATTACTTTAACACGGCCCCAAATAAGTGTATGCAAGGCTCTTGTATGATCCCCTACCATAAAAAGTCATCTTTCCTTGGCTGTAGGTGCTTAATCCTGTCTTTTTCTCTATAATGTGTACATTTGTGTACATTTCAATGCAATTTACTGATGGGAAATATTGCTTTTGGAGTATTTTCCAGTATTTCCTGTTTTCGTCCTGGTATTTACCGGCCAACCCTGCTATGCACAGGTCAAAAGTTGATTGGTAGCTGAGTATGACCTTGTGTCTTATTCAAGTAGCTGATGAACAGGTTGATAGCTGATTGGTAGCTGAGTATGACCACTTTACCGATGACATTTTATTTAATTCACCGCACCTGCCGGTTGCAGTGATGACACTGGAATATATTAGCATGGTAAAGGGGAACTTCTACTAACATACAGGTAGCAGAAGATGACCTTGGTGATCTTTTTGATGATGCTGCTGATGAAGACTTGTTAGAGGCTGTAAATCAAGCCACCAAACCTGACATCAATCAAGATGAATTAGATGCCCTGGTAGATGATGATGATGATGTCCATGAGGAGATCAGACGAGCAAAGCAAAAACTGGCATTGCTTACTGGTGATGCTCCTTCTCTTGGTAAGAGTGAAATAAGGTATTGCTTACTGGATATACACCTTCTCTGCGTAATAGTGAATAAGGCAACGCTTACTATTGATGTACCTTCTCTATGTAACAGTGAAATAAAGCATTGCTTACTGAAGATGCATCTTCTATAGGTAACTGAAATACATGTAAGGCAGTGCTTCCTGGAGGTGCTCCTCCACATAACAGTGAAATAAGGCGACACTTACAGGAGGTGCTCCTTCTGTAGGTAACAGTGAAATAAGGCATACTGGTGGTGCACCTTCTCTAGGTAACAGTGAAATAAGGCAATGCTTCCTGAATGTGCACCTTCTTTAGGAAATGGGAATAAGGCAATGCTTCCTGGAGATGCTCCTCTAGGTAACAGTGAAATAAGGCAATGCTTCCTGAAGATGCACCTCTAGGTAACAGTGAAATAAGGCAATGCTTCCTGAAGATGCAACTTCTTTAGGAAACTGGGAAATAAGGCAATGCTTCCTGGAGGTGCACCTTCTCTAGGTAACGGTGAAATAAGGCATTGCCTAGTGGAGATCCTCCTTCTGTAGATAACAGTTAAATAATGTAATGCCTCCTGGAGTTGCTCCTTCTCTAGGTAACATTGAAATGACGCATTGTTTTACTGGAGGTGCTCCTTCTCTAGATAACAGAGAAATAAGGCAATGCTTACTGGATGCACCTTCTTTAGGTAACTGTACACTAGGTTCGATCTACCAGTGACTGACTGCTGCTGCCGGTCTCCGGTTCAATTCTGTACAGGCCGGCACACCAATCAAATACATAAAATGACAATGTGAAAAGACTTTGAAATTTAACCTGTTTAAGAACTAAATTTCTTCATTTCTATTACAGCTTTCACACAATATTATTTTTCAAACGTGAATTCAATGAAATGGAACTGTGAAAGTAAGATTAGCGTGCAGGATTCTTGCTTGAATTTATCATTGTCTACGACGTTGTACTGTGTCTGGAGGCTGCCATATTGTAAACAAAATGTATGCTTATTTGCCACGAAATGTTGCTATAAATCCACTCTGTCCATTCAGGAGATTGACTATATAGCTCCATCTTTGAAACATGATTTTGTGTGAAAGTTATAATAAAAATGAAGAAATTTAGTTCTTCAACCACTTGAATTTCAAAGTCTTTTGACTCTCATTTTGTTATGTATTTCTTTATTTTTTTATTCCGACCGGAAAAACACAGGCAGGCACAGGTCAGAAAAATAACAAGGATGATTCAGCCGTAGAGTAGACTATGGCATTGCTTACTGGAAATGCACCTTCTCTAGGTAGTAGTGAAATAAGGTATTGCTTACTGGTGATGCACCTTCTCTGGGAAACAGTGGAATAAGTCAATGCTTACTGGTGATGCTCCTTCTCTAAGTAGTAGTGAAATAAGGCAATGCTTACTGGAGATGTACTTTCTCTAGGTAATAGGGCAGGATGGCCCTTGAAACATTCAAGTCAGATGCAGCATGAATATTCATGAGCGTTCCATTTCATGTACTCGCAAGTTTGATAGACTTACTCATCATAGGTAACTTCAGCATTTGAAATTGGTACTTTTAAAGCATTTTCTATATAATCCAGTACTTTATAAGCTAAATCAGAAGATGAATTGTTAGTAATGCCTTTGTAGGTGTAATAGGAGTTTTAAAATGGCGGCAGTAGAGTAGACCTCTGTAGATTCATTAGTATACATGTAGTCCCTTATGTGCTTGTATGTTTTGATATCAGGTAATAACAAGGAAATAACAAGGAAAATCCTTTGGTTGCAATGGCCTCGTTTGCCAAGTTCCCCCTCTATTTACAATTTAAACATTTAAAACCACATGAGGTACAGTGGAAACTCAGTATAACGTGGTCCTTTGGACCATCAAAATTACCTTGTTATAGCAGGAACGTTATATCTGATCTCTTTATATGGAGTTTCCACTGTATATAGTATGTAATTACTGAGATGTGAAGTTAAGTAAATCCCTCCCCCCCCCCCCCCCCCCCCGGCCCCCTTGTGGACACATGGGAGTGATTAGAGGTAATGTGTCATTTAAAATGAAAATGATCATTAGAAATGTTTTAATCTAAATGGGGTTTCCAACTAAATAAGTAGAGAATTTCATTATTTTAATATTTGTTTGCTGCACTCATAACAAAACTAGTGACATTAATGTTCACAGATGGTGCTTCAACTGTTGAAGACACAGGAAGTGTATCAGGTCTGACTGACATAGTGCCACCACTGCTCAGTGCACCTGCCCCTGCACAAGTAACTCCAATGCAGAAGCCATTCATTCCAGCATCCACCCCTATTCATCTATCAAGTCGTTTCATGGTAGGACTGATTGCCAGCAAGCATGCTGATTAACTATTTAGTTTTTATCTTTCTGTTGGAAGATGTATAGTGTTAACTGAACTGCAGAAATGAAGAAATACATTGAAAGGGGATACACTAAAGCTTTTTAACTTGAATAGAGAGCCAGGATGGTATACTATGATTTTTTTTTTAAAAAGGAACTCTGCCTGACCACTTGAGATATCAAACTTTAAGGGTAGGCTTATTGTTATTCTTGTTATTGTTGTTGTTTCATTTAATTTATTTATTCAACCATTTGGAAAAATAACATAGTTATGATAGAAATGACTAGTATTTTTAGTATATAGAAAAATGGTTAAAAATACCCCCTAGAAAGCAGAACCCCTGCTTGTTGAGCAGGGGTTACTTTAAATATATGAATTACAGACAAAAAAGAATTATAAGAGAAATTCACACACATACTACACAGACACACTCAGTCACACATTCATACGTGCACACAAGTCACACACACAAAATTCTGTACTTCATATCTATTATTATTATTATTATTATTATTATTGTTATTATTGTTATTGTTATTATTTGGCCATAAAAATCAGAAATTGATACACATTTGACATACAACGGATGAACAGAAGAAAATACATACAAATATCTCATCACCTTCCAACAGAAAGGCCACTACGCACATGTGCATGAAATGTACATTTTTCAGAAAAACGCGAATGAAGTTACTCTATGTTTTAACCTTACTTTTAGCTTTAAGCAGCTAGCGTATTATTTCTCCATCCTAACTGTCAAAATTTCTGACAGAGCAAAATTTTTTCTTCAGTGATATTTTGTGATTTTATTTAAAACACTCGAAAGTTTTTCTAATCATAAGCATTTATCTTTAACGCCTTTCTTCCGGCAACAAAAATGCGGGAGTACATAAATCCAGTTCCTGGAGAAAGGACGCTAACCCAAATTGGTCAACGTGCATAAGCACGTTGAGCGAGGAAGTTTCTTTCTTCCAGGAACAAAAATGCGCAATACGTAAATCCAGTTCCAGAGAAAGGACCCTAACCCAAATCAGTCTATGCGCGTTAGCACGTTGAGTTAGGAAGCAGTTTTGAATTCTGCCCGCGTCATTTTGTTTTTTTGGCTTATTACGTCATAATGACGTCAAATTTAGGTTTGAGAATGGTATCAGAAGAAAGAGCAAACAATTCTCAGTCGTTCTAAGAAAAAATCTGAAAATCAAAATTTCTGTCCGAAATTCGTGTTAATGGCTTTTCTGCGGGAAGGCGACGATCTTTGAAATGTCAGCAAGAGAAGGAAATAAGAAGTAAAGAGCAGAGAAAAGAAATGGTTGCCTATGGGCCAGGGCTCACAAAAGTGAAATCCTTCACTATTTCCCGGAGGCAAGCGAGCCCTCATAGGCAACCACGTAGAAGGATATTGCACAGGCCCAGATAAAAAATACAAATATTTTGAAATAGCAATTAACATATAAATATGAATAAATATATAAAAATAAATATATATATTATATGGAAGGTTTAGAAGAATGGAAAAGGGCATTGAAGGGTAGTTGAGAGTGAAGAGAAAGTACAGAAGGGGATAGTAGAAGGAGAAAGCAAAGATAGACCGTGTGAAAGAGACAAAAAACAAAACAAAAATACTGCACAAAATTATTGGATCATCAATTAAGAGTAGTTGTTATTGCCTGCTGGCTAGTACCCTCCCAGACACTTTCTGTCTGCACTGAATAGGGTCATTGAGCTGAGAGTAGGGAAAAAACTTAAATTTTAGCTAAATAAGTTACCAGTTGTTGTAAAAACCACCTTGAAATAAACTATACCAACCCCTTATCTCTGGTAGCCAGTCAGAGTTACAGGTGTAGTAAATTTTTACTTAATTGTTTCTTATATATTATTTTAATTCCAGCTTTCTGTTTGTTCTTGTAGTTTAATCTGATGAGTCCAATTTTGAAAGCCTCAGTATGTCTGTTTGCAAATATGATTGTGCCCCAGTATGACAAAGGTATTTTGTAGTCCTGTAATAATGCCAATATCTTATGATCACATATTCCATTGCTAAAGTTCATTAAACCACCAAACTTCTTCCCAGGACGAAAATCCAATATTTGTGATGCAGATAGTTTTTTACTAGAGGATATATATATATATATTTTTTTTTTTTAAATAAATCACCTTTAATTAAAAAGGCCCAGGGTACATATGAACATGATACAGGGCAACATAAAATGGATACAGATGACGGATAAAATACAGTTTCAAAACATACTGAAAGGTAATGTTTGATATTTTTTAGTCTATGACTAATTTTCTTATAAAATTATATTACTAATTCAAGGGAATCAAAATTTGTAACAGTGGCAATTATATTGATTATAGAGTATCAGAGATTATTTTTCTCATTCTCAATTGCAAATAGAAGGGAAAAAGATAGAATATGAAAGGGACCAAGTCAGGAGAAGATGATAATAGTTAAACAAGAAGTCAAGGTTGTTTTGTTTGTTTTTCCTAAAAATTTATAGAAATGGAATTCTGTGGGAATAATTCGTTGCTATGATACAGACGATGAAAGCTCCATTGATGTAGAGTTTCATGATACAGCTATTCATCATTCACTTCACTTTGACAATCAAAACAATTACACCATGGCTGATCTTTCAACTGATGCTGTCTTACTTGCTTCTGAGAGCAATTTAGAAAACCCAAGGTAAGACCATAAATACTCACTGGGTTACCAGAAGTGTTGCATTTTCAAGCTATTTGTCTATCATTACCTGCTATTGCAGTATCTCAATCATTTGTAGCATGACTAACACACCATGTGTTGCTATGTATAAATGTATGGAGAGAATATTATAAAATGATGTCATAGGTCATGTAGTTTTAGCTGTCATGACCTTCAATCTTGTTACTGTTATGCATCATCATAATGAGACAAAATGCCAGTAATTGGAATGCTAATATCACAAGTCCAAAGGAAAGACTGTAGGAAAATACTCTTTCTTTTTCCTTTTTGCTTTTGCAAGGTTTTAAGAACAATTTCAGGCACTGAAAACATGTGTTGTATCAGCATGGGTGGATGAAATTAATAGATTTTATGTTGAGTCAAAGATTGAAACAAGTCATTGGTAGTTCTTGCATAATCGTCCTGTAGAATGCTTTGTCACAAGAATCATTTCAAATTATACATGATCGTATTACAGAATGAGCAGAGTTTGGAGGTGGGTCCTGATCATTTGAAATTATACATGATCATATTATAGAATGAGCAGAGTTTGGAGGTGGGTCCTGATCATTTGAAATTATACATGATCATATTATAGAGTGAGCAGAGTTTGGAGTTGGGTCCTGATTGTGGTAGAAACCTATGTAAGTGTACTGATGTGCAGCAATGTAGAGATTTAAAGTATGCCTAGTTTAAAGATAAAGTGAAATCTTGTTATAAAGAGTTCTGATAAAGCAAAATTTCTCATATAGCAAAGTAATTTTGTTGGTTCCATGTATTTACTCTTTTACCCCCCCCCCCCCCCCCCCCCCCCCGAATACATCCTCTGTAAGATAGGCTTTTTAGATCAATAAATGTATTTGTCTTATTCCACGATATATATATATATATTTTTTTTTTTTTTTTTTTTTTTTTTTCAATTGGGGTGTCTGGGGGCTGGTGGTTTTTTTTTTTTTTTTTTTTTTTTTGGGGGGGGGGGGGAGGTGGGGGTGTTTTGTTGCTTTTTTAAGGAACAATAATTGGTTATACTTGGTTTTTGTGTTATGTACCCTCTGCAGTCTGTTGATGTGTCATCACTTTTTGTCATGGGACAACCAAAAAGAATGGTCTACATCCATGCCAAAAGGAGAAAATATCAAGGTGAGTTTAGAGATCTTCTCTTGCAACCGATGTGTTGGCTCAGTAGATAGAGCATCCGCCTCACAATCGGGAGGTCATGGGTTCAAACCCCGGCCGCGTCATACCAAAAGACGTTACAAGATGGGAGTTGCTGGTACCTTCTTTGACGTTCAAGAATTGAAAGGGATAGAGCAACCTCGATCAGGTGCTGCTCAGTGGCTGCTGAGCCCACGATCAATTGGGCAAAAAGGATTTCCATTTCGGGCAATAAAATTTGGAGTTTAAAAAACATCTGAATAAGAAGATTGTTTTGATGGATAGCCAAGAGCAAACATCTTGACACCCAAGGCTTTATAGTTACAAATAAAGCAGTTGACTGCATAATAAAAACACAGGTTGTTAAGTGTACTTCATATATTTCTGTTGTATAACACATATGAATGAGTAGGCATAGATTTATAAAATGAGCTCCTTATCACATCTAACTCATTTGGTATATTAGTATTCTTTGTATGATTCTCTTTTTTCAAAACATATATTTTCAGTATGTAAATATCTGTTCACTTCTGGCCTTTCAACAAACCTTGGCACTATTTTTGTTCATATGTTAGCGGCAGGCATGTTATATTCACAGATGTTTCAATAAGCTTTCCGTGATACCAGAATTAATATATTCCAACTGGAAGAAAAGCCTCTACAACTATAGGCGCTTTCACACCTACCGATCAGGAAAAATACCCGTAAATTACGAGAACTTGTTAAGGCCCCAAATACCCGGTAATTGTTCCGCGCTTTCACACCTACCCGAAGCCAGACCTCTTCGGGGTAAGTTCTCGAAGTTACGAGCATGCGCAGAATGACTTATTTTGGAGACGAGGCTCGCGCTTAAATTCACTCAGCTAGCTCAGCTCTTGCTATGATAGCGCTAGCTAGTTAGCTCGATGCAATCATCGATACGTCTCTACATATTGATGTACATTGCAGTCTGATAATCTCTCTTCAGAACTTTCGGTTTATTTTTTATTTCGAGAGGTATCCTCTAACCAGAGGCTGGCAAGTCTTGCAGCAAGCATATCGTGGATAGTCCTATTTCTTTGGCTGGAGCCTGGAGGAGGACACTGCCGTGTACACCTCCTCCCCCCTCCACATCGCTATCAGCGATGATCAGAGGATGACATACTACTGTATCGATATATCAGAATAAATCATAAATAAAAAACAAGAAAATGGGAACAAAACTTTACTAAAACAACGACGTAGCTAGAAATAGACAATACAAATCTCAAATCCAGAATGTGCGGGTACACAAACGATAACGACGTCCAATACGTACACACAGTACAGTACAGTACACGGTTCGTGCGCTAACGTTAGTGCTTGATGGAATAAGTTCTCGTAATTTGCTTTCACATTACAGAAATCCCCGCGACCTTGGAGAAAGTACTCGTAATTTTGAGAAAGTACCTACTAGTTTACGGGTATTTTCTTTCGGGGATATTACGCGTAATTTGGTTTCACACTGGCAAAATACCTGGTATTTTCCTGATCGGGTAGGTGTGAAAGCGCCTAAAGAGATAGTAAAGGGAGGGGATTTAGAGAAAGCCCCAGAGCTTTTGTGCAGTGAGCATTGTTTCTAGACTAATTGGAGACAGAACAAGAAAAAAAAAAAAACTTAATTGTTTACTTGGAAATATTCTTAGTCTTAGACAAGGGAAGTCACATTTGCGAAAGCTTAGTATATGAACCATGGGAACAATGCATAGCGACGATGCGAACGTGCAATTGTATGTTATTTGAGTATGAGTAATGTGCAGTGTGATTGTGCAAAAATGCAAAGAAAACGCAGGCCGAAATGTGCACTGGTGCGAAGAGAACTCTGGAGGAGTTAACGCAGGAGAAAATACCTGAAATGAGGCAAAAACAAGACAAAAACACCATTAAAGCAAAACTATCTCCAGATAGTGTTCCAGATAAGGGAACAAATTGGTCTTTCAGAAGATTTGACAGTGAGTGACTACAAAACAGATGAATCAGCACTGAATCCTAGACATGGAAAACAAAATATGTGAGGGATATCACCTTCAATAAACTTTGTATTTTCTTTACATTGTGATAAAAAGGGCTTATCAATTGGACAAGGATGGATTGCTGTAGGAAGTGACAAGCGTTTGGTGAGGTTGTATAGCACTAGTGGCATTCAAAGAGAGATTTTCTCCTTACCTGGACCAATCATTTGTATGGCTGGACATGGAAAACAACTTTTGGTGGCATATCATGCAGGAGTTGGTATGTATGCTTGATTTTCATTTGTAGATCTTTCTCTTTCAGGAGATACTATTAGCAGTAGGATCTTCTTATATTGTCTGGTATAGCAACTTGTGAAAGGCCAGCTAAAATATCCTCTGCCAGACCTTACAAACTTACAACTGGAAGTTTTGGGAAAGTGTAGGATTAGATTTCACAAATGTGGATCTTTTGATGAAGGTCTACCATTGCCTTATATGATATACTTTCTAGGATCATACTAGTTACTCAACTAGGTGTCCACACCAGTAAACCAATTTAACTGTTTTCTCCCTCTGAAAATACCTTGAAATTTTTAATATGATGAAAATTCTGTTAGCCATGAAGTGATCATTTTAAAGAATTTATTCACACCTGAAAAGCTCAAGACAGTCCAGGGTCTTGGAACACAGTGGCACCAAAATTCCATGGTTTTCAAAATGTTAACATGTGGCTTTGATATGCCTACAGATCCTATGTCAATCCAGCAAAACCCACTTATTATTTTTTCATATTCATTTCCACAAGTTTCAACAAAAGTTGATTTTCAAAGGGGTTCACAATGAGAGTTATATTAGAGCCCTGCAACCATTCAGATTAAAGCCCGCTGCACACTGTACGATCTGTCTGCGATCTGATTTTGGAAAAATTTTAGTATTTGATATGAACATTCAAACATGTGAAATCTTGATCAAAGTTTTGAATAGTCGATAAAATACAAAAATAAAAATTCTGGGCAATTGCGAGCCTCCCTGTAGGAATAAAAGCGAACTCAATTCTGAATCGTAGTAACGTCATAGCAATCTTGCGATCGACTACAATTTTAAGCCGATTTGGTCTTTACTCTGACCACAAGGCTTGCACTCAACCAAAATTTTGATTTTTGTATTCCTATCATTCTGAATTTCAAATAAGATAGTTTTACTTGTTTAAACTTTCAAATTCAATGCTAAATGCTATTCGAAAAACAGGTCACAGTCAGATCATATAGTGTGCTAAATGGATTATTATAGAAAGAAAACAGTCATGTACATACTGTCCAAACCCTCTTTTATGGGAACCATGTTGTTGCTGTAGTAGGTCTATGGGAGTGACGGAAGCAGGCCTCGGATTTCATAAAATTTGGGTCACGGCCACTTTTTTTGGAGGGCACATATCCTCTCAGAGGAGCACCGAGGCCAAAATGGGACCTGACCACTTTGTGCCGCGGCACAATTTGTAAACATGTGTTTATGCATCGTCCACAGTAGTTCCTTCATGCTTCTCACTTATAATTGCATATGGTGGCAGTATTTTAGGGGTTGAGGCGTAGCTAGAATTTAATTTTAGGGAGTGAGCATGCAAGGTTTGCAAATTACATATTTAGCATATAAAATGTACTCCTCGGGGGAAGTGTGCAGAGAAGGGGGAGTTCCCCCCCCCCTCCCGCGCTTCGCGTGGAAGCTCTGAAGTTTCAGGGGTGTGAGTGACCACAAATAAAAAGAGCTGAAATCACAAAAGCTCCTATACTTTTATACAGAGGAAGAGCACAAAAAGCGGAAATTAAGTTGAAAATCAAAACAAGAAAAAAGCTGAAATCATCTTTAAAGCTGAACTTCCACACCCCTGTTTTTTAATTCTTTTTGCCTTTTTTTTGTGGTGAGACTGCCCTCAGGCTATATGGATGAATCAATTAATACTATTATTTCATTATCATTAATTCATGTGGATGAAGCTTAAAATGAGAAATGAGAGGGACAGAATCCTAGATTATCATAATGCATTTATCACTTGATAAATTTTTAATTGGGGTGTTCATTTCTTTCCTTCTCATCCCTTCTCCCTTTCATTTCTCAAGAATGATTTGTTACTGTTACAGGATAAACTGGTGAAGGTGTGTGGTGCTTTGTGGAGTGAATGCAAGAAAGTAAAACTAAAATGGCCTCAGGCTTAGAGGCAGCACAGAGAAGAAAAGGTCCCCTACTATTATTTATTGGATTGTTGTTATTGTCATTACATAATCTTAAGCAAATGAATGCCAAGAAAATAATATAAGCATCTTGTGTAAACCAAGCAAAGAAATGGATTACATGTTTAATTGAGTGCACACTCAGTGCAAGTAAGTAAATTTACATCACTTCCTATACCCTAACCCAAAACAATGTAATTTTAAAATGCAGAAATTCACAGAATTAAAGTTTCATCTTTTGGGGTTCTAATTTGTTTCCAGATATCACATATCTTCACAAAGATATGTTAAAAGTAATAATTTAATCAAATATCAACTCTACAATGCCCTAAAAAGCTGAAAAAAATAAACTATTACCACGACTGAAAAATCTTGAAATTAGCAGCATGAGGCAGTTTCTGCAAGATAACTCCCCCAGAGCTCAGGGAGCAATTGACACTGAAGGAAGGCCTACAGCCCAAAGCAGCTGACTAAAAAAATTGGCGGCGCGAGCTTCTTTAAATAGTAATGATTTTCAGATAATACTCAAGGTAAGTTTGACTGACATTTTGACAAATGATATCCACACACTATATCAAAATTTTATTAGAATATCGGCACTCAAGACCAAAAATAACCTTGATAATCAGAAGTCAGGGTAGGTCACTACTTGCACTTACACATATTACACACTACCGTACGCTGCACTGGAACATTATCTAACACATGTGGGACTGAGCAGTTACTGGCCTTGTACGATCATGACGATATCGCAAACTTCTATTAAGGGTGCCTTCTGTTGTTGAAAAAAAGGTGCATTTTGAGTTAATTTTCAATATTTTGTCACTAAATAAAAAGGAAAAGTCTGTGTTTTATTTTTTGAATGTTGTATGAGTTTCTTCAATTGGAGGGCATCAAGGCCACTCAAAAAAATTTGTGGCTGTATACCTTGAGAAGGGCATCACGGGCATACTAGTGGGTATTTTGAGCCCTGTAGAAGTTATTGGTCTATTGGTGATTCGGCAAAGCACATGGTTGAAAGCTAAAACATCTATAGATCAAATACCTTGTGTGACTTCATTGAGATTTAGATACTATTGCATGCTATTACCCCTATTGATGTCATAAGTGTAACATCAATAGGGTAATAGCAGTTCAACACTCTCCATTTTATGGCAGAATTATGTTTGGTCACATGAGGCATTCTTAGCCAATCTCTAACTAATTATTTACTGATGAGGGATATGATAGTGGATATTTGAACTGCATCAATGCAACTGCAAAATGGTCTGTGGATATTGTCAAGTACAACAATGCCTTGATGAAATAATTGTTACATGCCTCAGCTGCTTAGTGTCAACCATTCCTATTTTATGGGAGTTGTTGCCCTTAAAATATGAACTTCAAATTCCTCTCTTTTTCCTATTTTTCGTTTAGAAGTATGTATGATACAAGGTATTGGCAGGTTTGTCTCTAACCCTATGGATTGTTTATTCCTAGGTTTACCTGGTGATCAGTGCATTGGAGTGAAGTTACTGACTATGTTGAAAAAGAGATCTGAACTAACATATGAAGGACAGTTACCAATGAGCCCCAAAACTACACTAGCCTGGATTGGGTAAGATATAAAATTATGCATATTTGACATGGATTTTAATATCCATTTTTTTTTTAAATACTATATATGAAATAGTACATTTTTGGATCTGCAGAAAATTAATATACTCATTTATTTCTTTACAATATGTATTTTTTAGCCTACTTAATTTATATCAAGGGATATTTTATTTTATGTTGTTCAAAGTAGTATGGTTATTTTCTTTGTTTGTTTGGATTTTTTATGGGGGGAAGTGAGTTGACAATTTCATTTATGCCAACCATCTATTTATTTTGTAAATTTCTTGATATCCATGGACTGATGGTATCAGGCTGTTCATAATAAATTTTTTTGTAGTGTACAGAAGACTTGTACTGGAGCCATAATGTGGTGTTAATCATTTGTGGAGTTTTAAATGAGTGACTTATTGAATCCATTTTTTTTTCTAGTTTTACTGCAGAAGGTACTGCAGTTAGTGCTGATTCAGGAGGAGTTATCCAACTCTATAACAGAAGGCTGGTTTCTTGGACACCAGTAGCACACACCAAAAACCATGTAAATATTTTTGTTAAAACCGTCATGGATTAGGTGGAATTTTAGACAACTGATATGATACTCTTAACTTTTAATGGAGACCCTCATGCATTAGGTGATGAATATAGATCCAGCTTGCTCCACCACTCTTTTATTCTTCATGACCTTAAACCAGCTGAACTTTCAAAAAAAAACCACAGTAATTACAGAACACAGGAGATTTGTGTTTAGAAGGGATAATATATTTGATAATGTATTGAAACAGTGGTCATGATACAATAAAACTGGCTCATTTATGTTAGTGAATTTAGTTGGTATAAGAAAGTTTAAGGTAGAATATCTGAGAATTAAGAGATGTGTATACATTGTAGATTGTTCAAAACACTTATGTCCTGGACAGTGAGCCAAGCTGTGCAGAGTGCACAAAATTTGCTGTTTTGTAGCCGTTTCATGTACAATGTCCGATGGAGAAATCTACTTGGACAAAATTCACCGTTTTCTAGCTGTTTTCCAAAGGGCTACCAAATGACTACAAAAGAGAGAAAAAAATGGCTACAAAACAGCTAGTTGCTCACTGTGCTGGCTTGAGCCCCATGTTTCATGAATACTTGATAGGATATGGATCTTAAGTTGGATTGGCATGAGAATGTTGAAGAAAGGAGAAAAAGTTTCTGGGTCAAGTGCGACCAAATTTTTAGAATGAAGAGTGTGCACCAAAATTTATAGAATGAAGAGTATGCACCAAAATATGCAGAATGGATTCACTTTGTTGAAAAGACTAATAAAACTTTCTTTAGTTGTCATTTACTTTGAAATGAATAGGCACTACATAAAAACAAAGAAGCTATTAGTTATTATGGTTACTTTAAAAACATCACCTAAATCAACTGTATTTTTCAATACAGGATATAGGAATAGGAATGCATTGAACTAAAAACTACACATCTCATTTGCTGATAATGAGGAGGCAGTGAGGGGCAGTCCAAACTCCATGACAAGTTGGGTTGCTTTGAAATTCAAGCTGAGATTTCCCTTCACATATATAATGAGCTTATGACATGACAATATCTTGCTTTTTTTCTCTCTCTCTCTTCTCATGCAAACTTGTTTGGTAGACGAAGGGTCATTCTGATTCCTTTTGGATAGTAGGAGTTCATGAGAAACAGCAACAAATCAGATGTATTGCATGTAGAGGAGCTACATTTCCTCCTACTTTACCTCGTCCAACTGTTACTATCCTACCAATGCAACTTCCATTGTGTGAGATTAATACAGAGAAGGGACAAATGGAGGTTAGTATTTATGTTGCTATCTTTAGATCTCATGTACAGTTTTGGTAGCAAAAAGATAATTGACATGAAACTGATTAAATATAGTCTTACATTGTCCTTGCATGAAAAGATGTCATTTAATTGTTTGAGTTTGTGTGATATTCTATTGATTATATCTAATGAATTTTAGTGTTAATATCTGAAAGGAAGGCAATTGATCGGTTACACTCTGCCCTGTGCTATGACCCCCTGCAGACGGACAGCTCCCATTACAACATCCGCAGTACTTCATCATGCTTATCACATAGTGGAAGTCACTTTAGTTTTACAGGATCAGTGTAACACATGTCCACTTCATTGTGCCTATCACACATTATATGTAGAAGTCACTTTGGTTTACACATTTACATGATCAATGTGATGCATGTCTACTTCGTTGTGCCTATCACACAGTACATGTAGAAGTTACTTTGGTTTTACACATTTACATGATCAATGTGATGTATGTCTACTTCATTGTGCCTATCACACATTACATGTAGAAGTTACTTTGGTTTTACACATTTACATGATCAATGTGATGTATGTCTACTTCATTGTGCCTATCACACAGTACATGTAGAAGTTACTTTGGTTTTACACATGTACATGATCAATGTGATGTATGTCTACTTCGTTGTGCCTATCATACATTACATGTAGAAGTTACTTTGGTTTTACACATGTACATGATCAATGTGATGCATGTCTACTTCGTTGTGCCTATCATACATTACATGTAGAAGTTACTTTGGTTTTACACATGTACATGATCAATGTGATGCATGTCTACTTCGTTGTGCCTATCATACATTACATGTAGAAGTTACTTTGGTTTTACACATGTACATGATCAATGTGATGCATGTCTACTTCGTTGTGCCTATCACACATTATATGTAGAAGTTACTTTGGTTTTACACATTTACATGATCAATGTGATGTATGTCTACTTCGTTGTGCCTATCACACATAACATGTAGAAGTTACTTTGGTTTTACACATGTACATGATCAATGTGATGTATGTCTACTTCATTGTGCCTATCACACGTTACATGTAGAAGTTACTTTGGTTTTACACATGTACATGATCAGTGTGATGTATGTCTACTTCGTTGTGCCTATCATACATTACATGTAGAAGTTACTTTGGTTTTACACATGTACATGATCAGTGTAATGCATGTCTACTTCATTGTGCCTATCACACATTACATGTAGAAGTTACTTTGGTTTTACACATATACATGATCAGTGTGATGTATGTTCACCTTGTGAACTTTCAATCACAGAAACCTATAACTATAAAGTTTTGACATTTGGATTGTAAAATACACCCACTTAAATTATTTTTTTTATTTCAATGTTCTTTAGTGGTTTCCCTCCCTGTATTTGACTTATTACCTCAGTTAAGATTTACATGTATCACCAAATGCATAATATTATCTCAATATTGTGATTTTCAGGAAACTTACTGGAGACTGAATCTCATGAGCCGGCATCTTAATGATATGGATGATGAAATGATTCAATCAAATATTATCTCAATATTGTGATTTTCAGGAAACTTACTGGAGACTGAATCTCATGAGCCGGCATCTTAATGATATGGATGATGAAATGATTCAATCAAATATTATCTCAATATTGTGATTTTCAGGAAACTTACTGGAGACTGAATCTCATGAGCCGGCATCTTAATGATATGGATGATGAAATGATTCAATCAAATATTATCTCAATATTGTGATTTTCAGGAAACTTACTGGAGACTGAATCTCATGAGCCAGCATCTTAATGATATGGATGATGAAATGATTCAATCAAATATTATCTCAATATTGTGATTTTCAGGAAACTTACTGGAGACTGAATCTCATGAGCCAGCATCTTAATGAAATGGATGATGAAATGATTCAATCAAATATTATCTCAATATTGTGATTTTCAGGAAACTTACTGGAGACTGAATCTCATGAGCCAGCATCTTAATGATATGGATGATGAAATGATTCAATCAAAGATGGAGAGAGACCAGCAAGATAATCTCATGAAGTTATTTGCTGTAAGTCTAAAAAGGATTCATTTTCAAGGGCTGAACACTGTCCATTTGGTTTATTATTTTAATGGGAATTACACCAAAAACAGTCAGAATATTTTTTTTTAACCCATGGTTTCGGTATCCCAATTTCTTACCTTCAGTTTTGGTATTGAATGCTGTCTACTGATAAAGAAAGGCAAACTTGTAGTTGATTAAAAACAAAGAATGAAATTATTGTATATATATGTACCACAGAATTAAATACATAATGTATGAACTTTGTAAGAACTATTTAAATGGATTAGTGCCAGATGAAAATGAATGTTCCACCAACATGAATTAAGAAGTAAGTGATTGTTTTCTTCTTGGCGAAGCTTGCATGCCGTTCAGAGAGAGAGGTGCGTGCTTATGATGTGTGTAACCTGATGACATCACACCAAAGTGTAAGCTTGGCTATAAAGTACGCTAGTAGATCACGTCGTATGGCTTTAGCTCAAAGACTAAGTGAAATGGCCAGTCGTCTAATGGATGAAGAAGAAGAAGAAGAAGAAGATGAGGAACAAGAATTACTTCATGATTCCGGAGTGTAAGTCAAGCTCTCTTATTTTCAGTTTTACTCGGGTATTAAAGGAAAGGAAGTAAGGTATGATCAGTATCTGAATCCTTGAGCAAGGCATAGGGGTGGGGATTTAAAGACAAGTTCTTGGGGTTTGGAGATGATAGATTTTTTTTTTCTAAGAAAGAATTATGAATTGGAGAACATCAATGCATGTTGCTGTCTTTTCTGATACCCATCATCATATATTGACATGTCTATAATTATTACATTATTATCCTGTTTGTTGTTGTTTCTGATACCCATCATCATATATTGACATGTCTATAATCATTACATTGCTATCCTGATTGTTGTTGTTTCTGATACCCATCATCATATATTGACATGTCTATAATCATTACATCGCTATCCTGATTGTTGTTGTTTCTGATACCCATCATCATATATTGACATGTCTATAATCATTACATTACTATCCTGATTGTTGTTGTTTCTGATACCCATCATCATATATTGACATGTCTATAATCATTACATTACTATCCTGATTGTTGTTGTTTCTGATACCCATCATCATATATTGACATGTCTATAATCATTACATTGCTATCCTGATTGTTGTTTCTGATACCCATCATCATATATTGACATGTCTATAATCATTACATTACTATCCTGATTGTTGTTGTTTCTGATACCCATCATCATATATTGACATGTCTATAATCATTACATTGCTATCCTGATTGTTGTTGTTTCTGATACCCATCATCATATATTGACATGTCTATAATCATTACATTACTATCCTGTTTGTTGTTGTTTCTGATACCCATCATCATATATTGACATGTCTATAATCATTACATTACTATCCTGATTGTTGTTGTTTCTGATACCCATCATCATATATTGACATGTCTATAATCATTACATTGCTATCCTGATTGTTGTTGTTTCTGATACCCATCATCATATATTGACATGTCTATAATCATTACATTGCTATCCTGTTTGTTGTTGTTTCTGATACCCATCATCATATATTGACATGTCTATAATCATTACCTTGCCATCCTGTTTGTTGTTGTTTCTGATATCCTATCACCATATTATGCACAATGTTGTGAATTAATTCATTATGCTTAGAAGATCAGTCTATCATAAAGATTTTTATCTGTTGCATTTCCTAGACTTCCAATTGATAGGAGAAGATTGGGATCAGGTATTAATGGACAACAAACTAGTAAGGTTAATCATAAAGAGAGTGATGGAGAATCAGAGAGCAGAAGATTAGTCTATCATAAAGATTTTTATCTCTTGTATTTCTTAGACTTCCAATTGATAGGAGAAGATTGGAATCAAGTATTAATGGACAACAAACTAGTAAGGTTAATCATAAAGAGAGTGATGGAGATGCAGAGAGCAGAAGATCCGTCTATCATAAAGATTTTTATCTGTTGCATTTCTTAGACTTCCAATTGATAGGAGAAGATTGGAATCAGGTATTAATGGACAACAAACTAGTAAGGTTAATCATAAAGAGAGTGATGGAGAAGCAGAGAGCAGAGAAGATGATGAACAAGGAGAAGAGGAAGAGGAAGAAATGGAAACGGTGCCTACATTAAATCTTAACAATAAACATGGTGAGTCATCTCATTTTACTTTTTTTTCCTTTTTTTTTTCTTCTTTATTTTTCTTGATGCAACTGGGTATAGTATTACCATGTAGATGTTTGTATTTATCAGTGTTGTGTTCATTGAGGATGGCCTCAAGGACAAAATCTGTGGCCTTGTCCTCGGCTTCCCCGTCCTCAACACAACACTGGTATTTATCATTCCTTTTCTGAAGTTCATGATGTCAATAAATTTACAAATGTGTATTTGAAAAAATTATTATGCAAGACAAGTTTAAAACCAATCTTTGATTTTTCATTGTTAATTTTCAATAATGAAGCATTTTAAAGCAAGTACAGTAATGAGATGTTAAATCTTTGTACATGTACCAATCAGAAAAAACTAGATGAAATGCAATTATTGCTTTCCAACTTTTATGTTCAAGTATTCCTGGGTGTTTTAATATGTTTCATAAGCAGATCTTAGTAAATAGTGGAGGCACATGGTACACATTTATCATTAAGACAGCATTGCCATTGTTATAAGAAGGTGCCACTTCCATGTGAGATTATGTAGATTTCAGTTAAGCAGCCCAGCTGCTCCTGTTGCACTATGAAAAAAAAAAATACAGAGTGGCATGTGCCACCTCGCTCCTCTGGATTGCACTCTGTATTTGATATGAAATTTGTATTTAGAAAAATATGGTAATGTGATGCTGTGTACTAGACACACTATGTATCCATGAGTTGTGAATATCTTATCTATGAGACTAATGAAGTATGGATTTCAGTATGGGTTTGAAGATAAAGTGCTACAGCAACAAATACTCTACAGTGAGTCAAATTCCCTCCTTCATGGCCTTTTTTCTTAGTTATAGAGAATCTCATCTCTTTTACTGTGAATTGGAGGGGTTTTTTTTCTATGTCCAGAGAAAATTCCATGTCTTACTATCAAGTCAACTTATCTTTCTATGTCCAGAGAAAATTCCTTGTCTTACTATCAAGTCAACTTTTCTTTCTATGTCCAGAGAAAATCCCATCCTTGTTGCCATCTAGTCAAGGCAGAAGAAACCCATTCAAAAAGCAGCAGAATAGAGCAGGTTCTAATCCAAGAGGAACTAATGTGTTTGATGAAATTAAGAAGAAATCACCAGAGACAAAGACTCAAGTCAAACAAGGTCAGAATTTATAGATATTCTACATTGTTCTCATTCTTTAATAATGCGTCCATCCACCCAAGGCATCATGATTTTTGGATTGTCTTTATATCCATCCATCTGTCCATCCCACTTTTACGTTAACATAAAACATCAAGAACCATCTGAGCATGAACTTCATATTTCGTGCTAGTATGTATTGCCACAAGAAGATGATGTCATTAGATTTGGGGGTAACATAAGTCATTGGCCTTGTTAATGTTATATTTCAAGAAATATCTGAGGCATGAACTTCAAACTTGGTTCTAGGAATATGATATCAGATTTGGAGGTAATGGATATCGAGGTCAAGTTTTTAGATTTCAGGTGTTGGCCTTTTTAATGAGATATTTCAAGAACCATCTGATGCATGAACTTCAAACTTGGTGCTAATAAGCAACACCATAGGAAGATGATCTCATTAGATTTGGGGTACATACATGTAGGTCATGGGGCAAGTCTATGAGTATCAAGTGTGGCCTTGATAACATGATATTTCAAGAAACATGTGAGGCATGAACTTCAACTTGGTGCTAATATGTAACACCATTGGGAGATAAATTGATTAGATTTGGAGTTTGGAAGGTTATAGATGTCGGTATACATGGTATTAAAGATTTGTTTGTGCTAATATATGCCTTTGAATACTTCTTGAAAAGCACTTAAGGAACTCTGCAAAAAAGCTTTGCAGAGCAATCAGATTTCCTTAAACTTGAACCTGTAAGTGTTGTTTCCAAGTTACCGGTTTATGTATCCATATGTGCTACACATAATGCCCCAACCATTCATGCTTATTGGATACATGGTGTCTACACAATAAATAGGATGGTGAAATAAAATTTGAGGTGAGTATGATTAAAGCTCCAGAAGAACTCCCATATAAAAAGGATATAACTTGCTTATGGCATGGATGATCAATTATTGACTGCAATTTCATATTACACATGCTTTTATGTGCTGATTGATTATCAGGGAAGACATCAAACAAAATGGCAACCGGTAATGGAGATATAACAAAACCAAGAACTCAAGCAACTTTGTTTACTTCCAAGTCCAAACAGAGTCAGGAGACAACAGACACTTCATCCCAAATCAAAAAGTAAGTAACATGCATGTATCTCTTTGTAATCCCTTGGTGATCTCTCTGAAATGAAATACTCCGGAGCCTGCATAAAATTTCAGTAGTAATTTGATTCTTTCTGGTTTGACATGATGAAAGATTGCTTTTAAAACAATAGTTATGGATTAAATGTTTTCATGAATAATAAATTAGCACTGTAAATCAATTTATTATTTGTAACAGATTATTGAATTAATACAAAAAAACTCCTTTTTGATTGAAAAAAGGAACCTAACATGAATGATGAATGATTGTTATTAGCTACCATGACTTCCATGATGTAGTAAAGCTTTCCTCCTTTATCTCATGTCCTCATAATGGTTAGCTGCAATGACTTCCATGATGTAGTAAAGCTTTCCTCCTTTATCTCATGTCCTCATAATGGTTAGCTGCAATGACTTCCATGATGTAGTAAAGCCTGCCTCCTTTATCTCATGTAAGCTACAATGACTTCCATGATGGAGTAAAGCCTTCCTCCTTTATCTCATGTACCCAGTAGGAAGCCATCAGCCTTCAATTTCTGGTTGTCACAAAATCGTGACTCATTCGAGGAAGAAAACCCTGAACTTGGTGCTAGTGAGATCATCAAATTGGCAATGCAGACATGGAAAAACATGGCAGAGAATGAGAAGAAGGTAAGTGTTAATGTGGCATCTTTCTGGGTGCCAGCATATTTCCATAATTTTCATCGAATTACCAGTTGCTATTATCATCACATTAGGTTTGAATTATGTAGATTAGCCTTTTTGTAGCCGTTTTGTAGCCTTTTTATACCAGTAGCCCTTTTGAAAACGGCTACAAAATGGCTACAAAACTGCAAACCACACAGTAAACGGCTACAAAACTGCACTCTGCAAATTTGGTTCACTGTGGTTGGATCGTTGCTATGCACTTCCTTCTTCTTCTTTTGTTTCAAAGATAGGGCAAACATACAATTTTTGTGCAAGCATTGAAACTGCAAACCTTACTTGTCCCCTATGTCCTGTTTCCTTATTGTTATTTTCTGTCAGCAGCCAGTGATTATGTATAACTTCTTGCTGCATTGGAGAAATAAACTATTTCCATAACCCCTTCCTACAACTATAATTTGTTATGTTCGTTTTTTCTTTAGCATTACAAAACAAAACACTTCATTTGCACACATTTTATCCAATCTCCAGACATTCAGCGGAGTTGACTCCTTTCTTATAACTGGGAATTAGTTTTGGCTACACATGTTTTATTTGCAGTCTCTTCTTCATTTTTTTTTTTTTTAAATCTGAACAACTTTTCAAGTTTCAGAATGTATATGCTGTATTTACTGAGTTGCATGGCGAGTTCTATTGAAGTGAAAAATGAAAAAGCTGGAACTTGGCACTTGAGCAACTTGAGAAGTGAATTTGGAGCTTGAACATGGCTGTGTAGACATGCCTAATAAGTTTCGTATGAGAAGAAAAGGAGAAGTTTGAAATTAAATAAATTAAATAAAAAATAAGTACTTCCTATGTCATGTGTCTCGTCTGTTGACTGCTCTGAGAACAATTTTACCAGTAATTCATATTGTAAAGATATGATAATTTATTTCTCACCCTCTCTTACCATTTTTTTTTTCTTTTTTTTCATTTCAATCAGGAGTGGGAAGAGAAGGCAACAGAGTCAGTTACAAGAGAAGAAAATCTTCCAGGCAAGAACCAAGAGAACCTTCTAGAGACTAAGCAACCTGAAAAGAAGAGAAAACGAACAAATGATGAGGCAGAGAAAGGAGAAGAAAAGAGGAGTAAACAAGGAAGGCCTAAAAACATTGAGAAAGATTCTAAGAAACAGGCTTTGACTGTAACAACCAATGCAAAACTAGCTTCTTTTGCATTTAATAAGTGATTCATACACACATGCTTATTCTTGCATTATGCAGAATAGGATTCCTGTTGGGAAAATGGGATTGTAATAACACAAGCCAGCAAAAAGAACCAAAAAATATGTGGATTCCTGTATATCATAAGACTATCCATTCTGTTTGCCAAATTCCCCAGTGCTTCTCTCTCTTGTTCTCTCACCTCCACTTAAGTTTACAAGTAAATTATCTCATTTTCCAAAGCCAATATCTTTATTCCACATATAGTTTGCTTCCTATGATATACAAGTATTCATGCAATTATGATTGCAACCACCATAGGTGGTTGGCGGAGGCATTAGGTTTTCGGGTCATCCATCCGTCCCGTTTTCTTTCTCGTGATAACTTAAGAATCGTTTGACGGATCAACTTCAAACTTGGCTCGTGTATGCATATGGGAGGAACAATGATGTGATTAGATTTTTGGCTCTCAAGGTTAAATGTCAAAGGTCATAGAGGTCATTATATACATGAAAATGACTTGTTCTTGCGATAACTTAACAACTCTGAGACGATTCATCTCCCAACTTGGTTCATGTATGCATATGGAAGTCTCATAATTGTCTCATTAGATTTGGGGGTAACATGGTCAAAGATGTCATTTTATACATGAAAATAGAAAAATCAACATAAATGTGGCATATATTTCAGATCTGGCAATTGCGTAGGCATAGATTTCGACCGCGTGCTGTTGAGAATGCATCTAGTCTTGTGAAGGGTATGAATCTCACACCTATTTTTTATCAAACATACATTATGGTATTTTGATTCAACCATTTCTAGAACCAGTAGTAAACTTTTGTCAAGATGTTGAGTCATTATAATCTATTGGTGCATGTATATATCTTATATTTAGACCATTAGTTACCATGGGTTTTCTGTAAAGCATTGCATTACATTACATTTGAGCAATAGATGAATAACCTACATCTTACTCTACCTGGGATTGTTAGGAAAGAAATAAATGGATATATTTGATGTCATTATTATGTTCAAATTCAAACATCAAAGTGATGAAACAACTTAGATTTGCCTAGAAAGACTTTTACTAACAATGACTATGCTTTGCAAAGTTATTACAGCAGGTATTTATTCATAATGAATGGCCTTAAGCAAGATTCAAGTAATATCTTTCAATAGTATTGTATTATTACAATGTGTGTTAATGATACATTGATTGAACCTGCCACAGCTGATATCACTGGGGTGTCAAATTTACTCCCTCTGCTGAAAACCTTTTGCTCACATAAAACCTAGGAATAACAGCAAGATATGAAAGATATTTGTATTTTAGTCAAAGAAGTCCTCAATTCATCAGTTAATTCCCTCGGTTTTCAGGGTCAACTAGGATTTAGGGGGCAATGGGTTTAGTGTCAAACTTACTGTGGCTGCCTGAAGGTACTTGTAGTTTTACATTTTGTAAGGCATCATTTTATTTTATGTCATGGAATTTGTGAACATTCATGACAAAAATTTTTCATTTAAAAGTTGAAACCCTGATTTTTACTGTCAGAACCCTGCAAAAACTGTTATAGGGAATATTTGTAATTTGCCAATTCTGCATCATTTTACTTTGTTTGAACTTTCATTTTGGTCTTCATCTAAATTATGAGCGACATTTGGACATACCGGTAACAGTATCTTAAGGACGTTCCGCAGTTAACCCATTCGTGACAGGAATTATTTAAAGCCTAATTTGATCAGCTTTTATTCTTCAAATTGGCAGCACCAACATTTTTATTTTATTGCTACAATTTTCTTATAAAACATCATGTATCTGAAATGAATATAAATTGACAGAAATTATGATGAGAAGTCAAAAAGTTGCCAATTTGCAGGCGAAAATGGCGATTTTAAACTTTCTATCACATTGCCAATTTAAGGATTTTAATGCTTATTTTCCTTTAGAAAATATTCAGCATCAAACAACAAATATTGACGCAACCAAAATGGGCACAGTTTGCGTAGAATATTTTGCTCTATCTGCTCATGAATTTAGTATGATTTTTAGAGCTTTGCATCAAAAGATATTAGGCCAAACCACAAAATGTGGACCTCTGTCACGAATGGGTTAACCCATTCGTGACATAGGTCCACATTTTGTGGTTTGGCCTAATATCTTTTGATGCAAAGCCCTAAAAATCATACCAAATACATGAGCAGAAAGAGCAAAAAATTCTACACAAACTGTGCCCATTTTGGTTGCGTCAATATTCGTTGTTTGATGCTGAAAATTTTTTAAAGGAAAATAAGCATTAAAATCCTTAAATTGGCAATGTTATAGAAAGTTTAAAATCACCGTTTTTCCCTGCAAATTGGCAACTTTTTGACTTCTCATCATAATTTCTGTCAATTTATATCCATTTCAGATACATGACGTTTTATAAGAAAAATGTAGCAATAAAATAAAAAGTTTGGTGTTGCCAATTTGAAGAATAAAAGCTGATCAAATTAGGCTTTAAATAATTCTTGTCACGAATGGGTTAAAATGAAATCCATGTCCTTTTCTCCAAATTTTGCATAAAGCTACTTTGGTACCTGTTTAGACCAAAAATGAACAATAATATAGGTTCATGTGCTTATTTCTTTTCTACGGGACTTTGAAGTTGCCATAATTGGATGGCAGATAAAATGACGCAATCTAGAGATTTAGGCTTCTATTAGACCTCACGATTTCAACAAACGAGTATAAATCACTGTTACTCTGTCAAAACCCTACTAAACTTCATCAAACCTTCCAGATTTGTAGTGACATATATGAACAAAGGTGTAAAGACTGTTTAAACTGGGCCATCTGTACTTCTCTCTAAACTAGTAGCGCCCTCATGTGGCGAAAATGGTGCCAAAAGGGCAAAAAAAAATATCTTAGAGGCTTGGAATCTACATGAAAAATAAAAAGGACAGTTTAAGCTGCACTTTATTAAAAATCCATGTCTTTTCATGAAAATTTGCAAAGTTGTAGAGGAATGCCTACTAAAGGGGTAAACCCATTAAAAAAGGGGGTTCATGTGCTCGTTTTCAAGCTGTCGGCACCCTAATGGCTGCAAATTGGCTTGAAAACCACAAAAACACGCCAAAAATACTGAGAATCTAATCCAAAATAAGGCCGATTCAATTTTATGGTCCCAAACATTCAAAACCCATGTCATATTCGCCTTTCTCTCTAGAATTGTACAGAAAGTATACTGAAGAGATTAAAACATAAAAAGCGGGGTCCATGTGCTTGTTTTTTAACTATAGTTGCCCTAATATTTGCAAATTGGCTTGAAAGCCACAAAAACGCGCCAAAAACATGCAAAAGGCTGAGAATTTAATCCAAAATACGGATGACTCAAATTTATGGTCCCAAACATTCAAAACCCATGTCATATTCGCCTTTCTCTCTAGAATTGTACAGGAAAATATACTGAAGAGATTAAAACATTAAAAAGTGGTGTCTATGTGCTTGCTTTTGAACTATCATCGCCCTAATAGTTGCGAATTGGTTTGAAAACCACAAAAACGTGTCAAAAACATGCAAAAGGCTGAGAATCTAATTCAAAATACAGATGACTCAAATTTATGGCCCAAACATTCAAAACCCATGTCATATTCGCCTTTCTCTCTAGAACTGTGCAGGAAAGTATACTGAAGAGATTGAAACATTAAAAAAAGTGGGGTCCATGTACTTTTTTTTAAAGAGGGGTTTTCCCTCTAAAGAAAGCACACGAATTGCGAATCACAAGCAATATTTGCCGATTCACATTACATTTCATTACACAATGTTATTGATTTTGATAATCACTATGACCACCTAATTTGCCATTAGCCTACCAAACAAATTAATTGTACTGGTTGCCTGGCTGGCAACCAAGGAAAAAAGTGAAGTGAGAGCCCTGTGAATCTTTACTAAAGCTTTAGACAGGCTTTACAATCAATTGTAATTGTTACCATATATCATGACAAATGTAAATTTAGTCAATTTTGTAAACCAAAACCAGCGAGAGCTAGCTGCTGCGCTCCAGGCCGGCCAGCTCAGCAGGCTTGGTACATCTGCGCTGTGATGCTCTGCGAGCATGCAATGATTAGCTGACGCGCACAGCTGATCAATCAGCTGTGCACGTGACGTTTTAATCTGCGCAGTGGGGATGTGCAGAAAGATAACTGTGGAACGTCCTTAAGGTAAAATACATGTATATATTTGCTACTTCTCATTTCATTTCAGGCAGATCCCTATTCAGAGTATGTTTACACTATTACGTATTAAAGATGATGAAGATTACAGCTGCAATCCAATATCATGACCTCTTGTGCGAATGCTGCAAGGCGCTGATTTGAAAACACATTTTAAATGAGGAAAATTGAAATTAGGGTCTCACAACCCCACCAGGTATACATAGGGTCCTGTGGTACAGTGGTGGGGTTGATATTTAGCAAGAGATTTTCGTAATGTGTATTTCCTGATGAAGCTGCATTTATAAATGAAATACAGTGTGGAAACTCAGTATAAAGAGATCTGATATAACAATATTCTTGATATAACAAGGTAATATTTCGGTCCCAGCTCTTTATATTCTTTTGTTTTTTAACCCTGATATAACGAGATTCCTGCTATAACAAGGTAATTTTGGTGGTTCCAAGGACCTCGTTATACTGAGTTTCCACTGTATTATTACACAGTCCCTTGGATAACCCCTGTCATAAGAGTACACTAGATGCATTATACTGATTTACTGGATACCTCAAATAATGTGAATTTGTGGGGATACAGTGTATGGGGTCATTGAAACAACACAGACTTCTGTGCGTGCTGATTATTCAGCAATTGCACAACTTTTTTAGTACATGTGTAGAGCCATTTCTGAACAGAGATATTTCCTTGACACCCGTTGTGTAAAGTCACTATTTCATTAAATATTGGGCTTGTGCTCAAGCATCTTGCACTAAAACATTGGAGAATGCTTTTTATGCTCTTCCATTATACATGTATATTGAAATGAAATATTTCAGCAAATTACTTTTTACTGGAATTTAAGGAGTGTTTGTTGTCAGAGGTGATTGATTGTGTACAAATTAACATAACTACTGAGAGAATGTGTATGATTAAAGGCAGTGACAGCTTTTGCAAGTTAAATGAGAGCTGGGAATTTGTTAGAAGATAAAAAATATTGATTTTTTTTGTTAGTACATTTCCCATAGACTCAGTGACGAGTTATGATTTACAGAAAAAAAAACCTTCAGAAATTCTTCCTTCAAGAGTGGAATTTCAAAAGAAATTTCAATGCTGGTTGAAATCATTTCACAAGAAACTACATGCATGCTACAGTTGAGCTGCTTGTACAGTGTATTAGCACTGTAGTAGTACAGGCTGTGCATGTTTGGCTACATGCAGACTGCACAATATAATTGCCTTGCACCAATTTACTGTCTATGACCAGAAGAATATTAATGTCTTTCTCTTTTCATATTTTTGTTTTTCGAAAGAGATGTTAGGTAGTGCAAAATTGGAAATAGCATTGAAGCTTCTTTTAATATGCACTAATCAGAGTAACAAGAAGCCAAAAAGCAGAAACAATATAAGTATAGATGTAACAAAGGAACAAAGATGCAGACAAGATGAGCTCTGGCAGCCACTTTGTAATCACAGAATTACTTAAATATTTGGAATGTTCTCACAAACTTTCTGATGGCACAGAATAGGATGCTGCTTATAGCTTGCACAGCAGCACAGATGGGTGAATGGAGAGGGGTACATGTTGACTTCTGCAATCTGCCAGTTGTTGAGTAGTAGGCCCTATATGTACTGAGTTTCACATCAGCACTTGAACTCGTAAATGATATTGCCAATCAGAGCTCATCAGTGCATTTGTTCCCTTATTCCACCTTTCTTGTTTCCATTTTCCGCTTTCTGTTCATTCAATTTACTCTGATGAGTGCATGTCAAAAATCTTCATTATGTGTGTGTTCAATGCTATTTTCCATTCTTTTTTTTTTTTCCTTTCTTTTTTTTTCCCCCTTTATTGTAAGGTCCCTCATCCTGTAATGTTTCAAGTATCGACTGATTTTTCTTTCCCTGGTAAGAGGAAGGTCTGGATGAAACTGATGGAAATGGCAATGAGAATTGGGTTGAGCTTGGTGGGACATGCATTGAGAAGGAAAACTGATGGAAGTGGCAATGAGAAGTGGGTTGAGCTTAGTGGGAAATGCACTGAGAAGGGAAACTGATGGAAGTGGCAATGAGAATTGGGTTGAGCTTGGTGGGACATGCATTGAGAAGGGAAACTGATGGAAGTGGCAATGAGAAGTTGGTTGAGCTTGGTAGGACATGCATTGAGAAGGGAAACTGATGGAAGTGGCAATGAGAAGTTGGTTGAGCTTGGTAGGACATGCATTGAGAAGGGAAACTGATGGAAGTGGCAATGAGAAGTGGGTTGAGCTTAGTGGGAAATGCACTGAGAAGGAAAACTGATGGAAGTGGCAATGAGAATTGGGTTGAGCTTGGTGGGACATGCATTGAGAAGGGAAACTGATGGAAGTGGCAATGAGAAGTGGGTTGAGCTTAGTGGGAAATGCATTGAGAAGGGTAACTGATGGAAGTGGCAATGAGAAGTGGGTTGAGCTTGGTGGGACATGCATTGATAAGGGGAAACTGATGGAAGTGGCAATGAGAAGTGGGTTAAGCTTGGTGGGACATGCACTGAGAAGGGGAAACTGATGGAAGTGGCAATGAGAAGTGGGTTGAGCTTGGTGGGACATGCATTGAGAAGGCGAAACTGATGGAAGTGGCAATGAGAAGTGGGTTGAGCTTGGTGGGACATGCATTGAGAAGGCGAAACTGATGGAAGTGGCAATGAGAAGTGGGTTGAGCTTGGTGGGACATGCACTGAGAAGGGGAAACTGATGGAAGTGGCAATGAGAAGTGGGTTGAGCTTGGTGGGACATGCATTGAGAAGGGGAAACTGATGGAAGTGGCAATGAGAAGTGGGTTGAGCTTGGTGGGACATGCATTGAGAAGGGGAAACTGATGGAAGTGGCAATGAGAAGTGGGCTGAGCTTGGTGGGACATGATTGAGAAGGGGAAACTGATGGAAGTGGCAATGAGAAGTGGGTTGAGCTTGGTGGGACATGATTGAGAAGGGGAAACTGATGGAAGTGGCAATGAGAAGTAGGTTGAGCTTAGTGGGACATGCATTGGGAAGGGTCGATGATGAGAAAGAGTGTGGGATGTGAAAGTGGATAGCATGTTAGGAAAAGAAAGACCCAAATTAAATGGAAAGATCTGGCAAAGTTAAGCTGTAAGGTTCGTCTTAAAGAGGATACTCAATAGCAAAAGAAGAAGAGGGAGTCCTGTGCAAAAGAAGTCAGCCGACCCCCTCGTAAGTACGAAAAATGCTGTTTATAAGTTAATGACAGTACATTGCTGTAATTATCATTATACCATGTGATTACATGAAATTCCATTGATATTGATGAAGGTTTGGAAGTGACTGACAAAATGAACGTCTTGAACTCAGTAAATTTGGACACAGAACTTGATATTCAAAGGCATATGTTGCAATTTATTAGAGCATATTTGCAGTTAAGAAACATTTACATCTATTATTTTAGAATAAATACACCATTTCATTTTTAGCATAAGTACACTGAGTATGTATGATCTATGATAATTATGTATAATAAACTCACATCTAACTTCAGAAATGAGGCTGATCATCCGAATTCCAGCTTATGTAGAACTCAAAACAAAGCAATCATTTAAAGAAGAGTACACAACACAATGCATAGAGGTTTAAAGCTCCTTCCCCTGCCAACTCATTTTCAGAAAAGATGTTACAAATTAACATTTTTAGTGCACTGCTCAATTTAATCACCACATCTAAAAATCTAACCTACCTGTTTTAAGATACTTGTCAAGCATATTTAAAGCTAGATATCCAAAATAAAAGATATGCAAACTCAAGTTACATAATTATGTCTTTCTACTCATCTAGAACATACCTAATTATCACACCCTCGATTTGACCACTAAGATTTACATGAACAACTGCAGAAACCAGGTACAACTTGGGACCATCAACTTTACCCTTCTCATAGCAGGAACCTCACTATATCAGGGTAACAAACAATAGAATGTAAAGAGCTAGGACTACAAGTACTGTTATATCAGGAATATCCACTCCAGTTGATTTTCAATGGTCTTTGATGTCTTGGATATTTAGTGCTTTGTAGATATTTTGTATGTTTAAAAAAAAAAAAACCTTCGGCATATGGAATCTGGCATTTACAATGAACAAGAAGAACTGTTCAGTTTTTATCTCTGGTAATAATATGAACACATACACTGTATTAATTGAATGATTGATTGTAAGTTTTAAAAACAATGGACACTAAAAAAAATATGCTTTACTTAGTTTCAAAGAATTCAAACAAAATGCTGAAAGTATCACCAGGTGATTGCTGTATGAATCCTATGGCAATGGAAGACAATGTTCAGAAATCAACACTTTGAGCTAACTCCAATATTGAACAAGCCATTTTCCACTGCTTTGAAACAAAATTTTTAATAAAGTAAAGAATCATAGGAGTTAATAGGAAATGGAATTACTTGATACAAAAAAAAAATTACAACTCATTAATACAATATGTTAATGCTTTTTCTATTAAAACTGAAATGATTTATGATTTTTTTTATAGCAATACGCAATATATAATTTTATAAAAAGGAAAGAAATTTTTGCAGCCAAATGCAAACACTGTTTGCCAGTTTTTGAACACATGTCAGCAATAAAATGTTACTATGATATGGAAAAGTATACATATATATCAAACAAATCTAAAAGAAAAGAAATTTATGAAAAAGTGGTCAAATTTTACTACACTGTACTGAGTATTTCTGATTGTGTTTTTTTTTCTCTCTAAAATTATTTTGCTAAGTAAATTTGCGACACTTGAACAATCTGATATATGCTATATGAAATTGATATATTGATATATGGCAATTCATGGATTACTGTATATGTATCAATCCTTTGTGACAAAAACTTATGTTGATGTTCATTGATATTTTGTATGAAAAATCTTTTTTTTCTGTCATACATGTACTTCACATTTAAATTTTCTCAGAAGTTTGTCAATGTGTAAATTTAATCAATCTAATTTAAAGGTATTGGCTAACTTTGTGAGTAGCTGATTTAAAAAATTCTCAAACTAAGATGAAACATGTGTATGAGTACTTGTATTTATACTAAAAAAAACCTGAAACCAACTATAATTTGGAATGAAAGAGTGTAAATTAGACGCAAACGGCGATTTTATTATCCTTCGTCTTACGAGACAATCACTAAAAGGACTACTTTGCTTGAATTTGAAAATGCCGTTATGTGCCTCCTGCCGCGTGATACGCCAATACACACAGTACAGTAAGATTAGTCATACGCGCATGCGCACTCCTTATGTCTATTCTGTGCAACCGACCCTCGTATATTTTTCAAATATTGGTTCATATTTTTAATATTTAAAATTACTTCCTGTGGGTATTATACTTTGAAACTTTCAGACTGGTATTTTTGCACTATAACCCTTATGTGTATCCCATTTTTAAGTAACAAAACAAGATTTTTTAAAATCATTTAACAATGTAAACCAATGCCTTTAAGATGTGAATCAATTATACCATGAAATTTAAAATTCTAATGTACAGATTCCTTCAAAGTATATAGTCTCTAACATACAATCGACTTTTGAAACAACTTCTTAAATTGTTTTTGTCACACAAACCTACAACACTGGATGCATCTGGTTGGAATATAGGAGAGGGTGGTCTGTGGACTACAGTTCTTTGGTTGACTTTGCCCAAATCGTGGCAACACAACCAGGTGCATTCAGTGTTCGTGTACATTTGTGTCATCTGCAGTAATTTTTTTTTTTCTCCCATTTCTATATTTTTTATTATGTTTTTACTGCCAAATAAAATGATAATAATGAACATGGTGTGATTTAGTGAAAGTTATGTGTCACATGTAATGATGCACATTCCCTGATCAACAGAGAGCTGTCACAAACATAAAATGTACTAATAATTAATAATTCATCATTTCTTGGTAAGGCAGTGATAACATAAGCATGTCATACAATGAACATTAAAATGATATACAAACTTATCATGCAGTTTTTTCCTAAATTATATCAATTTGTTATTACATGTACCTTTTATTTCAGTTGTCTTTTCAATTATAAACTATATCTCGTGCCTCAGAACGAATCTTCCAAAACAATGATCATTAGTATTCCAAAGTACAGTATACATATATTAAGTACTCCTAATGGGCCATATAAACTATATTGCCACACTAAATGAATAAAATAAATAGGTGCAGGAGTGGCAAACATTACATCATCTCTATTTAGTTCTTAAACCCTTAGGCCGATTTGCTACCATATAAGTACTGCATTTATGTCACTTGTTTCTGGGAAACCTGTGCACAGATACCATGTTTCCTTCATTTGAAATAGGTCTACATGAGACAAAAGTCCAAAAGTCATATCAAGCTGGCCAGAAACTGCAGTCACAAAAGAAAGTTCAATAACCTAAATCTTATATTTGCTGTATGTGTTAAATGAAAATTTTGTTTCTATATACTTCAAAATGTGAATTAAAAAAGTTTATGAATACCGAGTGGATCTACAATCAGTCACTATGCATAAAACTGCAATAATTTGGGTTTTTGTTTTATCTATAAAAAGTGCATTTGCTGAGTTGAAATGACAATGACAAACATGAATCAGGAAAAATGTCAGTCAGGTATAAAGATACTAGTAATGCATTTATGATGATTTGGTTATATTTGGTTTGTTTGATATATTTGATTTAAAGCACTTTTCAGGCTGTAAAGAAAATTATAACAAGTTAGATTAAACTAAAGGTGCAGCTTCTAATATGATTATTATGAAGATATAAATGAGGAACGAATATAGAATTTATAAAGTAAATGAAAGATGACTTATGGATTTCATGTGCATTCAGATAATGACATATTGTCACAGTGCTGTCTTATTCAGTATTCTTGTTATTGATGACATAACCAAGTACCATATTGCGAGGTTGCTTTTATTTGATAATGATTCAGTTACAAAACAAATGAACCACCCCCCCCCCCCCCTTATTTATCTCAAATAATCTTTGATATCCCCCCCCCAAACACACACACACACATAGAAAATCACAGGGTTACAAAGGATGGAATTAGTATATACTTCCCATTTAGAACGATATACATCTAAGCAGGTGGTACAGAAGTATGTTCTAAAATGAGGAATAGTATCCATTTGGAGGCAACTGATTTTTAGTTGTGTTTTTTTTAATCTTGGTGATGTATTTCTGCATACCCTAAGATGTGAGGGAAAAAACATTTACACTGTTCCAGATTCAAACATATCCAAGCAGTAGTATTGGAGAAATAAGTCAGCAGATGCAATATTTACAGAATAATCACTTGTATGTTGAAATAAGTAATTGGCTTAGGAGAGCTCAATGTCTACATGCACATCTACCTATATCAGCAATGATATATCTCTATCAGAAACTTACTTTAAAGGGGATAGCAAGTGAGAAATCATGGGGAAAGGCAGGGTGATCTTGGATGAAAGAGGGGGAATATAGTCGGCCGCTCAAGTTTCAAGAAAAGGGATAATCCATTCTAAACAACTGTGATTTATTGCCGTACGTGTTTCAAATTTCGTGCAATGAAAAAGCTACTAAACAGCTAGTCACATGGAAAAACAAGCTCCCTAGGACAGCCTAAGGGGTGTTACGTAATCCGCGGCGACGACGTGTCGGGGAAAGGCAATGAAGTTTAATGGCTAGACTAACAAACCAGAAGTAAACTATATTTTGTATTTTGAAATGTTGGAGCATTATACAAGACGTTTCTTCGAGTGAACACGATGAGACCCATTACGAGTCTAAACACTTAGAGTTGTTGAGAAATGTGAGAACCCGAAGTGTATGACTAGGTTAAGTTCGGTAAACTTTGTGCTGTCCGAACTGTTATCACATTAGTCCGACAGGCTTGCATAACGGACGGATTATAGTGTACAAGTAAACAAGCCTTTTGCAAATTCGTTTTCCCCATGATTTCCCATTTGTTGGCCTCTTTAATCCAACTGCAACTTTCTTCTCACTTTGAAGGAGACAATAATTATCAAATTATACTACATGTACGTCTGTGTCACTAATTATACCCTCTAACTATATAAGCTGCATAAAGGTTTATTCAAATACAATTTACAATATTCAAACAAAAATCATGCATCATCTCCTCTATTTTTTTTAATCTATTGCTTCAAAACATTTACATAAACACTGCTTTGAAAAGATAAATATCAAGGAAGACCAAGCTTTATATGTCTTCATTGCAGATGGGGTAAATATGGGAAAACATTGTCATTTGAAGTGTTCTGGATAACAGTGTTCTGTGTGTATTTACATCATTCTATAACTTAGTAATGTAACATCAATACCTAGCATCCATGTCATTTCTTACTACATATATATTACCCAAGGTAAAAGGCAATGGTTTCAATGAATCATAGTAATAAACATTATATGGCAAGTATACACATCTGGAATTTCTCAAAGCATAAACCCTTATATACAATGCAAAGAATAAAATAATGTTCATATAAATGCTAAATTTTTCATTAAAACAATCTAATCATAACCTTGGCAGTCAAGAACAACAAATTCCAGTAAACCAATGGGTCAGGCTTACCAACAATGATTAACCTTAATGACTGGCAGCTTAGCTTTGTCACTCAGATCCTCTTTGTTTCTCCTAATATAATCATATTACTTTATTGCTCCAGAATAATGAAGAAAATACACATATAGCATGGCTCAACATTAGCAATGATCAAATAAAAATTACTTTTGTAGAGTAAAACAGAATAATTAAACAGCAGGATTCCATTTCAACAGTATTGTCATGATTGCCCATGATATACATGTACAAGTATTAGTGTTTGGCCCTAAAGAAGAACTTGATTGAGCAGCATAACATCATAGTACCATAATGATTATGAAGCCTATTTGTAACAAAGACCCATTCATTTTAACAATATTAGGAAGCTAGTTTTATTTTTTCTTCATTTTTATAACTACACAATGAATTGTCAAAGCCACTTGAAATGAAATATTTCTTTTCTTTAAAACAAAAAATCTATGATGGAAAGGAGCTGCAGCTTATCACCAGAATCTACAAGAAGTCTCAGTTTTATCATTATTTGCCAAATTCTTTTTTTAACTACACAGACACCTTTCCCTTGATCAACCCAAATCACAACAGAATCATCATTACTATTGTTTAAATATAACCTTAGGATAGAATGTATAAAACAAAAATACAATATCCTATGGGTGAAAGGTTCAGGTTGGAACCCAAGTCCTATTTGGGTTATTTTTATTGGTTCTTTGTACTCTAGTATCAGATTTTTCAATTAAAGCTGCTAAATCACCGTCAGTCCAAGTTCAAAACTGACCAGGCACAGGCCTTCTTTGATATCGCGAGATGGCTTGTTTACTGTGGCTATCGTAATTTTGTTATCGGTCATGTGTCTAGTAAAAATACATGCACGGCTGTCACCAATCAGACGGCAGAGATTTCTCAACCCATGCTATAATACAGCCTGTAAAGACTGTAGCTCCGTACAGATCTATTCTATATGAGTGAGTGAGCACAGGTGCATCAACTAATTAACTAGCAAGTCATCTATCTTTCTTTTGAGAGTGTGTTTAAATTTACTGTATATCTCTTGTAAATGTTACATTGTGGATGTACATTCAGTATAGCAATCTGGTGAATGATATCCCTTATTAGGCAATAACAGGACATTTCCAATAGTGTATGTAGCAGTATCTATTAATTTCTCCAGCAGGATAAGTTCCACTGCATACACAAGTAAAAGAAACTGGATCTGTACCGGATGTTCTTAATAAGGCTCTCTCTCCATACAGTGTTGAGCAGGAAACACCAGTCAAGATTTCCGTCTGAAAATTAACAATCAACATGTAAGAATGATTGCTTCTCCTTCTATCAAATAATGTGATTACTATCATGATTACTATCTCCATCATCATCATCATCATAATCATCATCTTCATCACTGTTATTATCATTCTTCTTCTTCTTCTTCACCATCATCATCATATCATTATATTGCTGAGAATCCAACTTGTAAGTAAAGCAAATTGTAAATATGCTTCAATTAATTTCTTTCACCAGAAACCACTGTTTGAAAGTTCATCACTATCCACATACCCCCCCCCCCCCTCCCATATGTTCTCAACCTTCAAGTGCTTAAAAACTCAATCTTTCATGTTAAAATTAGAATTCAAAGGTACAACAATAATAATGAGAAGAATTACCACTCCATCTGCAGAGACAGGATTAGTAGTAGTTGTATCTTGTGATGCTGCCGAGCCTTTATTAACTGTTTCATAAGAACACTGAGCAAGATCTGACATACCAGATGCTCCATCACTTCCATTAAAACCCCTTGGACCTTGCATCTTACTAATGCTCTCTAACTCTTGGTAGATGCTCTCATTATATTGAATGAATTCTGTCATAAACTCCTGTTCTACTACACCAATTTTACTGTCCAGCCTTGTAATCTGTAAAAACAAACAAATAGCACTTTTCATATCAACACAGATATCATTTCAGGAAGGTCTCATTCATACAGCAAACATCAAAACTGCCTAAAAAGGGGGTTGATGTAAGTAGTATATTACATCACAGTAGTAGTGTTGGGGTTCAGGTTAGGGTTGCAATACAGATATCATTTCAGGAAGGTCTCATTCATACAGCAAACATCAAAACTGCCTAAAAAGGAGGTTTGATGTAAGTAGTATATTACATCACAGTAGTAGTGTTGGGGTTCAGGTTAGGGTTGCAATTGAGTTATAAGACTAAGTGAAAGCTTGATTATTGTAATGATTAGTACAACTGGCTTGTCTACGATTACTCATGTGTCTAGGTAAGAAATTTGCCCACAGACATTGGGAGCCTTTTTTATATATGAAATTTTTCACTCCCACTAGGTAAATATAAATTAGTTATTAGTTTGCTGCTGCAGTAGTTTAGACATTTTTTATAGTGAAAATTAAAAAATGGATATGAATCACAAACTAAACCAAACTATTTCACTTCCATAACATGATATACAAGATATATTGCGAGTTTGTATTTCACCTTGGAAAGAGTTAATTACTTGATAACTATGTATTCAAGACAATTTTGATACAATGCTTAAAGAGAGAAAATATCAGTGGAAGATATATTAATCTTTTCCAAAGCAGCATTAGATGCTTAAATGGAATAAGATAAATGTTGACATCACAAACTGACCTCATTTTCTTGTTGTGCATTAAGTGTCTCTATGCCCATAATGTCTGTACTATGGGTTTGTAAATTAGCCGTCAGTGAATTCACCTGTAAAGAAATTTAGAAAGAAATTTGTAACTAAATACATTATCATATCAAATGTATGAAATAAAGCCTATAAGCTTTATCAATTTGTTATCAATCTGTTTTTTTTTATTTGTATCTTAATCCAACCTCATACTTTTGAGTTGCAATTAAGTATTACTGTTACTATATCAGACATACATGTATGAGCTGGTCACAAATTTTTATTACCTGAATGAGGCATTTTGGAGACAAGATATAAGCGTGTATTTTGTCTCTCTAATTGATTAACTCAACACAAAATATGTCACAATGGTTCAGCCAGGGCTCAGCTGTATGACGACTAGGGTAATAATATTCATACACCCCTCCTCCGCAAAATTTGTCATTTTCCTATTGCGCCTCTGTACTGAATTATCAGTCCATAATATCCATGTTCCACCCTGATCACACCCAAGCGCATGCACACAAACGAGTAAATTTGTTTGCTAGCTTGTGTACGTACGTATAGGCAAAATAATGTCGCTTACTTCAGTTATGTTCAACACGCGGAAGATAGTTCGCTGGCGGGTGGGCGATTCCTGTGCTTTTCTATGGGGAAAACCTCTGTTCGCGCAAGCTCATGCAAACTGAAGTTATCAACAATTTTAGTGCGCCAATTAGTAAACGAGAGCAAACTGTAAATTGTTTCAGTGTTAGACTCTACTACTTGTTTTGAGTTTTTCTTTGAACTTTAAAGTTTAAACTTTGAATTAAATGCACCTGATAGGGGTGAACAGGTAATTGACTGGCGTAACTTTCTGGAGATACCACATAAATATCACTCACTAGACCCACATTGCCCTCGTCTTCGACTCGGGACAATAAGAGACTAGTTTGGGAAATATACGTGGTATCTCCCTCAAGGCCAGTCAATATCATATAGTATTTTTTATATATATATAGTATTTTTTTCATTGCAGTGGTTTAAGAGGGGTATATTATTTGTATTTTCCCTGGTCTCCCTGAGCCTAATGACTTTGCATGCAGAGATAAGGGAAAATGTACCTTTGTATTTTCCACCACCTCACATTCAGGAACTTGTGGACAAAGACAAAATAAAGCATTAAAGAAATCATCGTGCTGCCCTGCAGGCACGCAGTTCAGTCAAAGTTTAAATATGTTTTTAATTTCTGTGAATCATGAAACCTTGGTCCTTTAAAATATTGCCTGTTTGGATGTTTTGATAGTCTGGGAACTTGACTGTTTTGGAAAATTAACGATTCCATGCATATTATTTTGTGTGGTCATCATTGATGGATAGAGAAGAACATTTCCATATTTGCTCTAGATGTCTGATTTGGATAATAAAATAAGCATTGACTGTTTCTTTCGGACTATACACATATATTATATTAATAATGTATACAGCATTTGTAATGCGCCATCAATCTAGTAATCTATTGTGATGCGCAGAGGGATATAAGAAGTAAAAGAGATAAGGAAACACAGAGAAAGGAGGAAAATATATGTGTATATCTAGCAAATATCTAACTAAAGTAAGATGTGAACATGTATGACTTCTTTTTTTATGTTTCTAGTGACTCTGCTGATCGGATCCCAAGAGGAAGGGCATTGTAGAGAGATAGCGCTGCAGAAATAAAAGCTTTTTCTTGAGTTGACAAAGTTCTTTGGACTGTTATCTGTTTGCTACTAGAAGAGCAAAGATTTCTGTGGGGAACATATTCTGAAATGAGGTTTTGCAAGTATTGTGGAGCCTGACCATGCATTGCTTTCCATGTGTGGAGTAGGATAATGCCTCAGATAGTAATTTCAACCCTGTACATGAAAATTTTATCATGGACTGATTTGGCCAGACAAAACTATGCAAGAAATAATCCATCCCCCTCCCTCTACCCCACCCCCCCACAAAAAAAAACAAAACAATCAATCAATCAACAAAGCATAAAATCCTGGGGTGGTATTCTGAGCGTCATTTTATCTCTAAATTTTTTATTTTATCTTTAAAACACAAATCGGTATTCTGAGACCACTTTCAAATCTCAGATTTTATCTTCACTTTATCTCGGTCCCTCATCTCCATCACCTGTACCTATAGAGCAAAAGACAAATGCGCAGCTTTTGCGCTTGAGCGAAAATAGGGTAGGGGCTATTTTATCTCTTGGATGTCCAGTATATACAGTATTTCTGGATAAATTCACTATTAGTCTTTAGATAAAAGTAAAGAAAAATGCCATAATCATCGACTGCTTTACTCTAGCAACATTCCCGTATGATGACTGAATTGAATTCAAAGATTTTTATTGACTAATATTGGCCTTGAAATGATCCTCGAAAAGGCATGCTGATACCTCGGAAAATACCAAGCGCAAGCAGCGTATTGAAATTTGTACAAATAATGCATCCGTGCTCTTTTGCGCCACCACTGGCGCAAAGCACTTTTATTGGCTGAGCGAGATGAGAGTGTGATTTTAATAACAACATTGCTTATTGGTAACTGCATCTTAAATGGACGTGTCTTAGATGAGATAAAATCAAGATAAAATGGTACTCAGAATACCGACTTGAAAAGATTTTAAGGGTATTTAATCTCACAGATTTTATCTGAGATACAATTACTGATTTTATCTTAAATAAAATGAATCTCAGAATACCACCCCTGTATTTACATATACACAATACACTTACACAATACACAATACTTCTGTAGCTACATGTACCACTCAAGATATAAATTTTGCTTCACCTTGCTACCATTCATATTACCTACATTATTATGAAATAATGTCATGAGTGAATGTAGCAATACCATCAAAACAAACCATATGAAACACATATCAAACTGGAGTTACATGTTCCCCCTACCCCCTCCCTCCCCCTCCCCCCCCAAAAAAAAAAAATGAAAAGTAAAAAGATGGGAAAAGGGGAGAAAGGGGATGGAAGAGAGGAAGAGGGATGGTACCTCTGAAAGGGTAAAACTCACCTGCCCATCAAGTGTCTTTGTTTGGTTCTCAAGAACAATAATCTGAAACAAATATATATAAACATGTTATTAAGAAACAAGGATATGGTTGAGTCTCCTATGTGTCTCCACCCATAATCAGTTAACTTCAGGAATCAAACTGTTCTTGAATTATTGTGATACACAGGACAACAAAATCATGACATGTTAATGACCTCTTCGACCAGTGAACTTTGACCCAACTATTCAAAAAGTCTGATCATTGTTGTCTTCTCATAGTCATGCATATAAAATAGAACTGTGATAAAAAACTAACAAATTTTAAATTTCATAAGTACTGATCTCTATGACCTTGACAATTGACCAACTAAACCCAATTTTACCCTAATGAACATTAAGTTTGAGATAACTTGCTCTAGGATCTATGCAAAATGTGTGTTATACTGAAATCAAATCGTGCCTAGCAGGTAAATCAATTAGACTCACTGTGGTGATGCATGCTAGGATCAAGTTTGTAGTTCATACCTCAAATGGTTCTTCAAATGTTGAATTAACAAAGTCAAAACCTAAAAATTTGAAATTGACTTCTATGACCTTTGACCTAAGCACCCCAAAACTTATAAGAATGGCATGAAACCTGAAATTTTGAAATTGACCTCTATGACCTTTGACCTATGTACCCCAAAATGGTGGTGCATACTTGCACAGTTGAAGCTATTTCCTCAAATGGTTCTTGAGATATCGCATGAGGCTTGTCCAAATATCAGAATTGACATTTATGACCTCTGACCTTTGACCTCCATACCTAACCTGACAGGCTCACACATGATTTCAGAAAATGACCTGTCTGTGACCTTTGACGTTTGACCTACATGTACATACTGCAAAATCTAATCAGATTTTTCTTCACATGGCGATGCATACTAACACTAAGTTTGAAGTTCATAGCTCACATGCTTCATAAGATATCATAATTAAGAAAAAGCAGGAAAGACAAATAGACAGGCACTTGGATAGACAGAGTGAGAAGTGAAAACATAATGCCTCCAGGACTACGGTACCTTCCATTTTCAGAGCCATATAAATAAAAAATATGGAATATGTATGAAAAATCACAATGATTCCACCTTCAATATATCATCCATACATGAAGAATCTTCGTCTTCAATATACCGAAATATTAAGAAGACACTTTGTCTTCATTATTCCAAGGTGTTAAGACACTTAGTCTTCAAGGTGTCAGGAATATTCTTATCTTTGAATATATCACAGTTAAACAAAAAAAAAACACTTGGTCTTCAATACATGTATCAAGGTGTTAAGGAGACAATTTGTCTTCAATACAACCAGGCATCTTAAAGAAAAATGAGATTATTTGTTTGACAAGTAACTTAATTCTCACTTTGACAGGAAAAACGACTCCAAATGATTGTATCTTTAAAGTCACTCATTTAAAAGCACACACAAAGTTACTACTTCTCAATTGATTGTTTTACCTTTAATGTTAACTGCCAAACCCCATACAATAATGCCATATGGGTACAAATTAAATTTGAAGGTGAGGTTAAAAGTTTAGAAAGTACTTACTCTATTCAAGAAAGCAACTTGAGTGGAGATAGTACTTGATGATTGTTCATATGCTACTTCCGCTTTCGTGTTGACACTAACAACTTCTCTATCCAACTCTGTAAGTGATTCATTCAAGCTCATCAACTGTCAACAGGCAAAGAGAGATGTATACACACACAATGAAATAATATAAATAGTCTGAACAAAATACGGTTATGAATTACAAATGTGGGGAAAGGTAAACATGAAAACAGTCTATTCAGACACTAGTCAAACATAAAGCCTTTTTGTACAAAAAAGCCACCCATAATTGCCATAGGTTGAGGTACTATGTTTGCATTGATATTAAAAGATATACACTTTGGTATACACTGTTCTAATATCAATGGTGATGTAGCTATTCATATTCTGTTCTGTGCATGTATTATAATACATAGCATGAATGCATTATTTATCATTATAATCTATTACTTACCATGAAAGTATTCTGTGCCACTCTTATTTCCAGTGAGGCATTCTCATTACCAGGGTTTACTATAGCCATTTCTAGTCTTTCAATCTGCAATTAAAAAAACATCAACACATTCCCTATATTAGTTTGAATATTCTAACTGATCTAAAAAATAAGACTCCACAAAAAACCTACAATGTCATTATGGACCATTTGCCCAATAATGTGAAGAATCTGAAGTGTCACTGTCAACATACATGTATATAGTACATGTTCATGCCAACTTGCTAAGCATGCTTCATGCCTACCCTCCTTTAGGCTACTTCCATTGTATGAAACATTCCACTCATTGAGAAATATGATCTTTTAATATCTCTTTATCAGCATCAATATTGAGTAAACTATTCTGATTTAGCCTTTACTGTTTTTTTTTCTATTTTGTTCTAATACTGATGATGCCCCATATGAATACAACTTGAAACAAATCCAATGAATAGTGTTGAAAATAAATTCAAATCTTAACTCATAACCTGAAATTTATGTTAAATATATTCTGTAATTTATTCACTCAAAATAGACTTTACAGTTGATCTGCAAATAAAACAAGAAAGAAAAACAAGAAATAAATTCTCCATTTTTAAGTAGACATGTAATCACAACAGGTCACATGATTAGGTAACAAGGGTGGTTACTGCCCTTGCCCCTCCCCTCACCTGCCCTCCCCTTGATATATCAGAGTTAAAAGTGCATGCATTCTGTCATACATGTACACTTCTTCATGCAAAGATGATTTGAAACCATAGCCAAGCATCATACACACAACATCCACATGCACAGATGCTGGATTGTAAAATATCTCTAGAAGCATTTTTTCTAAACTATTTCAGAAGATAATTCCAAATCCATTTGTCAATAATGAGTTTCTCATTCTATGTATGTTTCAAAATATTTGAAACAATATTTGAATGCGGGATAATGTGGTTATGGTTTGGTAATACAAATATTGACTCCAAACATCAGATTTTTGTATGTGAATGAAAATGACATGTAGCAGTAATGTAAATATTCTTTGAAGGTTTCCATGACGGTAGAACGTATGGGAGTAAAAGGCTCCACAGTATTTTGCCTTGGAAATGAGTTCTCCTGAGGACATTAAGAACATGCTTACCAACATGCCCAGATTGAGTAGGTCCTATTCAGGACCACACTCATTTCCATTAAAGAATACATGGTCTACCATGAAGCATTCTACTGCTAGAAGTACTGTTAACAAATAAATGTGTTTCTTTGGTTATTTATATTTCTATCAAGTTTTGACTCAACATGCTTAATGCCTGACATGATTACAAAACATACAACAGGCTATCATCACAGCATTACTATCAAATCACTTACCAACTTGTATCTAAGTGTACCCACATTTAACTTACTGAGTACAGAATAGGAAAATAAAACCCAAACTAAATATGGTTGTAAAGGACACAATACACACATTATGCAGGTAAGTGGTATGCAAATACATTCAAATTTTCTCTCTAGTAATTGATTCAATGAGGTAAAACCTTGCGCATTAGTGCTTCAAAGGGTGTACTCTGTGGTCACACTACAGTTATTTTGAGTAAACAGTATTTGTACATGGTACTACAGGACACCAAGATTATGCATGTTCCTAGCATTTCAATCTCTTCCAGTCTATTTGAGCCTTTCTGGAAGGCAAGCTGTTATTATGCGTGAGTGTTCCAAGTATCAATACCTAACTGCTTGTCATTACAGTTGTCTTTACGATGAGAGTGTGTACAAAAAGGAAAGCCTTCATGTATAAAGTCACTAGGTGCTACTGAGTACAGAACAAATATTCAGATCAATATTTATATCTCATTCTGAAAATTCTAACAATTTCATGATGTTAACTTTTATCTATTTAAACACGATAATTTTGTTGACCTGGGCCCCATTTCATAAAAAGTTGTTATGACACCAACTCTTGCTGGAACGGCAACTTTCATTATAAAAGCCAATCAAGAAGGGCAATTCCACGGTAATTACCAAGATAGAGTACTAGTGGTATTGTTTATATTGTAGTTTTGTGAATAACACTCGTTTCGGCTTTTAATTACTATAGATAAATAAGTTGATAATAGGGAAGAAACACATGGACAGTTTTTATCTCAAACTGCATTTCTTATCACACAGCAAGCGAAAATGTGTCGGTAACTGATGTTACACAAAAATGACATGGAAAATGATGGTGTAGAATCAAATTTATATATCTCATGTCTAAGACTTGTAAGGATTATGTAATTCATTTGACATTACACCTACGTTCCTGGGAAGAGATGTGCAAAATAATGAGCAATTTGAATAATTTGTTTTAGTGCCATGAAAAATTTACTGAAGACATGTTGGTAACTGACATTACATAACTGACGTTACACTTAAATTCAACGTAGATTTTGCACATTTCCATTAGTGTTTCACTCATTAACTACCCAAAATCTGTTAAAGTAATCCATTAAAATCAATTAGATGAAAAAAAAATCTGAGAAAAATGACTAAATATAAGATTAAAAGGCATTTAAAGCACATTTCCCTGACCACAGTCCCATATTTGCAAATTTTTGTTTGTACTTGTTATTCTCCGTAAGAAGGTCTAATTGCAGATTTTTTTATCTTAAATGTTTATTTGTAACAAAAAGAAGACCCTGTAGTAATTTTAGATTTTTATTTGGAATTAACAGGGCACAGTGCAATTTCAAATTTTGAGCTCTGTGTCCCATATGTTGTGGAATTGCCCAGAAGCAGAATTCTCACTGTTGCCATGGTAGTTACCATTCCAGCAGGAGTCGCTATCATAGCAACTTTATGTCTAATTTGCTCTCTCATACGACCTCTAATAACCACTTGAACTGATTTGTTTTACTTGCCTTTTATGTAAAGTATTTGCTTCATGTTTTATTTGTCATTTTCAAATTTTCTTGTACACTATTGATATATTATGTATTTTCAAATTTCAACTGAGAAGAAACTTGTTTTCTTTTAGTAATCCACAGGAATCAGATGATTCCTATGGATTGTTTCAACTGTTTCTTTTACTTTTCTTCATCGATTGTCATCTTCTTACAATGTCAGTTTTTCTGTTCCTGGAAATGAAATGAAATAAAATAAAATAAAATAAATAAATGCAGTTACCTTTGATTTTCTGGTATAGTTTTATCCTCCTAACAAGACAAATGCCAAGCATTGTCTCACCTGCATATCACTTTGCAAAGAAAAATGTGAATTTTTGTCTGGTGGCTTTATACACAACAGCCCCATGCCCTTTCAGCTATCATGATCTATCTAATTGGCAGAGAGCAGTAAAAAGCATAATGGATCATTTTTAATCCGCAGCATCATAGCAGCAGCTTTGTGACGACAGAGAAGAATCGGATGATTTTTTTAGATCAGCAAGAAATTTTGAACATATTCAAAACTTTATCCGGCGGACCTTCCCAAATATTTATCATAAAGTTAGCAGGCAGCAAAAAACACAGCATTATAACAGCAACACGCTGGTTTCCCATAATGCTCTCGATACGTTTCTTTCAAGCCTTAACTATGTTGACTGTTTCCATTTTTTTACACTGTTCCTGAGCCTTACTGAACTATACAAGTGTGCAATGCTGCTCTGGCCACTATATCACATAGGCTGCATCCACTTGCAATTAGTAAGAACCATGCGTGCCAAAGGAAAACTGAAATATTCAAGAATTTTCAACTTTTATGGTGGCAGCAAACTTCTTGAACTCTGAATTCTTATCCCTATTTGGGATGTCATGGGAAGGCACCTCCAAGTCTTTCCCAGAATCATTTTGTTGCCGAAAACCTGTCACTCTGTCAGTACACAATCTTCTAAATAATGAAATTTGATTGTGTGGAAAATGACCACTGCAAATTAAACACAGTCCATGTACACATTAAGCGCACATCCAGATACTTTCAAGAACAGTTCTTCGCAGAAACTTCACAACTGAACAGTGGGGCTACGTTTAGGCCATGAAAATGGTGATACCAACAGTGGTAACATATGTATCTATGGTAGGAATGTGGTGATTCAACCTCAATGCCAAACAAAGTTATTGTAATTACAGTACTTTTTTGCAGAAATTTCCTTGACCTTTCGACCTTGGCCGCATTCGTCTCATTTCCGAACTTGACCTGCACCTTCAAGAGATGTATCTGTTGTATTAATTTGGTGATCCTGCCTCAAATCTATAGAAATTTATTGTTGATGACACCACTGCTGCCGACATAAATGGTGATGCCTATAGTACCTCAGAGACCATATATTCATTTCAAGGCTATCTGGCATTTCAGACCTTGAAGCTTTAGATTACCTCACATTCCCTCCCAGTCCCACTCTTATAGGGCTTTAACTTCTGCATCATATTATTAATGAGTGTGTTCTAATCATCCATACTTATACCACTGTCTCTCTCTCTCTTACACATCTTTCCCCCATACACACACACACACACACACACACACACACCCACACACACACACATCAATGTTCATAGCATCTTACCTTCTGCATCATAGAATTAATGAGTGTATTTTGATCATCCACCTGTTTTCTGAGTTGTGCCATCACTTCATTGCTAGATTCATTCTGGGTTTGCGCAGCAGTCTCACCTGCTGTAAATCATAACATATTGATTAAAATCTTCCTCAATATACAGTTTTACAACACATACTCCAGCCCAATTGCTCTACATCAATTTCATACAAAACCAATACCAATAACCCTAGACCAAACATTATACCCATTTCTCACCTCAACCAGGCAATATAAGCCTTGAGCCTTAAACAGACAATACCTGCAGTGGCTCTTTCCAAGCTAAACTGGGTGTGATTTCTGACCCTTACCACAAATCATTTTTTATGAAATAAAACCAAACCAATTGTTGCTAGAGCATAGGTCTGGTCACCCTATATACATGTACAGCTATGTATAATGACCAAATGTTTGCTCCTATCTAATGTCTATCAAAAAGTATACCAAACTTTGTTAGCGTCTCATTAAAAAATCACACTCTATCTCGACTATAAATCATTTCATGGTAAATAGTCAATAATGTTCCGTCTAATGACTGCTTATACAGAACTGTGCAGCACACTTTTCAAAAGTTATTTCAAACTCTTCTACCAAATTTGGACTGAAGCAGTGAAGTGAGATAGAAGTTCTAAATGCATCTGATATATCAGCTTGAAAGCAATAGGTAAGTTATTTACATTGGTTCTGTGCACTTGAGTAGAAAATGATGATATTGTCATGCCATACCCAAGATAATGCCTCTTGCAATGTAGTCTCACAATGCCCATCTTCGGTGGGCGGAGGTATAAAAATTTCTAAAAGTAAATTTCATTGCATTCCCTTACTCATGATAATACAATCTCGGCTTGATCCCCATCCTGTATTTATAGATAGCTTGTCTCTCAAGGCATTTGATATAAACAACCAAAAAAAATAGAAAGCAATTTCTTCATATACCAGTTGGTAGTGTGGGCAAAATTACCCACATATACTTCCTTGCATTTCCTATGGTAACTTTCAAGTGGCAAGAAAACACCTGTCCAGAATGCAAACAATACAAATAACAGTATGCATTTTGCACTTATATGCATCTTTTTATGCTACATGTAATTCGTTTTGTTTTGCTTCTAAAGTTTTAATAACTATTAGCTTTTCAGTGCATGTGCTATCTGTGATGCACCTTACCAAGGTGATTAAGGTGCAATTAACTAATGAGCAGCAAGCAAGCAAGATTTCTTCCTTGATACTCATACTTCATATGCTTCATTTAAGTCAAATACATGAACCCCTGATATTGTGTAAAAATACTTTTCATTATAAAGCATGAAAACCATGGTAACAGAAGCATAATATACTAACCTTTTGAAGTTATGGTGCCAAGTACGAGTAGAACAAAAAAGACAATAAGGGCAATGATTACAGCAATCAACAGAACAATTGTACATGGATGTCTCAGCACTGAACCAATACAACTACCAGGACTCTTTGATTTAACAGGATGTAAGTCACTTGGGTATGTTCTGGTATCGAGTGTATCATCATCTTCTCTATAGCTGTCATACAGAGGGTTTGTTTTCTTCCTGCAAAACACAAACAAAGTATATTACATCATTATTATATTCATATCCATATTCTCCAAAGCTGAAATTCACTGGAAATCTTGAAAACTCTCACACATACTTATCTTTTATGCAAAGCGGACAATGTGAGATCAGTTTCATGCCAATTTTCTTTTTGCTACCCAAACTGTTTATGAGCTTTAATACAAAAGAATAACATGATATGAATAGCAAAAGCATTTTTAACAAAATCACAGCATGACAAAATGACAAAGTGAAAATCCATTCTTATGTTGTGAAATGATTTCTGATGGCTAATAAACAGTTGAAGTAAATAATGTCAATGACAGAACATTATAAATGAGTACTTGGTATGTACAGACAAGTACACTAATACAAACCTTGGTTTTTTCTCTACAGGATCTGTAAGCTGAGCAAGGGAGTTTGTAGTACTCGACTGTGAAAAGAACATAGCTTGATCCACTTCTGTATGTGAGGTAGGTAAACTATTAGGTGAACCATATACAGATGGCTTATTACGCTCTCTTTTCAAACCAGATTGGTTTACTTCTTCATAAAAATGGTGGCCATGGTGATGTACTCTACCGTTGTAGGCAGGTGGATTCTTATATGTTGGTGAAACTGAAATAAAGATCATAATATTACAAAAAAAACGCATTTATGTACAACAACTGATAACAAATTGTATGATTTTATTATAATCAAAGTATCAATATCAAAGAATTAGTCAATGTGCATTTTACCAATCATATATCAGATAGTAATGTCAGTTGATTTAATGACTGTTCAACATGATCTATGATGTTTTCAATCAATACCAATATGCCTTCTACCTATATGTACTTATCTTGATCTATTCTAAATAAATTAATCCTCATATATGTGCAGGTAGAACTGTACAAATATTCTTTGTAAAAAAAAAAAAAAAAATGAAGGAATTAGAAAGAGATGTCATGTAAAGTGTTAAACAGTTTGTGGTACAGTAGGTCAAGGCTCAATAAACACATTTTTCTATTTTTTAAGGGGATGACAACCCCAAAGTATCAGAATGGAAATTTATAATATATATTTCAAAGATTACAATTCACACACACGTAAGATTTAAGTTCATTCTCAAACAAGTTTGGTTCAATGTCGCCTTGCAAAGACTGACAAAACACTGCAGAAGAGATTTTCATTAATTCCATAATATTGACAGCTTCAGGACTAACATTTCACATGATCTTTAGTTTCATGCAATTCAGTGAACTATTTCCTCCATTCTCCTATAGAACAGAGGAAATAGTACTATAAAGTGAGTCACTTTGAGAAGGTCAACATACTTTCCTATCATTTTGATGAAATGGCTATCTACTCAAACTTGGGATATGAAGCAGGATTTGGTTTTGTATTTGTTTCTATTATAAATATTTCATCAGAAGGCTGAAGACCAATAACAAAGCACAAATCTAATGACAGAGTATAGAATTATTTCCCTGAATATACATCAATCAATGCTCTAGTCTACAGAAAACTAAAACTGTTTTGAAAGCTTGGAATCTTTTCTTTATTTTCATTAAGACAATAAAACACTGTCATACCTTCACTCTTCAGCAACAGGCAAATCTGCATAAATGCCATCAAAGTATTCACTTTCAATTCCTTCTAATTATTCCTAAAGCATCAAAATTGCATCTTATGTATAATTCCTACTACTTATCATTTAGATTAATTAAACATTTCATTATTTAAGTATACACAAATTTAAACATTTTTACATCCTGCTAAACAATTTGGGATCATTTTTTTCCCCCTAAGTATTTTGTAAATTCAATCAGCGATTTACACATTGTTACACGATAAAGGCATTGTTGGTTGATTGTGGAACAGTGATCACACTACCTCTCTCATCCTCAGGGCATTGTCATTGACCTCTGGACCTTAGGATTTTCCTGCCAGGAAACAGAGAGTGCTTTACAGAGATTTGCCTTTGTTTCAGATTATCAACATTTCTTCTTCAACTGCTTTATTTTGTATCATGCAGGAACTACCATTGATCAGTAATTCCTTCCTATATGCCAGGTATCATTTATCCTCACGTGTGTGAAAGTGTGTGAGTGTGGGTGTATGTGTACCTATACATGTTTCTCTCTCCCTCTCTCTCTCTCTCTCTCTCTCTCTCCTATATCCTCTGTCACTCCCTTTCCTTATTTTTCTACTGTCATCTTCCTTTCCAAAGAATATCCTGAGCACTATGTACAGGATCATTTACAGATCTGAAACAACCTGTAACAAAAAAAGTGTGCAGCAATGAAAAGTTTCAAACATAATTTAACATTTTACTTGGTGCTAAAGCTTTCTAACAGGAAAGTCCACCCCAGAATTTTCAGTGTTTCAATAAAAGGAGATGAATTTGAACAGCATTTTAAAAAAGAAATGAGCAAAATCGGTCGAAGAATAAGAAAATTACACTCATTTACATTTTCTAGTAAATTACTCTTGGCTCTGTAAATTGGCAACACTGATGACATCATATGCGAGCACCTCTCCATTCACTTTGTACATGAAATTTCACATTTTCTCAATTTTCTTGGAAGTTACATATTTTCTTACCCCATAGTCAAAGTATGTTATGTAAAAAGAATTCTTCTGAACATACATTGACTATGGGGGTTAGAAAATGTGTAACTTCCAAGAAAATTGAGAAAATGTGACTGAGCAGCATGCAGGCTTTGAAAAAAATTAATGTCAAAATCTTCATGTACTAAGTTTGGTTGAAACAACAGAAGTGTGACATATAACGTTACCCAGGTGAAATGGTGCAATCAGCAGCAAAATTTTAGTCTTAGATTGCGTTACAAGAAGTTATGAGGCTGTTTAGAAAAAATAAAGGTTATTCAATGAAATGAAACAAAATCCTGTGAAAACTTAGAGAAAATGGATCATTAAAACAATGAAAAATCAAAACAGCAGAATTCAACTTATAAAAGGATTTCAAGAAAAAAGGTGCACATACATGCAGCTTGACCAACATTCTAGTCATATTAATCCAAACTTGGAACATGGAGATTTTAATGACGCTTTTTGAAAAGCCTGTTGCGCATTCACCCACTGCTGAAATATTAATTATATGGTATCATTTAAAACAAAACTAATTACTTTTAACCCACAATTGATATCAAAGGCATAGACACATTGACTTTTAAAAGATGGGTATATATGCTGTTTCCTCACATTAAGCACTGTACAGTACATGTGCATTCAATGACCTTGGACGAACTTAAAGAATGGGGACAATGAACTGATAATGACCATGAGCTTTCCTTTTGTTTAGCTGGTAATGTAAAATAGCCTTGATATTTAGATTTTGGAATCAAACAGCACAAAGCCACGACTTATAATTCAGGAGCTATTAATCATACCCCATGATATTGGACCATTGGTCAATCATTAACTTCTATTCTACAATATACATGTTGTTTACATACCTTTTTCCTTGAAAAATAGTAGCCAAGGATAAAATAAACCCTTGACCATGTATACAGTGGGCAGTCTTTCTTACATAATATTTATTCAGTAACCTAGAGCTCACATCCTCAAGTTTTATACTAGCAGCTTGTCTAGAAAGGCCTGTATGGCAGGTGGTACAATATGTTTCATATCTCCTATTTCCTGCCTTACATGTATCAAAGCAGTAGTTAACATGGTAACTAGTTTCAATTGCAATTTATAAATGAAGTTTCTAATGAACACCTCCCAGGGCACCATTATATTGGGGAGCACTGCAACTTTTCACCTTTTCTAATCACAATGATTTTTGTATACTACCAGTGTATATGGTGGGGGAACCTAAAGCTACACACTTTGTACTTTTCAGTTCCTGTATAACAAAATCATTGATTTGTCATAATTTCTGTTGTATATCTTGGTTCTACACATTCTAAAGTTCATTTTTAGTGAAAATTACGTTTAACAAATATCAATGACACCTATTTTGAGTCAATATCAATGCCAGTGTCAAATTTTGTTCGGCAAAATTAAGGGATCCTAAAGCTACCCACATAAGTGAATTCATGTAAATCTTGATTTTCTAAACTCACTGGTGTGAATTTGACCCCGATTCTTAATCCTAATATCACAAGGAATAAAGGAAAATCACTGATTCTTTTTGGCATTCAACTTGATATTCTTGTTGCTCAGTGACATTGGAAGTTTGGTGCATTGAACGTGTCACATTGGGCATAATGCAGGGTGCACAGCTTTAGGACCTGCATACCTTTAAGACACACACCCCCCCCCCCCCCCCCCCCCAACCATACAATACAGTACCTTGATGGAGAGAAGCAATGGGACTCTAACCAAGGATTTACAAATAAATCCATGATCTAACTTACAACATTTGTATAAATATGACAACTCTTATATTTTTTTATAGTACACACATTTTCTGATTGTTCATATGATTATTGTGCAAGTAAAATTTGGCAATTACTAACTAAACAAAATGTATTTGTTTCTGTTTAATTCCAGTGCTCATTCAATGTCTTAGATTTGATGATTACTTTTGAACATCAGCCAAACCGAGAGATAAAGCTGTGAACTGCAGAGAGGACTTACATTTACCAGCCTGTCCTCTGGATACTAATAGTGTGAACTCTAGAGAGGATTTACCAGCTTGTTCTCTTGATACTAATAGTGTGAACTCTAGAGAGGATTTACCAGCTTGTCCTCTTAATACTGATAGAGTGAACTCTAGAGAGGATTTACCAGCTTGTCCTCTTGATACTAATAGTGTGAACTCTAGAGAGGATTTACCAGCTTGTCCTCTTGATACTAATAGTGTGAACTCTAGAGAGGATTTACCAGCTTGTCCTCTTAATACTGATAGAGTGAACTCTAGAGAGGATTTACCAGCTTGTCCTCTTGATACTAATAGTGTGAACTCTAGAGAGGATTTACCAGCTTGTCCTCTTGATACTAATAGTGTGAACTCTAGAGAAGATTTACCAGCTTGTCCTCTTGATACTGATAGTGTGAACTCTAGAGAGGATTTACCAGCTTGTCCTCTTGATACTGATAGTGTGAACTCTAGAGAGGATTTACCAGCTTGTCCTCTTGATACTGATAGTGTGAACTCTAGAGAGGTTTTACCAGCTTGTCCTCTTGATACTGATAGTGTGAACTCTAGAGAAGATTTACCAGCTTGTCCTCTTGATACTGATAGTGTGAACTCTAGAGAGGATTTACCAGCTTGTCCTCTTGATACTGATAGAGTGAACTCTAGAGAAGATTTACCAGCTTGTCCTCTTAATACTGATAGAGTGAACTCTAGAGAGGATTTACCAGCCTGTCCTCTAGATAGTGATAGTGTGAACTCTAGAGAGGATTTACCAGCTTGTCCTCTTGATACTGATAGAGTGAACTGTAGAGCAGATTTACCAGCTTGTCCTCTTGATACTGATAGAGTGAACTGTAGAGAGGACTTGTCCTCTTGATACAGTGATAGAGTGAACTGCAGAAAAGACTTACCAGCTTGTCCTGATGATAAGTCAGTTTCTTCCGTTCTTTGTCTTGGAGCTGGAGCTGGAGGAACAGGGGGATCTTGAGGGAGTGGAGTAAATTTTAAATGATCCCTCATCTCTATGAAATCTGCATCCAATGCAACAGGAGACAGTTCATATGGATTTTCATCAGGCATCTGCTTGATATTAAGGTTGGCTGGTTTCACTACTGACATGATGCTAGTTGATTATGCATCAAACGCAAAGGAAGACTGGGTCTGTAAAAATGAAAATAAGTCTTTGGTCAAATAAAGTCAATTTTACTGTAAAATTCCTTGCAAGTGATCATTATTCAGAAAAACTACAGACCTCTAACTTTCAGTGTTGTCTTTTATTTCACTGTACAAATTGAGAACGTACTTCGTTCAGCTACTTTTATAACCATGTGAAAATGATAAAGAATACCTGGAAAAAATACAGTAAGCAAATTCAGGCTTAAAATCCATTTTGCATCTTTTCCCATGTTTCTAATCCTCCTCCAGAACATCCTTCTACCCTTTCTTTTCTTCATGTATGCTTCCTCTCCTTTTTACCAATCACAATATCACAACCATGACCATGTCTATGCCTTTAACTTTAAATTTAATTACTTTTAATATAGACCTAGAATCTATCTGCAAATACACAAGTTAACCAAACATTTTTGTGGGTGATTAATCAATCAAATGCAATTACATTAATTAAAAAAAGAATGATGAATGATAATACTGTTCCAAGTCACATTTGTCACCAAGTCAACTCCCATTCCTCAGACTCAGCATTAATGTATTTCTACAGTTAGACTCTAGGCCTACATCATTCGTTTAAATAAAATACAGTGTAATAAACGCATTAGTAGCCATGGTTAGTAGAGTAGATGGGAAAAGAATGCGTGGAGGCCAAAGAACAAAGATGTTGGACATGATCATGAAATGGAAACACTTACCAGGAAACTAAAATAAAAGCTCAAGACAGAAAAGAATGGTGAACGATGGACTTTTTCTATAATGGACATGTCATACTGACATAACACCAATGATGATGATAGTATGGCCATAAGCACACGGCATAGCGCTTAGACTCTAACTCGACTCAAAAACGTATTCACTTACCGCATGTTCTCAGAATTGTATACAAATATAAAAGTAGAATGGAGAAGTATACTGGGCGGTATACAGAGAACACCTACATGTATATCCCAGCTACAATACAATTGAATTACTAGATTCACTTGGCTAGTCAATAACAAGACAACGCTAGTATTGCAAACACAGATCTACTCAGGACATGCAGGATGGTGCCATTACTTGTGCATGCGATCGATGTACAGTACTACCTCTAGCCTCGTACCGTACCGTACCGCGCTAGCGCTAGCTATACCATTTATTTACCATTCAGTGAGTACGTTTGGCCTTGGGGGCAGGGCTCTGACGTCACGTCTGAATAATTTGGCATTAATGAGACATCACTATGAGTGTACCAGGAATATAAATTTGAACTTTGGGGGCTTTGATCCGCATAGTGTTTTAACTCCTGGATTTGGATTTCAACTACATGAAAATGATGAAAGAACGATGCACATCTCATTTGATCGACATCGCAGCTAGGTAGAGGCAGCGATTGGGGCCGAGGCACACATGGCAGTTGTAATTAAAAATTCATTTTTTCCCTAAAAGCGAAGAGCGAGGCAGAGAATGGGCCGCGGAAGTGGGGCTGTGCCCCCCCCCCACACACACACACACAATATCAGCTATAAAAAAAAAAAAAAAACCTATTACATGTAATAATATTGTAAAATCTTCATATCTAAATTATAAATTGCTCATTTCATAGGCTTGCAAAGCCATAAAAGCCCAAGGGCTTTAGGGGGCTCCGCCCCATAATCCCGCCAGGTGCCCTGCTGACATGGGTGTCGATTCATTTTATCCCCCAATATTTTGGGTGGGGGAATGGCCCGTATTATCATCTTCCAAGAAGTCAGCATCAAAAGTGGCTTGCCACCTGTTATAAAACAAGGTAAAAGAAAGAAAAAAACGGAAGAGTAAAGAAAAAATACAACCTGGAAGCGCTCGCTCAATTTTTCTCGCTCACATTTTGAGTATTTCAACCATTGCCAGTTTAATATAGTACTGTCTTTATGGCAGGAAATTGAAATGCATCTTGTCTCTCAAAATCCAAGTCCCTCTCCCTCTCTCTCTCTCTCTCTCTCTCTCTCCCTCTCTCTTTCCCTCTCTGAACTTCGCTGGTATTCCTTCACCTACTCTCTCTCTTCCCTTTTCCTCCTCTATCTGTTGACATCTCCTCGGTACATTTGTTTTCTCCCTTCCATCAAGGTGGTGTACATCAGCAATTTGGGTTTCACTGACCCTCTTTCTTCTTCTTTTTAATGCATAAATTCACTCTGTTAAATATATATGCATAAAGTTAGTTTATTTTGGCAATTGTGTAACTATTTTCCACTATTTTTTAAGAATGACACTCTGTATTTGTTTATCAGAATTTACGGTCTACCACCTTCTCTCTCTTTCTCTTTCCCGCATCATCTCTCCCATCTCCGTCTCTCACTCTCTCTGCTCAGCTACTACATGTATCTCTCTTCTTTTGCATCCCTCTCAATCCTCTCTCGTTGATTCAATTTACATTTTTGTAAGTTCCTTCCTCATGTAAATGATTGGTGTTTTTTTTTTTTTTTTTTACTGTAATGGAATTGTACAAATATATTTTCACTATATTTGAATTGTAAATTGATTCTTTCAGCCTGTGCTGCTCAAATATTCAAATATTTAAATTCAAATTCATATTTCATTTCCAACAGAAAGTTAATACAATGATATTGCATAGATCATTTCTGAACATTTCTTGTATACCAATGTTATACGGTTACATTTCTGTTCTTACGAAAGGAAAATGGCTTGCATCTTGTCTTTCTATCAAAATTTAATGTTATACTTCTTCTAGCCATGTTAAATAACTGCAAGGAGTCGAAGGTCAAGAAGACCTAAAATAGAAGAATTTGTAGGAGATACTGGCCTTTGAGCCTATTCCTATGAGAAAGGAAGATACGGTACTACTAAAATGTAAAAATCATGAGTAACGATACACTAGAACCTGTTCTCAGTATTTTTTCAAATCTATTTTTTCTCGCTCGCTCGCTATGTTCGCTCTGAATATCACAATATTTTTGCAACTAAAGTATCCTCGAATTCTGCGGGAAGGTACATCATTAAAACAATCTATTCGGGTGGCAATTCTACGACGGTTTTTTTTTTTTTTTAAAAAGAGAGTTTTTTGTTGGTAGCTGTCTTCGCTCGCTCATAGAAACACAATGGTTTTGGATGGCAAGCGACGACCTTCTGCGGCGTAACTAGGATTTCATTTTAGGAGGACGGTAGTGCTCCCGGGGGGGGGGGTGCAGGGAGGGGGGAATTTCCCTCTCCCGCGCAAAGCGCGGAAGCTCCGGCGTTTTTACGCTGTCAGTTCCCGCTCTTCTTACGCTCTCTGCCTGTTATGGGGTGGGGGGCATATGCATAGCCAAAAATTTCCCGGTAATTAAGTCTAGAATCAGTGGTGTAATTCTCTGCCTGTTTGGGGGGGGGGGGGTACAGCCAAAAATTTCCCCGTAACTAAGTCTAGAAATAGAATATGCGGAGGTGAGCCCGCACCGCGAGTTGCTTGTTGTGAAGCCCTTAGCGGGTGGGTCCCAGGGTTCTGGCTTAGGGCCCCTGATGGGGGTCTACAGGGAAAGCCTCTGCGAGGGAGCCCCCGGAAACTCCGGGGTTTGGGTACTAAATTTTCCCTCATTTCTTTTGTTTCACTTTGCTTTCTTCTTCTTTTTTTTTTTCTTTCCCTATTTTCCCTCTCTCTCTTCTTCTTTCTCCCCTTTCTCCTTTTTTCTTTCCCTTTCTCCTTCTTTCTTTTCCTTTCTCCTTCCTTCTTTCCCTTTCTCCTTCTTTCTTTTCCTTTCTTCTTCTTTCTTTCCCTTTCTTCTTCCTTTCCCTTTCTCCCTTCCTTTTTCTTCCTTTCCCTTTCTTTCATTTTTTCCGGTGGTTTGGTGGATTTTCCCGCTGAAATCCTTCAGGGGGGCACTCTGCCCCCCCCCCCCGGTTGTTACGCCACTGCCGCTCTCGTGCGTTCATGCGTGTCATGAATATGTATAATTATACTCAGTATTTGCTTACAAGCAGGCAAGCTAGTAAAGGAGGTGTGTCATCATAATGACACTAGTCACTCATCAAAGAAAAAATACACATTAGATATAATAATAGTTAATAGTCGTTGAATTCCGGAAGTTACTTTGTTCCGATATAATTAGTTACAAAACAGTTTTGTTTCGCATAAATATTATCTCTGACAAACATCAAACCAAAACTCACATCTCCCTGCAATGGAGAAAGAGTGATTATACATGAACCAGCAATAAGAAATATAAATGAAAAATCATTATTCAAAGAATTATCTATAACAATTTGTAAGTGGGGACTTCAGTTCCTTTTTTTTGGGGGGGGGGACAATTTCCACTAAAATTTACTGAAGCAAAAAAGGGGGTCCTCAGGTTCTTCATGTGTCTCTTGACCGAAAAAAAAAAACTTCGCTGCCAAGCTATATGAACTAAAAGACTTCCTGCCCTACTTGTGTCGGCCACCCTGCTTTTTTCTTTTTTCTTTTTTTTTTTTTTTATATGGGAAACATTCCCCAGCCCCCCCCCCCCCCCGGCCTCCCCGATTGACACTCATTCCTGCATTTTAGCGCGCTTTTAGAATTTATAAAGTTGCGGCATAAATACGCACTCTCCGGATTTAACTCTCTATTGCGGCCATCAATGAAAATGAAACTGCATTTTTTTTTCGGACTGATAATCGCCCCGAATAATCGCATTTTATCAGGAGTGACATTTCAAAAGCAGTTATATTTGTTTACATCGCCGGGAGAGAACTATACTTGGCCCGAGCTTCCGGGTTAGTCCATTATTGTAAACCATGCAGTGATGACTCAATTAATCCAATTTGGGAATAAAAGTTTTGGGGTTCAACACTGAAATATGTAACAATGTTGGGGCAAGCTGCAAGCAGGACTCAAGTAGGATTTGTATGCACGAACATCATGCATATTTAATAATACACATCTCAGTGCAGTCAATTTCTCTCCATAAACATTTCATATATTTTATGCATCTCTATGGTATAAAGAGATATAACGTAACAGCATTCTTGGGGATATTTACGTTCTATTTTCGGAAAGACTTTCTTTTGCGACAGCCATCCAAATTTGCTTACGGAATAAAGCACATCTTGCATGTTGGATGGCTGTCGCAAGGAAGTCTTGCCCTATTTTTTAACGCCAGTGATACGTGATTCCTGCTATGTATATAGGCCTATAGCCTCATTGTTATTGTCTCGAAGACCTCATCATACTGAGTTTTCACTGTCTTCACTTTCTGAACAATTCAGTAAACTACTTTCTCACCATAATTCAGTAAACTACTTTCTCACCATAATTCAGTAAACTACTTTCACACCATAATTCAGTTAACTTACTTTCTAATTTTCAGGATTCCACATGCAGTATCAAGAACGTAGTATCAAGAACTTCACAATGTTGAAAGGTAATGGTATAAGCTGAATTACCTAATGCATGCAATCCATGATAAATAGCAAGCTATAGTCCTATGCAATACTGGTAGCTACATGTATTTTGTGAAAACAGAAAGCCATTGATGTTCACTCAAGCCAGTGACTGAATTCAATTCAACTGAGATTTACTGTTTGGCGATGACCCGATGTATTGTTCAGTATAGAGGTAGAATCGGTTGATTGTTACATATGGAAATAGACAGGAGGTCATTAGGAAGTAACGGTATAATCAGTGTTGATGAGTTTAAAATCTGAATAAATTTGACCTTGCTGTGTTCCGTTTTATGGGTTATGCAAAATCACGTAAGAAATTTCACCGAAATGTTTTTTAGATATTGTAGAAACTCTTAGTAGCCCCCCATAATTATCTTATATAGGCCTATAGTCTATTTTGATGACGAATTATCACTTCTACCTATTAAAAATGTATGAAAATTATAGAAATCTACATCTGCGATATTGTTTGGAAATAATTTTGTGTGCCAAGTTTGTGTGAGAGTGAGGTACTTAGATTAGACTTACAATGCAGCATATTACTGTCAGGACTGTCGGAAAATTTAGGTCTAACATGCACCCCCCCCCCCCCCTCTCTCTCTCTCTCTCTCTCTCTCTCTCACTCTCATCCCAATCTGCCGAACAATTATTAGTACATGCTATCGTCTCTTCGCATCTTGATAACTGCAATTAATTTCTCTTTCGACCTTCCAACCAAACCAGTCGACTGCAAAAGGTTCAGAATTTGCTACTGCTCGCCTTGTGACAAACTTACATATCACTTGATCCTATCTTGAAATCTCTTCACTGGCCCCCTGTTCAACAGCGTGCAATATATAAAATTTTACTCTTAACCTACATGCACTCAATAGCTCCAGGAATATATTTCATCCCTTCTATCACGGCTATCACCCGATTTTGCTGGTTGTTCGGGTTTACATTCATCAAAATAATGTTAGGCTTAAAGAAATACGTCCCCCAAAAATTGGGGGATAGAGCATATGCATCAGCAGCTCCTTCTTTGTGTAGTAAGTTACCTCTTCCTCTTCAAACAGCCAACACATTCTTACTTTCAAAAATAGGCTTAAAACTTACTTAATGCTTAATGCATACATTGTTAAATTTCCTTGTTGTTAGCTTACATGTAACTCAACTTTCAATTTTTGATCTTATTTAATTGAAATTATCTTGTATGCGCCTTGAGCATCTCTAGAGATGGATATGTGGCTTTATAAATATTGTCATAATTATTATAATTATTATTACAGTGAGGTAACAGGTGGCTCAGGGGCTCAGCACCCCTGTGAAAAAAAATCGTTTCCAGTGGCCTGAATTCTTGCATTATAATATTCACTTGATATTCAGTTATCAACATACTCAAAGACATCATCGTTACCATTACTATCATTGTATCTATTTTTTTATCCACTGTATTTTGTACACATGCTAATGATTAAAAATGGTGAATAAAACACTTGAACTCAGCTGAGCTTGAACAATATTTTTATACACTACTCAGTATGAAGGGGGCATATCATTCTTGTAAAACGTGTTTTCTTGCTAGTCAGATTTCTTTTTCTATCCTGCTTTTGCGATTATGTTGTATAACCGTGGTATAGGTATGAAGTTAAGAAAATGACTCTCTGTTCGTGTCAGAAGTAAATTACTGTACATCATAAGGTAAAGCATGACACTGTCAAAATTCCACGACGTACTCAATATGCCATGCATTTTGTGAGATCAACTTTTTCACTGCATTTTCAACAGGATTAGACCTCGCGAAAAAGCTTCACAGAGCGAGTGAAAGAGAGGAAATAAACAAAGGCCATTTTGCAGCATTTACAGTATAATCGTTTTATATTTTCATATGAATAGTAACTGCTATAATTCAGCCACACAAACGAGTAAAAGATAGAGAAAATAATAGTCTTACCATTGAAGTTAGGACTTCAAGAAATATTCCATTAGATTTTTGTACACGATATAATTTTCAGCAAGCTCTATGTATGGTGCATGGTGGTTCATTCATGGTAAACAAAATAAGCCCACAAGCCTAATCTGTCAGACGACTATAGAGTCAACATATTTTGTTCGGAGAACCACATAAATCTATACTTTATGATTGTATTTGCCAATAATAAATCCATAAATCAGACGTTTCTGTGGCTCCGTCCTGTCGCTGTATGCAGTATGCACACATTCTCTCTCTCCCTGTCTCTGTCTCTCTCTGTCTCTCTCTGTCTCTCTCTGTCTCTCTCTGTCTCTCTCTCTCTCTCTCTCTCTCTCTCTCTCTCTCTCTCTCTCTCTTTATATATACACGCCCACCAGTAATTGCCAGTTTCATCTCAGCGCCACAGGAAAAAATGGTTTTGTTTTATCTTTACCTCCTTTGGCACGTTTGTTAACCTGCAGGAAGGGCTTCATCTTTTGAACTACTCAGGCAGATGTAAAAGTCATTTAATAATATAAAATTTTCAAGATTGATATACCTAGTCTTGCAGATCACTTGAAGCATATCTTTTCACATGATTACTTAATTGCAGCGCAGTATAGTGTGTATATACGGTATAGTCAGATAACTGGACATAAACTTCTTCTTTTTTTTTTTACCAAATTGATTCAGAGAAAAACATTGACCGTGCATAGAAATTAATGACTCTCTTATCAGTGGAGCGCCAGGCCAGGGGTGTCAATTCTGATAGACACGAGCGCTATACAAGAATCCACTATCACTATTATCAATTTTTGTTTGCTCATGAGAGTATATCTAACAACTAGTCCCCCGTTTGATAACTTTTTGATTCATTGTTGCAAAATGAAAAGGAACATTTTTGTACATCTGTAAATTGAGAATTATCTTGTGAAGCTTTTATTAGGACCTCTTGAAAATACTTGCTGACAGAGATGAAAGGGTCTCCACCCCATCCTCGCACAGATCACAGTGAATAATGATACTTTTACAGTTCGTATTTTACAAGACTTGAAAAAAATTGAACTATTTGATGTCGAAATGTTTTCAACGCAATAATGAAACTTACACAAGGTGAGTCCAAAGGGCAAACTCTTCTTTAACATGCAGCAAATTGGGGGAAAAGTCATACAAGATATGCCTATATAGGCAAAGCTCAACGCTTAGTCTACTACCATAACGTTCAGAGCTTATAGCTTGTCATTAATCAAGTATCTCTGAGCGAGACTAATAATCAACAAACTTTTTCTAAACTTGTCGCATTTCCCCTGTAAGTAGTCCCAGTTGTTATCAAAAATACTTCGATCCACCATTTCTGGCATAAATATATTGATAGACCATTAGGATGTCATGATTAGGAT
>CM057152.1:8427692-8444206 GCA_029962745.1 Echinometra lucunter | reverse complement strand
GGGGGGGGAATAGCTGGAAGTGATTGGTATGAACAAAAAAAAGACCAAAAAAAAACCCAAAACCAAAGATTAAAACTAAAACACTAAAATCTAACACAAGTTTTATGTTAAGGAAGTTGTACTCATGAATAAATCCCAAATTACTATGATTTTTTTAGTGAAATGGAATGAAGATGATTATCACCTATTAAAACCTCATAGATGATTGACAGCAGTCTGTTTAATGGAAACAATGTCTCTACTAACAATGAGAATGCAATACATGTTCCTTCTATTCAAAAGCAGATTCGTTCACAACACACAAACACACACACACAAACATACCAACAAACAACAACAAATACGCTTACTGAATTCAAGGGTTTATAGGAAAAAGGGATATTTCTCCAATACAGAATCAATGCCTTCAAATACAAATAAACAAAATACTTTTATTTTCAAACCTACATGTTTACTAAACAATTTTTGTAATTTGACATGAATATATGATTACAAAATGAATATAACATTAACAAGTTATTGTAAGAATTTGGTGCAAGACTTCTGTCTTTGAATTAATGAAGAATTACCTTCCATGCTGGCTCTGCAAGGGAAGCTTTAGTTGGTACTGCATTCAGATTTAGCATTCGCTTCAAAGCAGCTGTAATAGATAGAGAAATGTTATTGTACAGGTTGACACTTATTGAAAAATTTTGGTTACCCTTTATTTGCCCTGCAAAGTTCAGGTAAATTCTTGGGTAGCAAATTGGCATTGGCTAACTTTGTGAGTAGCTGATTTTAAAAAATCTCAAACTAAGATGAAATATGTGTATGAGTACTTGTATTTGTACTCAAAAACACTGAAACCAACCATAATTTGGAATGAAAAAGTGTAAGTTAGACGCAAACGGCAATTTTATTATCCTTCGTCTCACGAGACAATCACTAAGAGGACTACTTTGCTTGAATTTGAAAATGCCGTTATGTGCCTCCCGCCGCGTGATACGCCAATACACACAGTGCGCTAAGGTTGTGGACTAAAGAGGACTACTTTGCTTGAATTTGAAAATGCCGTCTCTGGGGCCTCCCGCCGCGTGATACGCCAATACACACAGTGCGCTCAGGTGAGTCCATAAGCTCATGCGCACTCCTTATGTCTATTCTGTGCAACCGACCCTCATATATTTTTCAAACATTGGTTCACATTTTTATATTTAAAAATACTTCCTGTGGATATTATACTTTATATTTTTTACACTATAACCCTTATGTTTATCCCATTTTCAAGTAACAAAACAAGATTTTAAAAATCATAACAATGTTAACCAATGCCTTTAAAGAGTATTGTCGTACTTGGTGCAGAAAGGTGCGTGGTCGCAGGAACATGTGGCAAAGAAGTGCAGTGAAGTAAAACTCTAAGCTATCGTACAAATAAAAACTGTGTTGTCACTTAACGAAGGGTGACTTATGAAAGGCGGCACTTAAAGACCTCGGTAGATGGGGCCGACACCGCTGTGGCTGGAAGAGCGTTCCAGAGACAGGCCACACTTGGAAAGTAGCTATGTTGGTAGGCAGAGATTCTACAGTGCTGTTGTCTGAGTCGTAGATGATGTCCCCTTGTCCTTCGGACGTTGATATTGGTAGGGTGGGGCGCAGGAATGGATACAAGGCCCTTCATAATCCTGTAGAGCAATGATGACCTTGCTGGGGCTCTCGTTCAGAGAGTCTGCCATTGGAGCTTCTGGAGCAAACTGGTGGTAACACTGCTCTATTGCCATCCTCAGATTGTATAAAATGTGCAGCCCTCTCCGATTGTACCATTTCTATTTGAGATGTGAAGTTACGTTCTACGGTGTATTGGATCCCATACTGTAGACGAGTACTCCAGGATCGGTCTGACATATGTCTTTAATTTGTGGGGGACATTTCCTTAGGTTACGTCGAAGGAAACCGAGGGTGCTGTTGCTCCTCTTGCAGATGTTGACATGGGGTTTCCACTTTAGAGTTTGATGGATGGTGACGCCCAAGTACTTTGCCTCATCCACAATGCGAAGTGCTGTCCCATGAATGGAATAGGGGGTTTGAAGCGATGTTTTTACGCTTGATGGAGATCCTCAGCACCTCACACTTCTCAGCATTGAAAGACATGAGCCACTTGGAACAGGCTTATTGCGAAAAGGAGGGTCTTCGGAACGGGCTTCGGAACGAGCTTTGGAACTACAAATGTTTGTGAAAACGGGGTCTTTGGAACGGTTCGCCTGCGTGTGAGTGTGTATGTATCCCTATGGAACAGGCATGCGTGCATGCAGCTAGCCCGGCGGCAAGGGCGCCGGGTGCGCTCACGCAGAGGCGATGGTCGGACAGCGCTCTGCGGGCCGCTTTTCACCAAAAATGCAGCTCATTGTAGCGGAACAATATGCGGCCGGAACGGTGCAACGAAAAACATGCGAAGCTTTGGAACCGATTTCTTTTCTCTTTTTCTCGGATAAGCATGATAGAAGAAAATTGCTATGCTTTGGAACAGAAATTTGAGTGTAAAAATGGGGGTCTTCTCCACGGCACATAACCACCACGCATTATATACTGAGTGCCCCCCCCCCCCCCCCCCCCGGGACTGAGCATGCTGAGCATCTTTAAAGTTCACCATTTTCAGTTCATTCATCAGATATGAAGCAGAAAGGGGAAAAGTGAGAGCCTCAGGAACACTGCTGATAAATAAAATCAAAACTTTTCTTCTCTATTATAGAAGATCTAAGTCAATGTATTTCGCGTTCGCGTCAGCAATTAGTTTCGCTATTCAAAACGCCGTTTTGACCTACGGGTGCCCACGGCCACGTCACAACCGACACGAATGCCTTCACATGGGACAACAATAATGATACATCAGTATAAGCAGATTGATCAGATTTCTCGGCACCCACCGCCACCATTAGTATTCGTTCTTTAATTAAATAACTTGCCAGTTCAATTATTCAAATTAATACTGGCATAAATACTATATGGTAAACGTAATATATATTTTCCTTTACCGATCTGTTTTTCTCGTATTGACACTGCCATAATGACGTTGATGGTCCGCGGTCGACGGTCACTGCATGCACCGCGTACGCATATATACGTACGTATACGTATACGTACACGCCGATGATATTTGTACTGTTGAGACAAGTTGAAACATGAAAAGGAAATTGCAGTGCAAATCAAGGCAGTCTAGTCGTTGAAGTCGATTAGTAACATTGCGGCATGAGGTCCCTTCGGACGGCATAGCGACAAATTTACCCCTATTGTGCACCTAATAATAAAAACACCAAAATTTGGCAATCTAAGCACTGCCATTCGATAGAATCAAACATAGAATGATTCTTGCCAAGGCCTAGAGTACATGATTTTGCGAGATGTCACCCGGGGATGTCACGCTCTGAACTTAGTTTTCATGTTCTATTTTTCCCAAAATTTTGGGAAACTGTTCCCTCAGATGATAGAGACCTCTGCCTCAAAAAGCTCAGCATCTCTCTGCTCTACGAAAGTACTTATTCACTCTCCCTCCTATTGAAAGTGCATATATGAATGTTATATCCCCCCTTTTTCTCTTGTTGCTCTCCTCTCTGCTGTCCTATGACTTCTCCCTCTGATCCCTCTCCTCTCCCTTCAGGCTGTGCCTCAAATTAGCCGTTTCATTTCCATATAGCTTTCTCTTTTATTATACCTCTTAACTGTATGACAAGAGTAGTGCGCGTAATCGTGTATAGGCTAATCCTTTTTTCTTTCTATACTTATGACTTATGTTTACATGTAGACCTATTAGGAATGGTTAATTGTTTGGGACGTTGTGTAAATGTGCCTGCCAGGTGTTTTGAAAAATTGTATGTAAAACATTATAAATGTTACTTTTTCTTCTCATCGATCCTCCTCTATTCTATTCTATGATCTCTTATATCTCTCTCTCTCTTCTTTCACCCCTCTCTCCTACTCTTTCCTCTCCTTGGCTTCTTTCTTTCCCTTCATACCTCTTTATTTTACATCTATCTTAATTATGTGATACTGGCTGCTGATGTATTAAAACAAATAAAAAACACAACAACAAACAATCACCACAAACAAAAAATTACAAGTGTACTATTTATGTATGTTTGTGAACCACCTACTAATAAGGACAATCTTTAATAGGAAATTGTTTCCTTCTAGACATCCTCTTCTTCTTCCAGTCTGTATACAGTCCGCCGCTGGCCTATTATCGTACCTAGCTTGTGCTTGTCAAGTGCTGAGTGTGTATAGTGTAAGTAAAAAATCTCTACAGATGAGATCTACGTGCAGCTAAAAACCAGACTGAAGCTTAGCGGAGCTTAACACACTGCACTTCTGCTGAAGAACTCCAAGGAGCTCTTCAAGCAGAAGGTATTTTTTGTTCCTAACTTGTAAATACATTTTTATCTTTGCCTGGAAATGAAATGAATAAATAGAATAAGACAAGTATATAAATTCCCCCCTCGCGCCCGATTATTTAAAATATTATTTTCACCAGGCCGATTCATACGTTGAAACAAGATTCCGGATGAAAGCTCACTCGGTATGATATACCATAAAGTTAATTAATAATGCTGCTATAGTTCGTACATTTGAATTCATTGGATATACTGGATGGAACAACCTTAGTGTGAATCAAAGAAAACAGTCGGTCGCTTCATGCTTTTAAATTATTACTGAATAATCCAAAGTAAAAAAAAAAAAAGATGACATGTATATTATCAACGAATAGTACAATAAAAAATGATAAATGATGCTATTTCGGAAACTATTGTAACAAAACTGCCCTTTTCAGAGTCTGGTAGTAGACTACCTCTGTATCTTCTTTCTCTTTCTTTCCCTCTCTCCTACTATCCTCATCTTCCCTATGCACAGTAGGGCCAAAACCACTAAAAATGTACAATTGGGAAGTTAGGAATTTCGGAAAATTCAACTTTTCTCAAAATAGCTAAGTAGACTAAAATGAAAGACGACAATATGAATTTTGAAAATAAAGATTATGAGCACGTAATATTGTGAACTTTTTATTGCACAACTAATCAAAGTGGAGTGGTGATTTTTGCTGGTGTAACATACGTTACTTCTCCCTCAGTCTTTTCGACATCATTAAGTCAACTAAGGAATGCACTTTTCTACTAACTTTTCATCACTATCTGTACTGTTCCTGAGACAACTCTAATGCCAAGAAATTTTTAAATTTTCCTTTCATGTGAATATTTCAAATCAATTTGAATTCAGTATTAACAAATGTGGAAGAATCTGCGCACGCATGTGGGTTCAATTGTTTGGTATATTTGTTGAAAATTTCAACATATACGCCATATCAATTTACCTACATTTTCCATATGGATGCATTTGTCAGACATAAATTAATCAATATCTCTTACAATATCATAAGGAACTTATTTCAGTTTTCATATGGTAACGTATGTTTCACTTAAGCAGTCACGTAATGTTACCAAACTTAACAATCAACAATAACCAAAGAAAGTCTTGCGGTTTCAGTAAGTAACCCAATATTGACACTTACAACTACACTATATAGATACAAAGTTCTCATTCCAAAGTGAGGACGACGTGTTCGTACATAAAAAATGATAATTAGTAGCATCTTTGATTATGTAATAAACATGGTATTAGCCAAACAAATCAGAAAGATTGGGTTGTGTATAACCAATTTCCATTTCCTGGTTTTTGTTTATTTCTGACTCTAGCTATTCTTTTCATTAGATAAAAGGATTTTCACAAAACGTATCTTACATACATAATCACCCAATAATGTCCTTTTTGGTATCACTAAGGAACCTTATGTCACTTTAAAAGCAGTAACGTATGTTTCTTATAAGTAACAATAATCATGATAATTAAATACGCAAAAAAACTCGAGGGGGAGTGATCAAAATCGCTTGTCCTCTGCGTCATTATATAGGGAGATCAATATAATCCTCTTCATGTAACCTTCCGAAAGTTTTTTTTTTCTTTTTCTTTTTTCTCTCTTTTGTATTGTCTTCTTTAATCTGCTTATATCTTTTCTCTTGCTTTCCTGTTCTCACATTCTGCTGTCGGAACAGGGCTTCAGTTTTTCTTTGTTTCTGTTCCTACACATTCTGCTTGAATTTGAGCTCTCTCCCCCCCCCCCCCCCCCCCCATGTTCATTTCGGTCCCTTGACCTTTATGTGATAATGAAAAGAGATTTTTGGAAAAAGAAAAATTCACAGTAAAAATGAATTTGAGTGAAAAATGAAGATTCAGATGTGATAGCCTTCTACAATTCATTTCGTAACCTACGTTACAATTTTAACACACAGGGATCGGAGATCCTGCCTTGAAGACGTTTTGAAGATGTTATTATCACTTACAACTCTTAAGCTTAGAGTTTGATTACTACAAAAAGCCACCCAAGAAATGTCCCATCTCATGTCATTGCCGCTTGTCTTCATTTATTTGGTTAAAGAAACCTACGTTACAATAAGATTGTAGACCTGGCATTATTGGCCTTATGGTAGCTAAGCGTCGCTTTGTGTGGTGGCGCTAGGTAATACAATAGTTGACAAGCGTACAGCTAAGATTTAACCGAATTTAACTGTAAATAAAAAATGATCAGTAACGTATGTTTCGGTAACGTATATTTCATTAAGCATTAAGTGGGATTTACGGAAATGATGTAAGGCCACAGATGCAATTATAATCCCTTCAAATTGACAAGATTAACAAGCCCTTTTCGTTTGGTAGCTTTTTCTGTTGTCAATCGTTGTTCAATTCTGACAACGACGGTAACGTATGTTACATTTCTTATCCATACGGTCAAAAACACATGCCTCAGCTCTTCTTATGAGCTTCTTTTTCTGCAGAATGGATCTATACACATCGCTGCAAACTGTTATAGACTGTAGATGGGATATCAGTGAGTGATTACATGAAAGAAACAGAAAGAAAACTTGGAAAAGGTGGTATATCAGAGATTCATTTACAGGTAACGTAGGTTTCACTGACCTTTGCGACAAATTTCTATTGCGAAAATTTTTATTTTTACACGTGTACAATGCCTGAATATTATGTTATCTTGCACACATATATCACAGTCTATTTTTCTGTGCCAGGATCTAAGAATAAAACCATCCTTGTTTTTTACAACATCGCAAGATATGTTAAATTCTTGATTTGCGACATGCAGTTTTTGCCCGGACGAGAGTACTTAAAACAGAATAATTTCTCAAAAAACTATGTTTGAATGCTAAATTTTCTGAAGTTATACCCCATTACATATTCTAAGAGGTTTTATGACTAAAATCATTTTTGTATAATCTGATATTAACATATTCGCAATCAAACACGTGCGACACGTTTTTCGGTTAATTGTACATTTTTAGTGGTTTTGGCCCAGTAGTGCAGTCTCTGTATACACTACATGTGTGTATCTTGTGTAAGAGTGCCTTGTGCACTCATGTGTTTAGGGATTCCCCTACAGTCTTGCACTTGTAGGAGGGGTTAGTTTTTAGTTGAAGTTTGGCCCTCGATGGGTGCAGTAGCTAGTAGTTGGTGTGCAGCTCTCGTACTGTGAGGAGCAGCTGTGGGTTGGCTCCTGAATTGTTTCGCTTTAGTTCCAAATCAGAAGATAATTGTTTGGAGCAGTATTGTGTAACCATTGCTCCAGTTTAGCGTTAATAAAGGCCAAGACCAAGACTTGAAGGTAATTTGAATTGAATTGACTTATTTTATTTCTATTTGAATTTAAGGTTGTCAGATGATCGAGAGCAGAGATTGTGAAAACGTGAGTAGACTGAGGATTGAGTGCATGTGAAAATGTGTTGAAAACGCAATATATTTTTGTGAAAGAACCTGGTGAGCAAAGTTCAAAGGTGATTTCGGTTACAATTGTGGCAGCGGTGGGAGTTCAACACATTTTCCAGCATGAATTCTGTCAGTTTATTCAGTTTTCTATAAGCTCAGATATTGAAGCAAAATTTGTCCTTCTACCGTACTCATGTGCCCTACACCTGTACACATGTCCATTCAAATAGATGCCTATGTGGCTCTGCATGAGTAAGGAAAGTAAACAATAGAGCAGGCTGTACACAGTGAGTAGTGCAGATACACATGAGCAGAGCAAGTGGTAACTTGTGAGCAATAGCCTCCTCATGAGCATTAAGACTCGTGAGCAAGGACTCATGAGCAAGACTCATGAGCAAAATTCATGAGCAAAACCCACAATGGCACATGAGCGTAATCGTGAGCAAGAATCATGAGCAAAATTATGAGCCAAACCCACATGAGTAAAACTCACGAGCAATGAAACCATGCTCATAAAATCGTGCTCACGAGCAGTAGATCTATACATAGAATAATAACGAGCGAATGTGTTCCTATACACACTGTAGTAGTTGCATAAGGCTTGCTCAATGATCGTGATAGTTTGAATGCATTGAAAATAGATAAGATCTTCAATTTCCATTGAATGAATATTGTTCGGTTATATTTGATCAACTTAGTATAATATTGAAAACAGATCATTTCCAAATTCTATCATCCATAAGCACATATTCTGGAAGTAAGCTTTGCTATTTGTATTATTTATATACATACCTCATTTCATGTGGAATTATGGCAAAGAGGGATATTGAGAAAGAATTAGATCAACTAAATGAGAAAATCAGTCAGTGTAGACTAGAAAAGGAGTTGTTGGAATGGGAGAAGACAAAGGCAGAAGAAAAACTGTGAGAAAATGGAAGGTGCTAGGAAAAACTCAGAAATGTAGAGGAATTCATCAGAAACCCCGAGAAGACCTGAAGAGGCGATGCGGTCGCAATATCAGGACATTGAATCAGAGGTTAGATTCAAAGCACCCAGAAATAGGTTTCATGAGGAAACAACGGGATATGTTCCGAGACAGAAAACTATTCCAATTAGGGAGGAATAATGCTTTTGCCCCTCATACTCCTAAGTTGCCCACAACAAATCCCTTCTCGTCTACACCCATTTGCTCCATGACATTCACAGCGATGTAAATAAACAAATGCCAAGAAATTCAGGATCAGGACTGATCCCTGTCATGTCACATAATTTGACATCACCAAAAATGAAAAGACAGAGACCTCTCCTTGTTCCCGACAGGTATAATGGTAAAACTTCATGGAGAGACTACTATCACCACTTTGAAGCATGTAAAGATGTGAATGGGTGGGAGGATGAAGAAGCAGCTCATATTTGATGGTAAGCTGCAGAATGAAGCACTACGGTGTGTAAGCGGTTTGAGCAGTACTGTAAGAAGCTCCTACCAGCAGTTGTCTCAGGTACTGAGACGAAGATTTGACTCCAGCAACAGGCTGAGAATTATCTCATGGAATTGAGATACAGAAAGCAAGGACCTAGAGAATCTTGCAAGAGCTTGGTCAAGCTATACAACGAACTGGCACTAAAAGCCTACCCTGAAATTCCGTCAGTGCCCCGTGTAAGGCTTGAAAGAATCACTTCATAGATGCAGTAGAAAGTCAATCCATTAGAGAGGGCATTCACCGAGCCCGACCATCTACATTGGATGACGCGGTTCAAGCTGCACTTGAAACGGAACATTTTTGAAAAGAGTTGAATGCAGAGAACAAATGACAGGCTCAGGTCAGGACGACATGCAAGGGTGTTGACAATGATGCCCGTCTACAACAAGTAGAAAGCATGCTAAATAATCAAATGCAGCACATGCAGACTCTCACAGAAATACTCCAGAGAATGGAAGGGAGTCGAGGAGAGGCAGGCAACTCTCAGACCCCATCACCTCCCCCTCCTATCCCTGCCAATTCGGGTCGTCGACAAAGGGCAGAAGATAGAGCCTGCTATAGGTGTGGAGAAGTTGGCCATCTATGTCGCCAATGCCCGCACCCAAGAAGGAGCAATACACGGTCGGGAAACGACAGACAGTCAGCCATGAGACCCGCAGGCAGGCTGGAAGACGAGGGTCAACAATTTCATCCAACTCAAACAGGAATGAGCTACTAGCTCCAAATTATTCCTTCATGATCCCTAACAGGCTATCCAATGCCAACAAGGCCTATATGTTACTGGAACACTCCGCTCCACAACCTGTCGGTTTCTGATCGATACAGGTTCAACTGACACTATCATTAGTGCCACCACTTACTACAGAATGACCAGAGAATCAAGGCCTGACCTGGAATCTTTCATGGAGAAAATCCAACAGGTCGATGGAAGTCCATTGAGTGTGCTAGGTACAGCATGGGTGGACCTTTGTATTGGTCGAACCGTTCATTCTGTCAAGGTCATTTTTGCAGACATCAAATGCCAAGGGATACTTGGTATGGATTTTTTGCTCCCCAACACATAGTGTCTTGAACTTTCAGCGTCGCAGTCTCCACATACATGGTGAAGAGATAACCTGTTACTACACAGAGTGGAGAACCTTTTTGTTGGTCGGGTTGAAGTAGCACATGCTACAATGGTGCCCGCCGGACATGAAGCTATCATTCCGGGTAGAATATCCAACAAGAGCGATAATATGAAAGGAACTGCGATTGTTGAAGGCCTAGAACCCGAAGGCAAGGTCACATCACAGGGACTAATGGTGCTAGGACTCTGGTTAATGCAGAGGAAGATATTAGTCCTGTCCGAGTATTTAACTCGAGTGACTCACCATGTGATGTCGAAGCAGGTGTAATGCTTGGAATGATATCTACTGCAGAAGTTAACCCTGTAGCAAATGAAGGTTCAAAGCCTGATGATCTCCAACCACATTTGGAGGATCTGTACAATCGTGCAATAATTAATGTGGATTCCCAGTATCATGAACGAATAAAATGTGTCTGATAGACTACGCAGACATATTCTCCAAGAACAGCCAGGATATTGGATGCACAAATATTGTGCAACATAGCATCAAAACTGGGGATGCAAAGCCCATAAGGCAGAAATCTAGGAGACATCCACAATTAAATCAGGAAATAGATAGACAGGTACAAGATCTACTTGCCAGAGGGGTGATTGAACCATCAGAGAGCCCATGGGCGGCAATATTGTTCTTGTTAAAAAGAAAGATGGTACCCAAGACTATGTGTTGATATCGCAATCTCATGAAGTGACAATAAAGGATGCTATCCTATTCCACGGATAGATGGAAACCTTGATGCACTTAACTCTGCAAAATGGTTTTCAACACTCGATCTTTTCTTCAGGTGACTGGCAATCAGCCTTGATAAAGATGCACAGGACAAGACATCATTCATTGTACGAAATGGTCTCTACAAGTGGAAGTGATGCCATTTGGTAACAAATGCTCCGGCAACATTTGAACGCCTAATTGGAAAAGTACTCAAAGGTCTCCAATGGGAGGTACTTTTGGTGTACCTGATGACATTATTGTTATGGACGCTCTGTGGAAGAAGAGATCACAGACTAAGGCTGACATTCTCAAGACTGAGAGCTGCAAACTTGAAGTTAAAGCAAGTAAGTGTAATTTGTTCTGCAAATCAGTGACCTACTTAGGGCATGTGTATCAGATGAGGGAGTGCTGACTGATCCAGCCAAGGTGCAAGCAATAGTAGAGTGGCCTCAGCCAAGATGCAAAAAGGAGGTTCGAAGCTTCCTGGGCATAGCATCTTACTATAGGCGATTGTAAAAGGGTTCGCAGGAAATTGCAAAGTCCCCTGCACAACTCATGGCCAATCAGCGAAGTTTGAATGGAATAGAGCTGTGAAACGCTCATTCCAAGAACTCAAACTGAGACTACAATCTGCACCTATCCTCACATTTCCAACGCCAGTTGGTGAATTTGTACTGGACACTGATGCCAGCTCAGAGGCAGTTGGAGCAGTACTTTCTCAAGTACAGGGTGGTCAAGAAAAGGTAGTTGCATACTACAGCAGGAAACTTCACAAAGCCGAGAAGAATATTGCGTAACTAGGCAAGAATTGCTAGCACTAGTAACTGCTTTGAAGCAGTTCAGGCAATATCTGTACGGAAGGAAAGTGAAGGTCAGAACTGACCATGCATCGCTCAAATGGCTACTGAACTCAAAGACCCAGAAGGCAACTTGCACGGTGGTTACAACAATTGCCGAGTATGACTTAACATCGAACATATACCAGGCCGAAATCATGGCAATGCCGATGGTTATCTCGTATCAAATGCAACAATGCGAAAGGAGATGCACTTCAACTGATCACAGAGACAGTTTCAGCCCCTGACCCAAGATGGAGAACACTCCAGCAGAGGCATTGCTTCTCAACCTTCCATTCAAGCCAAAACATACGAGAGGCTCAACTATCTGACGAGACTATCCAATGGATATTACTTGCGAAAGAGGACAATCACCAAGGCCGGAAGGAAAGATATTGCCCAGAAGTCTGGAGCGGCCTAAGACCTATTGGTCTAAGTGGAATCAGCTGGAAGTTTGCTGATGGCATAATATGTCGTAGATGGAATCGGATGATGGAAAGACTATCAGAAAGCAATAATCATGCCGGAGAAGCTCCTAAGGACGTTGTGAGTGATGTGCATGATGGCCCACTAGGTGCACACCTAGGGCTGAGAAAAACACTGGCTAAGTTGAAGCTACGTTTTACTGGTGTGGCATGACTGCCGATGCACGTTCTTTTCTAAGAAAGTGTGATTTGTGTGCAAGAAGGAAGAATCCTCCACGGCATCGGCGAGCTCCATTACAGCAAGTAGAGTGGGAGTGCCATGGAAAGAATAGCACTTGATTTGATGGGACCGTTGCCCAAAACAGATTCTGGAAATCGATGGATTCTGGTGGTAGGGGATTACCACACCAAATGGTAGAAGCCTATGCTCTGCCGTGCTAAGGCAAAGACCGTGGCAAGGGAAACTTGTCGAGGAGTATCAGTCGGTTTGGTGTCCCAAATGAAATCCACTCTGACCAGGGATCAAACTTTGAGTCCAATCTATTCGCAGAAATGTGTGAACTGCTTGGAATAAACAAGACTAGGACAACACCATACAATCCCAAGTCAGATGGCATGATTGAGCGGTTTAATAGGACCCTCATAAATATGGTCGCCATCTTACTAGAAGATGATACTACTCAAAAGACATGGGATGAACATCTGGCATTTGCCACAAGTGCCTATCGTTCCAGCCCACATGAATCAACAGGTGAAACTCCCAATATGCTCATGCTGGGTAGAGAAACCAAGCTCCCTATAGACCTCACAACTCAGACAATTGAAGAAGAACAACAACAAGATCCTGAAGACTATGCACAAGAAATCAGGAAAAATATCCAAAAAGCACACCAAAGAGCACAGGCATGCACTGGCAAAGCTGCCATACACCAAAAAGCCAACTATGACAGGAGGACTAGCACTCATGGCTTGTCCGAAGGACAATTGTGTGGCTACATGATCCTTCTAAACGAAAAGGGATCTCTCCAAAACTTCAGCTACGCTGGAAAGGCCCATACCTGATTGTCACAAAGTTGTCTGATGTGATTTTCAGAATTCAGGCAAGCCCCCGATCTAAGCCCTCAGTGGTCCATGCTGACCGACTGAAACCCTATGAGGGAGACAAATTGCAAAATGGACCTGGGAAAAGCCCAATGAGACAAATAATCCCAAAGTGTCTCAAGAAATGAATGACACTGAAACATCCTCAGAAACAAATGACACTGAAACAGTGCTGGAAGCAAATGACCCAGAAATAGAACCAGAAAATGATGACTTTGTACATACACAATCAAATGATCAAAATTCTTCTCAATCTCCCTCCAATATTGAATCAAATCAGAAAAGACCAACAAGAAATAGGCGAATGCCAAAATACTTAGAACAGTATCAAGTTCAATTTGATTGAAAACTGATATCAAAATGCTGTTATTACAACGATGTTCTTTCCTTTGTCGTTATATGATGGCTGAGAGAAGACAATGGCGGCATAAGGACTTGATCTGTCGCAAATGTGACAAAGAATGCCAGAACAGGAGAGAATTATTCCAACATTTGGAGGATGAGCACTTCCACCAAAAACAGCTACATAAGTGCCCAGAAATGCTCATACCAGTCAACAAGAGCACATAATCTCAAACGACACATCGAACTGGTTCACACCAGGAGGAACCGTTCCCATCTCCCAATGCCACACACCAATTCCGAAATAAGATGCAAGCTTCAAGAACCCAGAACTGAGGCTCCAGCGACACAACCAGCGTCAAGCCCTACCCTATCCCTATCGTGCTCACCAACATTTGAAGGAGAAGTATTGCCCACTGTTAGAATCTCTGGGAAGCCTTTAGCAATGCTAAAGAGAACCTACGAGGAGATGGAGGACGAGAGCTCTATCGACACCGATGATGACACTATCCCAGACGCCCCGGACCCGGTTGCGCCATTAGCGCAAACATCACTATCATTTCCAACATCAGAACCAGAAGTACCTCCTAAGACTGCCCAACAGAAGAAACTGTACTAGCCACATAGTAGAGAAGAGATCCAAGTACTATTTGGATGGAATTGTGATTAGACAAACTGACATTACAAACACTTACCCAGTATCGATACCAGCCTCATGGAATAAGAATGTTGTTTGCAATTATGGAATGCAAAAAGACTAATTCGATGAGTTATATTTTGTTTTTGTACTTGAGTACATGGTAGGTCTATATGTTATTTCTTGTGCGGAATTCTCCTTTCATTTCCTTCTCCATGTATCTCTCTTTTCTAAACTCTTTTTCTCGTCTGCTCTTCTTGTCTATTCCAACTCAAACTGATATTTTTTTATCTTCATTTATTCTGCGAATTTCATTGCTATGTGACCTTTGTATTTGTTACCTCAATTCACTTTGCCTTAGTTTTGTCTGATTGGACAGGATATTTTAACTAATTTATCTGTGTACGACTGTTACTACTTTTTGTAAGAAAAATGCAGTTATATTTCACTTGCCTTGTTTTATGCATCATTGCCAGCTGATAGTCAATCTTGCAGAAGATAATTTTTTTATATAACCTCAGATGCTGTTTATATTTTTTTGGCAAAATGTGGTGAGGTGTATTGTATATATGAACATATTCTGGGATGTGCTAGAATATTGTTGCTGAAATTTAATGAAATTGTAGTCGCCACTATTGGTGTCTCTTTATAAGTTTTTTCTTATTTTCCTATCTCTCCCATTCTCTCTGTGTCCTCTTCATTCTTACTCTCGTTCTTTTAATTATCTTCTTTCTCTTTTGTTTCATTCCGTATACTTCTCTCTTTACTTTTCAACTCATGTTTTCTCTATGTATACTATTTTATATTATGTTATCTTTAACTTTGTTTACATTTTATGTACTTGACAGAGTTGAATTTATTGGCTGAAATGTGACAATATCTCGTTATGTTATGCATTTATCCGATATGTTTTTATGTTTATATGTGTGTGATGTTTTCATGCATTTATTAAGCAATATCTCATTTAAAACTCATGTCTTTTGCTTGGAGCTTACATTCCAAGAGAGTGCCTTGAAGAAACAGTATTCCTCATACCTCAGTACTGCCAGTACTAGTGTTACTTATATTGAGATATATTTGTGTATTTATATTGTGTATGTTTTTTTTAGAAGCTAGTTTTATACTTATGGAGTTATTTCATGAAGAGTTTGGTCTTTACTAAGAGTACTGTTTTATGTGATTGATTCCTTTGCCAAATTTTACTTTGCTTTTACAGTTCTGTTGTTTATGCTTGATGACAGTCTTAATTGATTTCTATGCTTTGGTTTTGCTTACTTATGTTTTGAAGTTCAGAGATAGGAATTGATAGATCTGATTGATACATTCCATTGTATGTTGTACATGTGTTAGGCAATTGCTAGCCTCTTAGTTTTATTTTCAAAGTTTATTTTGCACCTTCAATCAGTTTTGTTATTTTCGTTAACTAGGAAACGAGGACGTTTCAATCTAAGCAGGGGGTAATGTAACAAAACTGCCTTTTCAGAGTCTGGTAGTAGACTACCTCTGTTATCTTCTTTCTCTTTCTTTCCCTCTCTCCTACTATCCCATCTTCCCTATGCACAGTAGTGCAGTCTCTGTATACACTACATGTGTGTATCTTGTGTAAGAGTGCCTTGTGCACTCATGTGTTTAGGGATTCCCCTACAGTCTTGCACTTGTAGGAGGGGGTTAGTTTTTAGTTGAAGTTTGGCCCTCGATGGGTGCAGTAGCTAGTAGTTGGTGTGCAGCTCTCGTAGTGAGGAGCAGCTGTGGGTTGGGCTCCTGAATTGTTTCGCTTTAGTTCCAAATCAGAAGATAATTGTTTGGGAGCAGTATTTGTGTAACCATTGCTCCAGTTTAGCGTTAATAAAGGCCAAGACCAAGACTTGAAGGTAATTTTGAATTGAATTGACTTATTTTATTTCTATTTGAATTTAAGGTTGTCAGATGATCGAGAGCAGAGATTGTGAAAACGTGAGTAGACTGAGGATTGAGTGCATGTGAAAATGTGTTGAAAACGCAATATATTTTTGTGAAAAGAACCTGGTGAGCAAAGTTCAAAGGTGATTTCGGTTACACTATTA
>CM057152.1:8265046-8427192 GCA_029962745.1 Echinometra lucunter | reverse complement strand
TTTAAGGTTTTAGCCCTCGTTATCACAATAGCCAAAAAAATGGGGTATAAACTTCCAACTTAGTGTTAATGTGCATCATCATAGAAAGAAAATATGAATAGAGTGGGGATAATCCGATATATAAGCTAAAGGACCTCTCAAATCGAAAAATTTTCTCAATAAATTTGCTTGGTACATACTGAGCCCTGAATTTCAGTCTGGACCCTGCCCAATATTAGTGAGAAGGGCAATAGTGAGGAGCCCTTCCTGGGAACAAAGGTCACTCCTTCCAGAACAAAGATGTGATTATCTTGAATTGAGAGGCAAGGTGGTTTGAACATGGTGTAAAACAAGCTATCTGGAAGAGGATGAAGACTCCCATCCTTAACATGCAGGGAGGTCTCTGTTTTTAACTTTATCGCACACATGGGAAGGAGTCCTTCAGAAAGTTAGCCATCATCTCCCAGGTACCAATCTTCCCACTGAGAGTTCATGTTAATAATTATTTTTTTACTAATATTTTCATTCTGTTTGTATTGTTAATATATGTAGATTACTGCATTCTGATCGAGATCCTATACCAGATGTGCCAGCTGTATACTTTGTTCTACCAACAGAAGAAAATGTGCAGAGAATATGTCAGGTATAGACTTCCCAAAGTTATACCCAGAGTAATTCAACTTGCTATACACCACATCCATTTGTATGTTTTCTTTGTTGGCTCGAACCACCATTGAGTGAAATAAATACTTCGTCTTGTGCTCGGCAGAACGACACAAATGTGTAAACTCACAAAACCTACATTTTTGAGAAAGAAAATTGAATGAAGTTTTGACCTTACTTCAGACTTATGCCACTATATTATTTCTCCATCCTAACTATCTTAATTTCACACAATGCAAAATTTATTGTTCAGTAATGATATTCTATAATTTTATTCTTAACACTAGAAGGGTTTTGAATTGTTTTTATCTTTCACGTCTTTCTGCTTGGAATGCACAGATACATTCATCGAATTCTCAGCAGAAGCACACAAACCAAAATCGGTCTATATGCGAATGCACAATAAGCAAGCAGAAGTCCTTCTGCCAGAAAGAAGTTTAGAGATTAGACCTTATGAGCCTACATCCTTTTGTTACTGCTTATTAAATCATGACGTCTGATTGAGGTTCAAGAGTGGTATCAGTTCACGAAAGAGCACACAGTTCTCAAAAGTTCTCAAAAGTCAAAATTCTGCCCCAAAATTCATGTATGCATCCTTCTGCTGGGCTCATGATGATTTGTATGCATTCAAAGAATATTACTGTTATAAATTAGATTGATATTCATTTATTGAAACCATAGGTTGCATTTCATGGAAAAAAGGAAAAAAATTGGCAGACATATTTTTACATTAAAACCTCTTTAATAAACATTTGAGATATCTAAAGATGAAAACTTATAATGGAAAAAAGCATTAGCATCATGATATCTATAACAAGATACATACAGTAAATACAATATGCTAGGAAATGATAACAGTCATCCATTTTAAATCAGTATTAATTTTTGTATTGTGGAGAGCCTTCATAATGACTCATCTTTTTGTTTAACATTTTGTTTGTATTTAGGATAAATTTGTCATCTTGAGTATGGAAATATGACTGCATCAAATTGCATTTTGCAGAATAATTCACAAAAGATACCAAAGAATAACAAAAGTGGTAGAATTTTTCGATGAATATGTTGAAAGGCTGATTGAATTTTTGGTGTCATATTCAAGTATCAATTATTACATAACTTCAGTAATGTGCACTGGAACTTTTAATTGGCTTATCATTTTAGAGAACATTCAAAGCAACTGTACAGATGAAAAAGGGACTTGTGTGGATGATACATTAACCCATATCAGTACAGTTATTTCTAATGGCCTTAGTTAATCAGCTTTTCCTCAAATTGGCAGTGATTACATACCATGAACCAAAGTGAATGAAAATTACAAAATTTAATAGAAAATTGGCCAAATTTTTCACTACATTACCATTTGAGTGAGTTTAAAGATTTGTTGCAATTAAATCGTTCTTATCCAAGAATGACATGACGGACTGCATCGGTAATGAACTCCAATTTTCAGTGAATTTTTCTCTTTCTGCTCATATACTGTGAAATTCCTTGCATTTTGGATCCAGAGATCATGCAAAATTATCACTAAAAGGAGACGCTGTACTGCTACGGGTTAAAAGCTTTATTGTCTATTAAACTAAATTACTAATGGCTATTTTTCAAATTTGTAATTCTGAAGAATCATTGTTGGTTATGCTAAGGTATTAACTGATTTTCTTTGAACATACAGGACTTTCAGAATCAGACGTATGTCTCATACTACTTAAACTTCATCTCGGCAATATCTCGTCAGAGATTAGAAGACCTAGCCAGCGCTGCTCTTCAGTCTAATGCTGTCAGTCTCATATCTAAGGTGGGTAACTGTCTGTTGTAATTCAAATATGAATGAGGCATAGAAAGAAGAAGGACCCATACCCCATTGCCTTCTCTTTACTTCTTGGCCTGCGTAATCAGTATTTGTACTTTCTCTTTTTTATTTGTATTTTTAATTCACTTTTTGTTGTTTGTATAACAGACTTTCTTGTTGAAATTAGGGCTTAACCGATATCCGCATCGGAGGTTGGTGAATGCCGATTCTTGGCTGCATTGGCAAAACAACGGAATCAGTAAATATTTTGATGGGTGTGCCGATGCAGAACCGATGCAAGCAACAGTTTTTTGTCTTGTTTTGTTTTGTATTGTTTTGCCCTTGTCTCCGCTGTAATTTTTAAAAACAAACTTACAGTACGATAGTAGTAGAAATTATTCAAACTCCGTTATGTTTGAAAATGAACGCACAATAGAGGTAGAAATTATTGAAACTACGTGATGTTTAGGAAATGAATGCACGATAGAAAATTCATTATTCAAATTCAGTAATGTCTAAAAACGAACGTACGATAGAAGCAAAATTATTTAAACCCCGTCATGTCTAGAAAATGAACGCACGATAGAAACAGGAGTAATTTAGACTCCGTAATGTTTAAAGTCAAACTTACGATAGTAGTAGATATTATTCAGACTCCTTTATGTTTAAAAATGAATGCACGATAGAAACAGAAATTATTCAACCTCCGTCATCTTTAAAAACAAACTTACAATAGTAGTAGAAATTATTCAAACTCCATTATGTATCCAAACGAACGTACGATAAAAGCAAAAATTATTTAAACTCCGTCATGTCTAGAAAATGAACGCACGATAGAAACAAATTATTTAAACTCTGTAATGTTTAAAAACAAACTTACAATAGTAGTAGAAATTATTCAAACTCCATTTTGTTTAAATATGTGCGTATACGATAGAAGCAAAAATTATTTAAACTCCGTCATGTCTAGAAAATAAACGCACGATAGAAACAAGTTATTTAAACTCCGTAATGTTTAAAAACAAACTTGCAAAAGTAGTAGTAGAAATTATTCAAACTCACAGGGCTCGAAATACCCACCGGCCATCGGCAATTTGCCGGTATGCCCCACCCACTGGCCGTGATGCCCTTCACGGCCACAAATTTTTTTTGAGTGGCCTTGATGCCCTCCGATTGAAGGAACTCATACTACATTAAAAAATAAAACCCAGACTTTATATTTCTTGAAGAAGAACCGGCTGATATCATTTTCATCGACAAAGGTAAAGAATCAATTTGTCGAGTTAATACTAGTTTCACCTTCGTTTCATTTGCGATTCATAGTTCTTGAAGGCGACTCAGACGACCAGCAAAACTATTATTAATGTCCAAAGGTAAAGAAATATGCCGAGTCGATAGTTCATTCATAGCAGACGTAGCAGACAGGATTCAATTTTTTAAATTGTAATTACGCATCTCTACTCCAGCTGCGCTCTGCGCTGCATCGGTACCGGAATCGGAATCGGGCCAATGCGGATGTAAAAACATCGGGCATCGAATTTGCAACGAAATTCCATATTGGTTAAGCCCTAATTGAAATCAGTGTATATAATCTTGAAACTTTAACATTACAAGTGGACAAAACTTGTTAATACATTCACATCAGTTTGAAATCAATTAGATTTGTGTGTTTTTTATCAGAATGGTAAGTCTTCAGTGTAGAAATACTTTAATTGCAGATACTATTTGCAGGTCACCTTGTTAAGATTCTCATATTTCTATTTTTGTTTGTGCAGATTTGATTGAAATTTATTGACAAAGTCAGTAATTCTCTTACTTTGTAGCTATGAGTACTGCAATAAGATATTCCACTGACCTTAGTTTTCATGCAGTAGTGTTTGCATTTTCATCCATGTTCATATGTATTCATTTTCTTCAAGAACTATTTTGTGCCATTCTAAGATATTTAGTCGTTGATTTTAGCCGAGAAGAAACAGTAAATTTTCCCAGTTTTCTTTGTGAATAAAAAGAGTAATGAACTATTTGGCTCAGAATGAGCAAAAGTAATTGACTTTGTCAGAGAATTAACCAAGTAATTCTTTATATTTTCATTCTTTTTGAAAGGTTTTTGACCAATATCTGAATTTCATCACCTTAGAGGATCACTTTTTCACAGTCAGGCATCAAAAGAGAGAATCAATATCTTACCATGGTAAGTTTATCAGTTTAAATAAAGACTTTAACTGTACCAATCACATTTAAAAAATACTGTGTACAGATAGATTTTGTGAGATAACCCCCAATTTATTTTACATGGCATTTTAGGGATTAATGGTTAAAGGTAGGAGATCCCTTTCGCAAAATCTTCGAAAATCCATACAACGTGGCAGGAGTATAGGATATGCCCTTCCGATACTGTTTATTTAATCTTACGGTCATACAAAAATGAAAATCTGGCTACCATCCTTGAATAAGCAAGTCGGATCAGCTCACCGGCAGAAGCGAAGCCAGCTAGCTAGCTAGCTCAGCCATGCGCAGCTCAGGGCCACCACACGTACCGCATAATAGCAGCGCTGTACTATATGTAACATGAATCCTTTCGTTGTGCGCTATCTCGAAAAAAATTCAGCTAAAATTTTCGACCAAAATAAGTACAGAGTTATCAAGAATGTTAATTATTCAGTTAATTAGCCATGTACAATCCATTTTTCTTTCACAGAAGTTTTTAATAATCATTCTCTTATAATTGAACACATATTCACACATCTTAATATTTTAGAGCTGCAAACGGGATCTCCTACCTTTAACCCATTCGTGACAGGAATTATTTAAAGCCTAATTTGATCAGCTTTCATTCTTCAAATTGGCAACACCAACATTCTTATTTTATTGCTACTTTTTTCTTATAAAACGTCATGTATCTGAAATGAATATAAATTGACAGAAATTATGATGAGAAGTCAAAAGTTGCCAATTTGCAGGGGAAAACGGTGATTTTAAACCTATCACATTGCCAATTTAAGGATTTTAATGCTTATTTTCCTTCAAAAAATTTTCAGCATCAAACAACGAATATTGACGCAACCAAAATGGGCACAGTTTGTGTAGAATTTTTTGCTCTTTCTGCTCATGTATTTGGTATGATTTTTAGGGCTTTGCATCAAAAGATATTAGGCCAAACCACAAAATGTGGACCTCTGTCACGAATGGGTTGAGGAGTTTGAGAGAAAAAAAAAAATGAAGGATAACATACAACTTCAAAATATGAGCTTTGAATACAATTATGACTTTTTCAGAATCAAATGGCTGTTCACTGAATGAAATAGCTGTTTGCATTCATGAAAGTCATAATTCATGCCTCTGTCTCACTAGTTGCTTTTTTTTATGTTCCTTGAGAGTATATATATATATATATATATATATATATATATATATATATATATATATATTCCCTCCCTTGCCACAAGTATTGCAACATAGCTAAATTGCGTATGCATTTGTGAGTTATAAGCCTTTTTGTATTTTGTGATTTTCATGAATAATTATTGCCAAGCCGTTGCTAGGCAGGATGCTCATCCAGCAAAATATAATAAGTTTGTAAAGAATTAGCTAATGGAATTAAATTTTGATATATTCACCACACAACCATCAGCAAATTATTCATGCATTTATTATATTTTGCTGGATAATGATTGTGGCGCGCATCTTCCTTGGCAACGGCTTGGCAACGGTCCACAGAAATCTGTCTTCTTTGGGTGTGGTCATTTTCCTCCGCTTTTTTTCTAGATACATTATGGGCATTATTTCCTTGTGAAAAATGTATACAAACCTTGTAAACAGGTTAGGGAGAAAAATGAAGGGGAGTATCATGATTTCGTTCACTGATAACTCTCACCTCCTTATATGGGCATTTTTTTCTTTGGCCTAATGTCTTCTCCATTTTTTCAGACATGACCGGGTCAGAATATCTACTGCTCTCAGAAGAGAAAAGGACAAGTTCTCCCTTCTAAGATATACGCACATGGTCTCCAGTATTCAGTAATCATAAACGAAAAATCACAAAATACAGAAAGGCTTATAACAAATGCATACGCAACTTAGCTATGTTGCAATACTTATGGCAAGGGAGGGTATATGAACGTGCAAGATCTCTTTATAGAACTTAAATTCATATTGAATATAGTATTGTTACAATGAATTGCCAGCATACAGAGTGAAATGTTTTTAAGTGATAGGAGCACTATAAGCTCCTACCATGGTAAATTGATCGTTTTTTTAGACTCAATATTCTACTATTAACTTCCAAATTAGGATAACACTGAGTTATAAATCTAGTTCAATTCCTTTTAGCAGTCAATGGTAGAAGTGGATTTCTTCTGAACTTGTGTAATGCCCTTATTCTTTTAGCCATAAATCGGAGTGATGTGAAAGACACAGAAATGGATTCCATCATGGATACTATCGTGGATAGCCTCTTCTCATTCTTTGTTACCATGGGAACTGTGCCAATCATTCGCTCTGCCAAGGGAAATGCAGCAGAGATGGTAGCAGAGGTAGGAAGAATCAAAGTTAGGGTGCTCAATTAAATTTTCAGCTTATTTCCTTCACTTTGTTAGTGTTAGATTGTAAGTTTCTTACTACATGTATATCAACAATGATGATTTGAAATTTGATTTGGGGGTAAACTTCTTATACAATGAACACTGAGGTGTAAAAATACTATTACCTGTAAGGTAATAGTGAGGTTAATGTAAAAGGTTAATGTAATAATCCTATTGACAGGACATGTATGACCCCCTCTCACATACACAGCCTGTGGTGGCTTTTAAAAAAAAATCAAAATTTTCCACTATCAACCTCCAAAATTGAATACAAAGAAAACATGAAATAGTTCAAGTCATTTAAATTCATTAGAGTTTATTCTTCTCTGAGTGTTACTGTTTGAACATTTAATTTGTATCAGTTTTCAGATAAAACAGGCTACATGCAAGTATTGATCTTATTGAGTATTCAACTTACTGTCCATTTTCCACAGTGATGAATCGTTGTGACATCACACTTCGTTACGCTATATCTCAAGAACCATTTGAGTAAATGAACTTCAAACTTGGTGCTAGTATGCATTAGCATAGGGAAACAGTCTGATTAGACCATGGTTTAAACCTTTGCCACGCACACAAATGAACATAAATAGCTGTAAATAAGCTTATACATGTATGTAAGCACATGCTGTGTGCTCATTGGGCTCAAGGACATGCACCTGCTATGAATAAGAAGGTTTTTTAACCATGGTTTAAATAGAAACTTCTTTTGTGAATACGAGCCAATCTATTTAGATTTTGGGTATGTAGGTCAAAGGTCACAGAGGTCCATCCTGATATTATTCAGGTGTTAGGCTCGTTAATGCCATTGCTCCAGAACTATATACCTAATGCTAGATCTGGATATTCAGATATCCATATTGGAATCCTTATTTTCAGAAACTGGACAAGAAGCTAAGAGAGAACCTTCGTGATGCCAGGAATAGTCTTTTTACAACAGACAGTGTCCAATCTGGTCAGATCAGGTAAGTGGGTAAAGCATCCAGGAAACACTATTCCAAAATGTGTAGAGGAGTTTGGATATTTATGTTCAAAGCCAGAATGAAGTAGCTCCTGTAACCTTCCAACTAGACCCTGCACACCACTTTAAGTTCTAATATTGTTTCATAGTTTAGTTAAATGATATATCATCATATATGATAATAACCATAGAGATCATAATACTTGAATGAGGTGTACTGTTCAGTTTAAAGAAATACACTAACATTTTTTTTTTTAACTTTTGATTAAAGTTTTCAGCGACCCCTGCTTGTGATCCTAGATAGAAACATGGATATGGCTACTCCTCTACACCACACATGGACCTATCAGGCATTGTCACATGATGTGTTGGTAAGCCACTCTACCTTGTATCATATATACGTAGAATCAGAAGTGAAAGTGGAATTTTTATGGGATGTTTGTTACCATTCATATATAAAGTGTAAGTTGCTTGCATTTTGGAATAAAACCCTTCAATTGACTTTGTAAAATGTACCTGACTGAGATTGCTTGCAAACATGAATAATAGAAACAAATTTGCGTATTATGAATAGTCTTTCAGTTGTCCAAGAGACCATATCAGCTGTCAATCACACTGACATCAGATTAGTCACAAGACTATCTACAATTTGAACAAAGTTTGACCTTTTTTTAACCTGCAGTATTGAGTTTCCAATTCATTTCCTTAATGTTTTATGTTGTGATATTCCTATAAAGCACTACTGCATTTTCTTCCCAAATGAAACCGTGGTTGATCATGTAGTCTGTAGTGGTACCCTGTGAATCTAATAAAATTCAGAATTATATAGCATAATGTGTTAACAGTACTAATTTCAGATGCTAAATATAGCAATGACAAGTAACAGCGTATTGTGCATCTCAGAACATCCCATAGTCGTGAATATTCATTTTTGCCTTTTTTGCTGGCTGTGGTGAGGTATGAAAAAAAGTCAGGCCAGACTTGTTGTACTACATTATGATATGAATAGAAAAACACAGCCACCATGTGTCACCCACCTAAATGGCCTGCTATCTCTTTACTTTACTCTTAAATTTTATGTGCCTTGGCTGTTTTCTCCACTAGAATGAATTTTGTCCATTGAAGTGCATTGAAATTTGCGTACTCAATATAACAGGAACGGTTATCCGTCTTTTTCTTTGTTTTAGGGGCTTGGGATTTAGCTAGTTATATCCGTTACCTCATTGTAGCCGTCCTTGTTAAGTTGGTATTTCCCAGTACTACTGATAATAATAATAATGATAATAATAATAATAGTAATGGACTGTTCTTCTATAGCACTTTTCAGGACCGTAGGCCCTCTCAAAGCGCTTTACAGTGTATAGTGTTCACAGTCATAGAAAACATTTATCAAAAAGGTAGGTCTTCAGCTCTCTCTTAAAAGCTTCAACATTGGTCACAGAGCATAGTGACACTGGGAGAGCATTCCAAAGCTTTTGACCCCCACAAGCGAATGCCCTGTCACCATAATAACACCACACACTAAAATTGCACCATCTTTCTTGTAATATTATTATGAGGCTTAAAGCACTGAAAAGAAGTACAGTATGTTTATGATATTGCTAAGCATTATTTACTGTATGTATGAAATGGCAAAGACATAGGGCAATCCAGAAGATATACCTGAACTGTACTGCTTGTATTTTATGTTGAAATATCAGGACTTACAGCTGAATAGAGTAACATTAGAAGAAACAGTGCCTGTCAGCAGCCCTGGGGCAGGTGCAGGAAGAACAAGGAAAAAAGTCAAGTCCTATGATCTCTCTTGCACAGACAAATTCTGGATGGGACAGAAAGGAAAGTAAGTCATAGGACAGTTATTATGTATGTCACCATTTCAAATGAAGTAGGGTTGCTACTATTCTTTCATTCATACATGTAGTTTCTTACACTGTGGATTATTTCTATGAAAGGTTGCCAAAGCTGTTTGTATTTCCTTACACTTTTACACGTACACCTTATTCAGGTAGATCGTTCTTCACTAAGTTCAAACTGAAAACTTGCTTTCTTACCTTTATATTTAAAAAGGATTTCTTGATTTCAGTAGTAGTAGTATAAGTAGTAGTATACAACTCTGCATAAGTCAAAGTCACACAAGTCGAATAATCGCCTAAGTCGAAGGTCTGTACCTGGTCCCATTCCTTTATTTTCTATTGTTTTTGACCCCTCATAAGTCGAATTTTCTCTAAGTCGAAGCATTTTCTTCAGTCCCAAGAAATTCGACTTAGGCAGAGTTGACTGTAGTAGTAGTAGTAGTAGTAGTAGTAGTAGTAGTAGTAGTAAACCTTATTGGATAATTTGTTTAGCACAAAGCTAATCTGCCCTAAATTAATTAACAATACAATGCTAAGGATTTGCTTTGGAAAATTTCCATTGATAAGCTACATTATCATTTTCCATTTGATTTCAACATTTAAGAGATTGTTATTGATTGTTTATCAGGGTTGGCGATTTTTTTTTATTTAAACCAAATTTTTTTTATTTAAATCGGATTTTTTTTATTTTTAAATTTTTTTTCAGAAGTTCATGCGAAAAAAAAGTGTAATTACCAAAAATCTGTACCCTTACAATAATATCAGTCTTAATGTCATCATACATTTCACTCCTGATATTTTTCTTAACCATATATTTTGTAATTAAATCCAGTCAAAATGGGCAAATAAATATCATTTTTAGAAATCATGTATGAATCTGAACTTAATTCTATCATACCTAGGCCTACGAAGGAAAGTTCAATAGAGAATTCCTAGTGAGTAAAGAAAATTCCCCTCTGGGAATTCCACTCAATATGAAAACAATCCCAGTGGAAAATCCCAAGGCACTCCTCAGTGAAAATTGTATCTAAATGTGCACACAACAGCTTTATGACAGTTTTACAAATTGATATTAAAGCTCTTCCATTGCTACAGATAGAGATGCAAAACTGTCAGTGTTGGAGACCAATATAAGAGACAGCTTAGTCAAAGGGTGACTACACTACATTGTGTTACTGTGATTTTTACATTAATCTACAGCTTTTATTCACATGCTGAGTCTTTTTGACCATATACAACTGTACAACTGTGCGACAAGGTACAACTGGACTTACAGGATAAAAACTGCTAAACTGCTTACATTACAACATATGTATTACAAAATAAGTATTTTATTTTAAATCAGAAACAACTTAAAAGTTTATTTTGAGTTCTGCAAATTGTTGTTATAGATCCTATTCCACATGCAGATACAAAACTTCCGATATCATTCGTAGCACTGACCATAAAATGAGCTGACAGTGACTTAAAAGGTTTATAAGAGAAAGCTTTTTTCAACAGTCAAATTGTAACTGTACTACATTATGTTAATGTGATTTTTACATGTTCTTTAAAACATCAATTGTATGATAAATGTAACAAGAAGAAATAAGCATTTTAAATCTGTTGATTACATGATTATTTTTATTTTAAATGAAAGAAGTAGTTTATGTGAAGGATCAAAACTGGAAAACTGCTAACAAACCTTTTCTCATTGACTTTTATATATTTTTTTTACAAACTGCTCTATGAAAAGTCTTGGATTGTGTGATAAATGATAAGAAAGAAACATTAGGGTTATAGTGTAAAAATACCAGTGTGAAAGTTTCAGAGCATAATATCCACGGGAAGTATTTTTAAATATTAGAAATGTGAACCAATGTTTGAAAAATATACGAGGGTCGGTTGCATAGACCCAACATAAGGAGTGCGCATGCGCACATGACTCAACGGACCGCACTGTGTGTATTGACGTATCACATGGCGGAAAGCAAGTAATGGTATTTTTTAATTCGTGCAAACGGTCCTCTTAGTTCAGTGTCTCTCGAGACGGAAGCTAATAAAATCGCAGTTTGCGTCTAACTTACATGCTTTCCTTCCAAATTATGGTTGGTTTCAGAGTTTTTGAGTATAAATACAAGTACTCATACACATGTTTCATCTTAGTTTGAGAATTTTTAAATCAGCTGCTCACAAAGTTAGCCAATGCCTTTAATAGCTGACAAAGAATTCAAAATTTCAGAAGAAGAGCTTGACATTTACAAAAAATGGAGTAACTGTTGACAACATACATCTTTAGTTTTTAAGGAATTAGCTGATTTTATTGACTTGATTTCAATTTGTTTTAAGTAGATAGGAAGGATTTATTGATTTTTTTGTTGATATAAGGTTAATTCAAAGTTTTTTTAGTTGATATAAAGTTAATTCAAAGTTTTTCAGTTTATTTGAAGAATTAAAACTGCCTTGAACAAACAATTTGTCAATGATTTGTACATGCTTCAATGGAAGTGATTTGAATCAATGATTTAAAAAAAAAATCATTATGATTTAAATCACGATTTAAATCACGATTTAAATCACGATTTAAATCACGATTTAAATCACGATTTAAATCAATGTGATTTTAATCCGCCAACCCTGTTGTTTATTTGACAGTCCATTCCCAGAAGTAGCTGAAGCAGTTCAGAGTGAGTTGGATGCATACAGGGCATCTGAAGATGAAGTTAAAAAACTCAAATCAGCCATGGTAAGACCCTAAAGCTTTTATATAAATTGTATAGTATCCCTATGTTCGGACACCATGTATGCCAGGCAAATGTAAAAGTCGGCTTTGTGTCAACATGTGTGTAGGTATGGGTGTGGGTGTGTAAATTTCTCAGTGATTTTAATCCGTTGAATAATATGCAGGAGATAACTCAGGCTGGGACCTGTTGAAAATATGTGTTATACCAAAGTCAAATTGTGTTCAACAGGTTAAAACAATACAGTGCAAGGAGGTACAAAGGAAGAAGGATCATAGTATGAGCCTTCTATAATTCTGATCTGGTGTTCCTTCAGATCAGCTCAAAATAAATGGGGGCAAAGGGCAATTTGTCCCTTAAACCTTTGAAATCCCCCTGTGAGCCAAAATACATGTACAAGGGGGAAAAAATTGAAATTACCGTAAAAATCATTCTGGCTGACTTGGTCCGAAAGTCCAGTAATGATTCTACTCTACCACCATTTCAAGAACTGTGGAATCTGTGTCAGTATCAAGTACTTGTGGACAATTGTGATGATAAGAATAGCTCCTGCGAGCTCCAAAATAGCCCTCGTGAAAAAGATTTTTTTTTTCTGCTTGAGATATTTGAACTAAAATGTATCAGAAATCAATATCAGAACATCATATTATCATAACCTTGTATCTTTTGATAGGATTGAAGCAATATGTGTACATTTATCACATTTATTCCAATTTCCATTTCATTACCCACAACCATTCTTATTGTAGTTCTTTAAACAAAGCATGAGGAAAGGAATAATTCCCCATACATACATGTACTAAATATGCATGACTATGAGAAAACAAAATGATCAAACTTTTGGGTTAAGTCACAGGTCAAAGAGGTCAGTTAACATGTAATTATAGGGGTTTTTTTATTCTGGTTATCACAATGATTCAAAAACAGTTTGAGCCATGAGGTGAACTAAATATAAGCAGAGGCATATGGGAAATGCAGTGGCATTCATGTTGTTTCTCAGTGATTTTCAGTAAAGCCTAAGGTAACAATATTTCTCAATTTTATTGCAGGGACTGGAAGGGGAAGATGAAGAAGCGATTAGTATGCTTTCTGACACAACGGCTAAACTAACTTCTGCAGTTAGGTTCGTATCAATATGCTGTCTGCTCTTTCTAGTGTGCTTCAAACATCAGGTTCCTTGTGTGAAGTTCATCAGGCATAAACAATCATTCTAAGATTTGTGTACTAATGAATTGTTATGCACAGCTACCAAGACAGTTGACAAAGCCATTCAGCACACACCCTGTCTATTACGCAAAAGTGAACCACTTGTGATTCTGCATAAAACTTTGAAGACAATGGCATTCATTGATGCTTGGCTCTAGAAACTATTTTGAGTTACCATTTGAAAGCATATGAACTACTCTTTCATATGATATGAAACTCAATACTGGTAAATCAGTTAGTAGGAAATTTGGAACCTGGAGTGGTGAATGGAAAGACAACTTGAATTCATTCAGACCTGGACCACCTAATGCTCATATGTTGAGCCTCTTGTAAATTTTGTATGAGATATAAAGAGACAGAGTTTCCCCATTAGATGCTGATTGTAAATATACTACTTGTTTTTAAGACTTAGTCATTTGTTCTAGGTATTTCAGAAAACAACTAGGTCTTTAGACATTCTCAGTCCTTCTATTTGATGTTGAAATTTCTGTTTTCAGTTCTCTTCCAGAATTGCTTGAAAAGAAGAGACACATTGACATGCACATGAACATTGCCACAGCACTTCTTGATCATATAAAGGTATGAATAATCATAATAGAATTTAGAACAGCTTTTGATATTAGTAGTAGAATTTTGAACAGAGTAAGTGTAAGGTTCAGAGTAGACACTGCTTTTGAAAATAAGATATGGAGAAAGAAAAATATAAAGCACCATAGCTTAGAAGTTAATTCTCGTATGTGATAACTAATTAAAGTGATTACACAATGGTTTTTTTTTTTTTTTAATTTTATATATGATCAAGAATAGAATTCTAAGAAGAATAATATTAAAAATTTGAAGATTTTCAATCAAAATCAATGCAAATACGTAAAAGCGGGTACCCTGCTTCGCGCATTGCAGTTGTGCTGCGCACTAGACTGTACAATATGTATTATACCTTGCGCACATTTTGCCAGAATTGTGCGACAAGGTACCCACTTTGACTCATAGTGGGTACCCAGTTGAAACTGGGTCACAGCTGAGGGGTCAAAAATATCCTGAATCTTACCACATTTGGGGGTTTCCTTGGCAACATGACTTTTTAAAAAACTTTAGGCAGATTATTTTCTGCTAATAAAATCATGCTCTTTTAAATGAACTAACATTGTTTCAGCATTGGGTACCCCCTTTAAAAAGAAAAAAAAAATGACACTGATATACCTTAACCTGTTGACTGCAGGAACAGCACTTTTCAAGCTACATATTTGATTTTTTTTCTTTCATTTTCTTCTTTTTAATGTTCATTTTGTTCATTATATTTAAACATTTATGTGTCTGATTGTTAGTAATTATATTTGAGATGTATAAACTTTCTTCACATTATTATTGTATCTTTCAGGCAAGGAAGCTTGATGTATACTTTGAACTGGAAGAGAAATTGATGAGTAAACAGACATTAGATAAATCACTGATGGATGTGATTACAGATCCTGATGCAGGCTTACCAGAAGATAAGATGAGACTCTTTATTATCTTCTATATCTGTTCTCCATCAGTACCAGATGTAAGCAATCTCTTTTATACCTATTCAGTTATTTTCCATTCGTTACTAAATGTAAGCGGTCTCTTTTATATAAAATTTGACGCAGTTATTCTTTGTCTAATGATGAAAATGCATCACATCATCTTCAAGACCACGAGACACAAAAGCAATATGGACATCACTCGTACTTGCATTACCAATGGGTGGTTTATTTCTTTGTATACAAGCTGGACCCTTCTTTTTTAATTTTTGGAGGGGAAAGCAAGTGCACCTTATACAGTAGATGGTGTATTCAGTGATTCAACATCAGTATAAAATGTAGTGAATCTACATCATGTAGATCTTTTCTTTAATACTTTACATCATTGCCAGATTACCAGATGTTATATTCAGTCATTCTACATCTCTGTTAGATGTGAGCAATCTTAATGATATTGGATTTCATGAAGATTTATTGTCCCTTTATTGTTCATTAAGATCTATTGGTCAGGGCGCGACAAACCTGCTTGCCCGCTTGCCCGGGGCAGGTAAAAATCACGGGCGGGCGAGCAAATGTAAAAATCACTTGCCCGATTGGGCAAATGGTGATTTTTACAATACAAATATACGACATCAAATTAGCCTACAGAAAGGTGGAAAAAAATTACAATTTGTTCAATTCATACAGTTTGGAATAAAATAATTGCAAGTTCGACTCATTTATGTAACGTTTCTTAATCAAATTGTGTGTATCATTATCATCCTGCATAAACGAGGAAGTCAAAATAGTAAATATGGGTAAGTGATCACTGATGTCACTTATCAAGATACCAGAACTCATATTGCTTCCATAATTTGTGAAAATATTATCAATGAGAGATACAGATGATGGTGTAATACGTGTGGGAGTTTCTATAATTGAATAAAATGAGTAGCTGTACAAGAGATCTAAAAATGAATCAATTTGTGTGTTCAATCCTAATTTCATTAAATCTAAATTAAAGTCACCCATAATAAAACAGTAATGCGAACCTGCATTTATTTTATTCAAAATAAAAGTGAATTCATGAAGGAAAGTTTCTAACGAATACCCAGGTGTACAATATCTAACTCCAATATCTGTTTTCTTGTTGCGTTTACTATCTAGTTCAATAAAGAGACTTTCAATTGATTCTGTAATAAATGTTAATTCCTTCACTTGTTGGAATTTTAATTTTCTATCAATGTACATAGCGGTACCACCACCTCGTTTATTTTGTCGATTATTGTATAAAAATTCATAATTTTCCAGTTTAAACATATTTACAGGTGAAGTATCACATAACCACGTCTCAGTTAAACCAATTATTTTAAATCTGTGCTTTAAATTATTTACCAGCAATTCAATATTTTCAAAGTTTTTAGGAAGGCTTCTGCAATTAAAATGGACTAAGGATTGACATTTGTATGCCCTCACTCCATATTTTGCATTGAAGGTGTCAGTATCAAAATAATTATTATTCAATTTGTTTTCTTTCAAAATATTTAGAAGGGTACTGTTATCAACATTATTGCATGTAGGCCTTTATTCCAATGAAACATCTGTCATAAAAAAAGAAAATTTGGGCAAGTGTTTTTCCTTCAGGGCAACCATTTTTTTTTTGTTTTTGTAGAGGCCTGTATTGGTAGTTCATTTATTTCTGCTCTCCACCAGTACCAGTATTTGATTGCTGCATGAAATAATCTAAATTGCATTTAACTTAATTCAAAATCCTGTAAATTGTTTTGACAGTCTGAGGTTGAGCAGTACCGTGCAGCATTAGAAGCAGCTGGTTGCAATCTGGCTCCGTTGGATTACTTCAAAAGATGGAAGTAAGGCTTTATCTGGTACATTATAGTTACTATTATAGTTATTGCTTTATGGTTGAAATAGTTACAACAATCTTTAAGAAACTCAAGAAATAAGACTTTGGCAGTTTCAGTTAAAGTCACATATGATAAGCCGTGGTAATGAGCAAATGAAGAGCATTTAGCCAATTCTACTGTTTGTGTTACCTTGAGCTTACATGATCATATGTATATTGTTCTTTTAGCCCATGTATGATGTTTCTTACTTTCTTTGGAGATGTTACTATAATAAATAATGCAAGCATTCTCAGTGAGCATTCTCACAAACTCTGACAATAGTGGGCTGAATGTATGCTGCTTAGAGCATGCCAGATGCTCGTCAAAGTTTCTTGCTTTGATGAGTACTTTGAATAAAGGTAAACAGTATTGTCCTCTTGCTCCCATGTAAACAAACGTGCATATGCAACGTGTATTTGGCTTTTGCTCACCACATTGATAATTGAACAATTAAGAGTGTGCGCGGAACGACACTGTTCTCTTTGGTTCAAAGTGTTCAACAGAGCAAGAAACTTTGCACACTTAAGGGGTGTTCAGATATGAGATCATATGTCGCCATAACAAATCCACACAACATTTTAGTGTACAAGTCAGTGGGGCATGAGGAGACAAAAAAATGTTGCTGAGGCAGGACACATTTTTTCTGTTGCCTGGCTGCATTGTGCAAAAAATGCGCACTAATCAAATTGCTAAAACTTAGTGCAAAATATGATGTCATGAGTTTGTCTGCGCAAGTTTTGACAAAGTTCTCTTTTATTTGAAAGTTGACACGTTAATGCACGTTCATTGAAATAAGTGGCGCCATAATGTCGCACCATATCTGAACACTAAAAATGTTGCGGGGATTTGTTGCAGGGACATATCACCTCATATCTGACAGTTAGTGATAATAAGACAGTGGGAGTGTTCTCATAAACTATGTCTCTTACTTTCACTGTAAAGCTTTCAGTAAGATGGTTGCATCACCCGGTCGGTATAGAGTTAGTGACAAGAAAACAGTGGGAATGTTCTCATAAACTGTGTATCTTACTCTCAATGTAGAGCTTTCAACAAGATGGCTGCACCACCCCCTCAGTATAGATGTAGTGATGATAAGACAGTGGGAATAATCTCATAAACTACATGTCTGTCTCTTACTTTCACTGTAGAGCTTTCAGCAAGATGGCTGCACCACCTAGTCAGTATGGTGGTGGAGGGACTAAGACAGTGGGAATGTTCTCTAAACTCATGAGCACAGGATCAAACTTTGTCATGGAAGGTGTCAAGAACTTTGTTGTGAAGAAACATGTAAGGAGACTTCATTTTCACAATATATACTTGATCATTCAGTAAGAAGAAATAAGTATGATTTTGTTCAACACCAGAAGTTGAACATCATTATTCAAATTATGTGTTCCGTTATGTTTTGGTAATAGATTTACTTCCTATGTTCTCTTATGATCTTTTGATGATCAAGTTTTAACTTTATTCTCGAAGAATGAATGATGTACTTGTGTTGTTGTTGCTTTGTTTGATAATCTAGAATCTCCCTCTAACAAGAGTAGTGGACTCTCTAATGGAACTGAAATCAAACACAGTAAGTACCCAGGATGTACAATGTATGTGACAGTTTAATTCAGATTTACCCAGGGTTTCCTGCTAGATTTGAATAACTCCTACTAATCACAATCTAAAGTTACCATAGTTTACACCTTGCTTGTCGGACATTGTCGAGGGGTCATGGTCTAGTGGATTGTCACCAGACTTTGGAATGTTTTGAGGGTCAAGTCCCATTGTGGCACCAACTCTTTTGGAAAGACATTAAGATCTTCATTGCCTCTCTCCACCCAGGAGAAAATTGAAAGGGAAGTTCTCCCACACACCACAAGCAGAATAATCTGTGAAACAGATCAGTGAAAGTTTTCAAAATTCTTTTTGAGGATACAACATTTATGAATTTTCATGACTTCTAAATATCTTTTCACAAATTGTCATTTTATAATTTATGGGTGGGTAGCCTCCCTTTAATTTTGATAAAACCAATCAGCCAGTTTCAGGTTTTTTCTAAGTCTTTCAATGCCATATTCATTCAGTTTCACCCCTGCTCTTCATTTGTGTTTTTATTCATAAATTTTGCAGTATATTAGTAATGAATAATAAAAATTGCAAAATATATAACTAATGGGAATTTTTAGTGGCATATTGGCATTTATTATCACATATAGCTAGTAGCCTCCCTTTAATTTTTGTCTCGCCCACCAGAGGTGAAGGCGAGACTTAGGGATCCAAATGGCGTCCGTCTGTCCGTCGTCCGTCCGTCACAAATGTTTAAGTTTACCTCCAAGACTCTCTTATGACGCATAACTTGGCAGCTTTTGCTGCAGTGGCAACCAAACTTGGGTGATAGATGCATTTGGGGTACATTCATGTTATGATGCCCTTGGAGGTCACATGGTAAGGTCAAAGGTCATTTCAGGTCAAACGTTGAAGTTTACCTGCAAGGCTCTCTTTATGACAGATAACTCTGCAAGCGTTCCTCACTTTTCAACCAAACTTGGGTTATAGATGCAGTAACGGGGACCTGCATTTAATGGTGCCGTCGGAGGTCACGTGATAAGGTCAAAGGTCATTTGCGGTCATATGTTAAAGTTTACCCTCAAGACTCTCTTATGACGCATAACTTGGCAACTGTTGCTGCAATGGCAACCAAACTTGGGTGATAGATGCACTTGGGGTAGTTATTTTCGCAAGTGGGCGAGACACAATATTGCTATTGGCTTGTTATAAAACCAAACAGCCAATTTCAGGTTTTTTCTAAGAGTCTGTCAATGCCATATTTATTCAGTTTCACCCCTACTCTTCATTTGTGTTTTTATTCGTAAATTTTGCAGTAAATTAGTAATGATTAACAAAAATTGCAGAATATATAATAACCAATGGGAATTTTTAGAGGCATATTGGCATTTATTATCACATATAACTGTTGTCTTGTGTCAGATGAGATCAGATGTGAGGCCTGAATACATTTCAGTCTGCTGTTGAGCAATATTGATGAAGATTAGGATATGTTTTTTTTTTTTTTTTTTAAATTTACATTTCTTTTAGGAAACAGATGACTATAGATATTTTGATCCAAAGCTCCTAAGAATGGCAGACAGGTATGTATAATCTGCAGTCATGATAAACTCATCAAAACAAACGGTCTTTAATGTAAGGTATTCTTCAAGTGTTGTCCAATAGTAGGTTTTTAAAAGTGCTTAAAAGCAGAGGTGCATTTTTGTGTGTGTGTGTCTTCTTTTTCTTTTTCTTTTTTAATTTTTCTTTTTTTCTTTTTATTTATTTTTTTTTTTTGGGGGGGGGGTCCTTTATATGAATCTGTTGGCAATGTACATGAATTGTTGTTATTTGATTTGAAAATTTGAATACTGTAGATTGGCAATAAGTTTAAATGCTTCACTATATTTTAGTCAGGAGAAACCTGTCATCTTCATGTTTTTTTTATTGCAAGCCAAGTAGTTACATTTGTGCTAGTGAATGAAAAGGATATATTTCCGTCATGTAAACTTCGTGTAAATAAACTGTAAAGACAAATTGTACCAAACTTTAACATGTTATTTATGTGACAAATTTTTCTTTAGTTCTTCCATTCCTCGGACTAAGACACCATACCAAGAAGCTATTGTGTTTGTGGTAGGAGGAGGTAACTATATAGAATACCAGAATCTACTAGACTATGTGAAGGTAAGACTTGAGCTTTGTTCATTCATGATACCACCTACCATTTGATGCATTAACCTTCTGTGGCCTAATAAAAAGCATGACATATAAACTCTACAGTATCAATTTGCTATTAGTTATTTCTTAACCCATTCGTGACGATTTTATTTAAAGCCTAATTTTATCAGCTTTTATTCTTCAAATTGGCAACACCAACATTTTTATTTTATTGCTACATTTTTCTTATAAAACGTCGTGTATCTGAAATGAATATAAATTGACAGAAATTATGATGAGAAGTCAAAAAGTTGCCAATTTGCAGGGGAAAACGGTGATTTTTAACTTCCTATCACATTGCCAATTTAAGGATTTTAATGCTTATTTTCCTTTAAAAAATTTTCAGCATCAAACAACGAATATTGACGCAATCAAAATGGGCACAGTTTGTGTAGAATATTTTGCTCTTTCTGCTCATGTATTTGGTATGATTTTTAGGGTTTTGCATCAAAAGATATTAGGCCAAACCACAAAATGTGGACCTCTGTCACGAATGGGTTAAAGCAGACACAGATGCATACTGATTCAGTGTATGTAACTCACAACATCAAATAAGTGTATTTATCGTATTAGTAATCAAATTTTGTTTTTGTTTTTTAAATGTATTTATAAAGAGTAAATCAAGCACAGGTGGAGCAGGCAAGAAGATAACCTATGGCTGCAGTGAAGTTCTTAATTCAGCACAATTTATGAAGCAGGTAAACTATAGCTATGGTATTCTCTAGTACTGCATCATACGTGTACAATATCACTGTGCTAACTGCAGGTGTGATAAAATATTACAGTAATGTGAGGTGAAATTGGTTTAAGTTTATATAATTTTCTGAAAATGCAGTCAGTCTCTAGAAATGTATTGATAGTAAAAGCATATAAGAACTGTTTACATTTTGTATTATCTTTGCAATGAAAGGATTTACATGCAATAGAAGGTCTCTTATACATTTAGACTGATGAACTGAACTTGAAATACAACAGGTATAATACCAAACTATAATTCATTTGAACTGGAAAAATATATGTTTTTGTATATTCAACATTGTCTACAACTAGATTGAACTCTTTTATTTATCATGTAAATGACAAATTCCATTCCTATAAACTCATGATGCATTCTGTTAGTATGTTGCATTTTATCATTCATATTGTATGCTATTCCTCCCTATTTATCAGTCTAGTATTCATCTAAATAAAATAAATTTATTTTTGGATCCATTTATCTATTTTTTTTTTGTTTTCTTGTTTGGTTTTGTTTTTTTTCTCTCTCTTTCAGATCACTCTACTTGGAGAGGAGCATTAGAAGTTTACTTTACAGTCTTCAAAAAGCTCTGTAGAAGATTGTGTAATAAACATAGAGACAACACTGCTAACTATCATGCATACATCCAGCCATTGGAATTACAAGAAGAAATGCAAACAAACAGTGTCTGAATGATGCAATGCAATGTAAAAATGTTAACATGATGAATGTTTTATATTCTGGCCTTGGAATGGATCATATAAAATTTTCATGAAAGGTTGACAGATAATAGTCAATTCCATATCCATAAAGCCTACTTTCTTTGTTAAGATAATGAGATATCTCTACATTGTAAGCTTCATTTTTCATCATGGATAAAGATAGTGACAGGTTTGATCCAGCCAAGCATAGCAGCTAGGTATGGGGGTGGATTATGTCAAAACTTCAGGTTAAGGGACAGACATGTATCCAATATCAGTCTACTGAGGTTTGTTCCTAAGATTACAGGTGAGGCATCTTAGCCATTGACATATTGTGTTTTTGATTTGTATTCTTGTGGGTATCGGGTGTAAAATCTTTCTTCAGAGATGTACATGTATCCTTGACCTCTTCATCCAACTTCTTCAGAGATGTATATGTATCCTTGACCACTTCATCCAATTTCTTCACACCACTTGTCACCTTTAACAATGTTTTCGAACTACCATAAAAAAAACTAAACATTTTCTACAACTATTGCTGCTTCTACATTACCATAGGATTTATTGGTGTAACGTAACTCATGATTCAGCTTTTGCTTGACATCGGCTTGGACCTTAGAGTTGGCTCTTGTGAAACCATGTGCTATGCTCATACAACATTTGGCATTCAAAATATATCTCAAGACAGTTTAGGAATATAATATCTAACCTAATTGGACTGTGGATTATAGCAGTAGTGGCTCCGAGCTCCAAAATTCTTGCTACTCTTTACATATTTGGAACTGAGAGCATCTAGATAGGCAGTTGTGTTTTAAAGAGATTGTGTACCATCAAAAGAAATTTGAGAAAAGCAAGATATACTTGGAAAGAAAAAAAAATAGATCCTGAGCTTGAACTCAGGCCTTATATAAGTTGACTGCATATTTTTGAACATAGATTTGATATTTTTGTGAATGAGCTCATACAGTCTGTGGGATGTACCTTTAAAAGTCATATGAGAACTTAGGAATTTCTCAGCTGAGTCCCAAACATTAGCAAGATATATTTCTATTAATTTTTAAATTAAATTCCTTTGGTTTTCCACCCAAGATGATTCACATTTTGTGGTTTTGAGATGGAAATTTATGCTCTTGTGATTTCAGTGATTTCGTTCAGGAATTTTTGGTGTTTTCCTTTATCTATGGTTTTCAGAATGAAATCGTCTGCAAGGTGGTTTACTTGTGATCATTGAGCATATAACCATTAGTAGTATTCTAATGCTTGAATTCCCAAATGAGTAATACAGGGGAGAATGTATTCCCTTGGAAACTTCCTGTTGCAATGCAGAAAATATCTAATTTCTGACTGATACTGACATTTACTCTGGTTTATTGTAAAATTCTCAGAAATCTAGGCAGACTCACATGCCATCCAGCATAGGATGAAAGGTGTCATCCTACCAGTTAGTATTTTTTTAGGTGCTTATCAGAAGTCTCTTTCCACATCTTTCATCGTCTTCTCCGTGACTGTTCTTTTACATCCTGATCCCCTGTTGTTTTGTCTACGGAGAAACGGGAGGATCGGAGAGAAAAAGACGCTGAGCAGGAAAGACGCTAAAAGCCGCGTCCCAAATTGGCTTTGACTTTTGATAAGGTGCGTTATATATCATTTGAATGAATGCCAACTATTATTTCTCTATTTTCTAGAGTTTTAAGGAGGCATCCACACTTGTGTATGTAGTTTTTGACTTTGCCTTTTTTCTACTTGTTAGCAAATCAATGTGTAGCTCAGTATTGTATTGATATAGAATTTTTGACATTCTTTTCTTTGGTTTTATATATTGTTGACAGAATCAACTCAGAGTGTTTAGAAAAGAAATACAAACAGCAGACAACATATTTCTCCCCCAAAGAATCTTTAGAATAAGATTTAATTATTTTGATTATCTGTGGTTGTCAAATGAGCATGAGAAAAGTCAAAGAATGCTTCCTCTTTATACATAAAATACAATAAAATCCTGATTGATGTTGTCTAATTTTCTCACAAATGATAATAGATATGGAAGTAATGTTATCATTTTCATTTCCCCTTGATAATGTACTGTAAAGGTTTTGGATATTTTGTCCTTATCACATTCCATGACCACAATATGAAAGACTTTCAAGAAATTAATGAAAGGCATTGCCTATGATTATAATGTGCTGATTGTGTAGTATATTGCTGCAATGTTTACACATTTCAAAAGGTGATGTCCAAAACTGTGGATATTTCTTCTTTATTTTTAGGTCTTTTTGATTTGTTGAAAGTCTGTGCCATTGTGATTATTGCAGTTTTTATGAATGAAATTATTAATTCTTCAAAAACATATAATTGTTGTAGAATTTTGTTGGTAGGTAAAAATTCTGTAAAGAGACCCGTTATTTTTTTCAAGATTAGTATAATTTCTATCACTTTCCATTCTGTCTATCACTGCACGGAAAGCTGAAAAGGTACGGAAGAGAGATGAAGAACTGTCACGTGATCTAATGGATAAATATCACTGGACTAAGTATCATGTAGGTTTTGAGTCCATGAAACTTCGCAAAATTGTCCTTTTTAATAGAAAGATTTCAGTCTATATTTGCTATAATTGTTACTTTGTAAGAAAATTTTTTTTGAAGGCTTCAGCACTGGTAATAATCTTTGAAATCTTGCAGAGATATTGATGCAGCATATGCAATATGTGCTGTAAATCACTAACTTTATTATTATTATTTTTATTACCATGAGTTTTAGTAGTAGTAATATTTTATTTCAATACTCAATAATTCTAGTTGTGCATTCATAAATACTACTTGGAAGACGAGATATGAGGTAGGATTGTGCATGATATATGGATATGACTTTCTTATTCTGTGCTGTATATTGCTTTATCTATAACATAAGATTTATGTGTAAAATAAATGGAAAATTGTAAATTATTATTGGTATTTGCAATTCGATCAATGGTTTCCATATCTCTGTCTCTTATTGATTATGAACCTCTTGACCGTGATTTCCCATAGACCCCACCTAGAGTTATCTCAAGGTTAATATTTGACGTGTTAATCCTCATGCATGCTTGTCCACTTTGAGTTTAAGCACTGTTAAGGATTGTAGTACATGTACAGAGTATATCCGGTCCATTGGTGAATTACAGTAGAAATTCACTTTACAAGGACCTTGGGATCATGGAAATTACTTTGTTATATCAAGAATAAGAAAGTCAAAAGAACATAATGAACTTGGACCAGCAAAATTATATGGTTATATCAGGAATCTATGTTATATTGGAACTCTTTATAATGAGTTCCCACTGTACATCCTATAAAATTCAGTTCATGTATATTTATATACTGTGACAAACATGGCCATACGCAGTGGGGGGGGGCAGTTGCTCCCCCCCCCAAAAAAAAAAAAAAAAAAAAAAAAATTTTGAAAACATTTTTTTTCTGAAAATTTTCACAAAATCCACAAAAAGTGTGCACCAAATCTTTCAATTTCACTTTTAAATATGCAAAAGCACCCTCGATCATGACCAGCTTGGTTGCTTCGCTCTTCGAAAATTTTTATGCGTCTTGCCCCCCCCCCCCCCCCCCCCCCCCCAGGAAATAATTTCTGCGTACGGCCCTGGTGACAAAGGCAGCACAGTTGAACACTTAACAAGTCTTCAGGTGCAATAATATTGTTCTGAAAATATCTGACCATGGACCCTGCTAGAGATGGACTAATAATGGGAGCCTTTCTTTTATCTTATCATGACCGCCGCCACCTGAAAATTTGAATGTTGATGAGCACATTCATTTGTCGCGACAATGTTGATTACGTAAAAACGAATCATCACAATCAAAGCAACATTTTAACTTTCTTCCAATTCATTTTGCTGTAAGGTCATTTCAGGAAATGTACCTTGATTTAAAACCAGGTAGAAGAGCTGCAAACCCCAAACTATGACAATTTCCTTGATATGGGATTGATTATTACAGAAGTGGACATTTCGCTGAGCTGTCATTTCAGAAAATGTACCATGATTTAAGACCAGGTAGAAGAGCAGCGAACCCCAGATTATGACAATTTCCTTGATATGGGATTGATTGTTACAGAAGTGGACACTTGTGGACATGCATCTGACCTTTCCTAACTTTGAAAAATACATATCTTCTAAGGTTTAAAGGCCGTATCTCACCAACGGAGACGTCTCCGCGACATCTCAGAGACTTATCAGTTCAATTCAATTCACTTTGTCTTTATTCAATTCCATGTAGAAAAACAGTTTCATAAAAACATCAGAAAATATAATACAATTTGCATGCAGTTATTAAATATAAATAGATTGACAATAAAAACAGGAATTAGGTTGCTGTATAAAGGGTTTTGTCTAGACAGCCACCATGACATATAAAAGTAACTTGAACAATAGAATCAAAAATGGAATCATATAAATTGATTTATTATTATACAATAAAACAAACAAAAATACAACCTCACAATCCCTAGACAGATTTCCTGGTGGAATGTTATTCTATGTACTTTTTAAGCCACAAAATCGTTGGAAATAAGATATAATTCAAGCTTTCTTTTTGATAAATTTAAGTTTTTAAGAGAAGTTAAGTCTGATGGGAGGGAATTCCATACAGTGGGAGTTTTATGTCTGTAAGAATGCGATTCATATTGTTTAATGGCAACAAATGAATAATAATTCATTCTATTTCTAGTATTATACATATGTATTGAACAATTTTAACATATTGCACAATTTTTGAGGTAGAAGACCAAGCCTGTGTTTAAACACTAAAATTGCATTGAAATAATTGTTCAATTTATAAATATTCAGTAAGTAATTTTTTGAATAAAGGTTTGGTATGTGCCAAATATGAAGATGATGAAGCTATTCTTACAAATCTCTTTTGCAATATAAAAAGTGCTTCCAATTTGGTGGAATATGTATTAGCCCATACAATGTTACAGTATGATAAAAACGGTAGAACTAGAGTATTGTACAATGTAATAAGAATGTATTGTGGTAAGATATGGTGTAATTTGCTGATGACACCAATGTTCTGTGATATCTTCTTTCTGATATAAAAAAATGTGAGTATTCCATGTTAAATCATGATCAATGTATACACCCAGAAATTTAGTACAGTATACACGTTCAATTGGAATATTATTGATTTTTACTGTTAAACTTTGCAAAGAACTATATTTTTGTTTATGTTTCACAGTATGGAATAATTTATAATTTGATTTATCTATATTTAGTGTAAGTTTATTGGCATTAAACCATTTAGAGACCTTTTGTAGCTCCTTATTTAAACTGCTAGATGATGTTAACTGGTTGTCTATTGAATACAAAATATTGGTGTTATCAGCAAATAATATGAATTTTAACTTATTAGAATAATTTGGGAGATCATTGATAAACAAAAGAAATAATAAAGGACCTAAGATCGATCCTTGAGGAACACGAAATGACAAATTAAGAGAGTCTGAAATAGCATTGTTGTATGAGACAACTTGGGTTCGATTATGTAAAAAACTTTTGAACCAAGAATAACGTAGCCTTCTAATGCAGTAATAACTTAATTTATGTAACAGTATTGAGTAATCAATTGAATCAAATGCTTTACTTAAGTCAAGAAAAACACCCACGTATACAATTTATTTTTCAATGAATTAACTTTGTAATCATGTAAGTCAATAAGCGCCATTTCAGTAGAAACGTTTTTCAAAAAACCGTATTGATATTTACTTAATATAGTATTTTTAAGTCACTGCAGTCGCGAAAACGTCTCCAACATAAAAATTGCTTCACTCTCACCAAGGAGACGTCTCTGCGACAAGTTTCAAAATAATTATTATGGAGCATTTGCAGGATCATGCACCTGACTTGGACCAGGAAGACCAGTCTCCCAAAAAATCGAACATGTTCAAATTTCTTGCGACTCCTCGGAGACTCGATAATTTTCAGACGTCTCGGAGACGTCTCTGCAACTGGCAAAATCTGGAGTCGCAAACTAGTTGCGAACTAGTTTCAAGCCCAGTGAGATATCCCCTTCATGACCTCATATTCCTTGGAAATGAATCGGATAAGTTTAAAAAATGAAGTTTAAGATCATTGTGTAACTGCAAAATTTAGGGTTCTCTTGCAAACCGCTTGTAATTTCCCATTTAAAAATGTGGTGACAGCCCACTTCACTGAAGGCCCGCGAGACCGAGGGCCCGCGCTCCCAAGGGGGTGCAGGGAGGGGGGAGTGTCCCCCCGCGAGAAGTGCGGAAGCTCCGACGTTCCTTTGAATCGTTCCTTGTCAGCTCCCGCTCATTTACGTCCTCTGCCTGTTATCGGGGGGGGGGGGGGGGCAGATCGAGCCAAAAATGTCCCGGTAACTTAGTCCAGAATCAGTGGCTTTGCTAGGATTTCATTTTAGGGGGCGGTAGTGAGCACGCGAAACACTTGCGAAACACTAATACTGAGCGCGCGAAAGGCGCTCCCTATAAGGGGAGTTTTCCCCACTCCCCCACGAAGCATGGAAGCTCCGACGTTTTCTTCGAATTGTTCCTTGTCTGCTCCTGCTCTTCTTACGTTCTCTGCCTGTTATCAGGGGGGGGGGGGCAGAGCCAAAAAATCGAAGCGCGGAAGCTCCCATTGAATTGTTTCTTGTCTGCTCCCGCTCTTCTTACGTTCTCTGCCTGTTATCGGGGGGGGGGGGCAAATAATTCCCGGTAACTAAGTTTAGAATTAGTGGCGTTGCTAGTATTTCATTTTAGGGGGCGGTGGTGAGCATGCGAATCCTGCGAAACACTTACTGAGCGCGCGAAACGGGCTCTCTGGGGAGGGGGGAGGGTGCAGGGAGGGGGCGTTTATTTAGGAATCAAGATGTTAACATAATTGGAAGAGAACAGAGAGAGAGAGAGAGGGGGGGATGTTAAGAGGAACGATAGGAGAAATTGAAAGTAAAATGAGCTGTGAGAAAAGTATAGAGGAAAAGAACTTGGAAGAATATCCAATTTATTTGAGCGTGCTCTGTGTCTATCAGTGGATGAGTGTGTGCGTTTATATGCAAAATATGGTTAGAATATTTCTGAAAAAGAAAAGCTTGTAATTTGCAACAGCCCACTTCAGATGCGGCACCACTGTATTTTGGTTCATCAGTTCATTAAGAATTATGCTCTAATTGTAACATTTTTTTTGTTTCACCTAGGTTGTGTAGATTTCTTTAGAGACTTTGGCATGATTTCGTTAGACGATGAAGTGAGAGACGGGGTGGGGTGTCCGATTTCGTAGTATCATGAAATGCATTTTAGCAAACTATTCCAAGTCTAATAAGTTAATACTCCGGCAGAAGCTGAAATGTTATCTCAGAAAATTGATATTAAAAAAGGAATTAATTAATGACTAGCTGAATGAATGAATGAATGAATGAATGCATGAATGATGAATAAATAAATGAACATCTATATTTATTAATTGATTTCGCCCTCGTAGCAAAGTGGGCGGGGGCAGTGGCCCCTCAAAAAATACCAAGAAAAAAAAAAAGAAAGAAAGAAAAAGAAGGAGGAAAACATGAACGAGAAAAGAAAAAAAAGTATAGGAGAGCGTAAGAAGAGCGGGAGCAGACAAGGAATAGTTCAAAGAATCGTCACAGCTTCCCCCTCCCTTCACCCCCCCCCCCCCCCCCCCCCTCGAGCGCGTTTTGCGCGCTCAGCAAGTATTTCGCACGCTTCGCGTGCTGACTACCGCCCCCTTGAATTAAATCCTAGCTTCGCCACTAATTTTAGACTTAGTTACCGGGAAATTTTTGGCTGTGCCCCCCCCCCCCATAACAGGCAGAAAACGTAAGAAGAACGGGAGCAGACAAGGAACGATTCAAAAAAACGTCGAAGCTTCCACAATTCGAATTTTTTTCTCTCCCCCCCCCCCCCCCCGATAACAGGCAGAGAACGCAAGAAGAGCAGGAGCAGACAAGGAACAATTCGAAGAAAATGTCGGAGCTTCCGCGCTTCTCACGGGGGGACACTCCCCCTCCCTGCACCCCCCTTGGCGCTTCAGTTTACCGCCCCCTAAACTGAAATCCTAGCTACGCTACTAATTCTAGACGGAGTTACCGGGAAATATTTGGTTCTACCCCCTCCCCCCTCTAATAACAGGTACCTGTTACGCCGCTGCAACGAGGCGCCTTAAAGGAGGTACCCAATGCTGAAACAATGTAAGCTCATTTCAAAGAGCATGATTTTATTAGCAGAAAATCATCTGCCTAAAGTTTTTTTAAAAGTCGTGTTGCCAAGGAAACCCTCAAATGTGGTAAGATTTCAGGATATTTTTGACGCCTCAGCTGTGACCCAGTTTCAACTGGGTACCCACTTTGACGTCAAAATGACGTCAAAGTGGGTACCTTGTCGCGTAATTCTAGCAAAATGCGCGCAACGTATAATACATATTGTACAGTCTAGCGCGCAGCACAACTGCAATGCGCGAAGCTGGGTACCCACTTTTACGTCATACCTGATACTCAAATTTTTTGGTCAACTCTTGACTTTTTATTAGAAAATTATCCAAAATGCATTGATTTCGATTGAAAATCATCAAATTTTTAATGTTATTCTTCTTAGAATTCTATTCTCGATCATATATATATAAAAAAGTTACCATTGTGTAATCACTTTAAACCACTCGACCGCGGCACTTGATGAAGGAAAATAAGATACAAAAAAGTCGGTCTCGCGGGCCTTCGGTCAAGTAGGCGGACCCTAAAAAGGTATACACAGCAATTTTCATTTGTACGCCACAACTGCACATGCATTTCTATGATTTTAAGTCTTTTATTTTCATCTGCACATGCATTTTGTAGACTTCTCAAATCAAATTTCTGGTTCTCTTCAGGCTGACTGGCGACGGTCGTGATGAGATCAAAGTGGGGAAGCATGTTTGGAATGTCATTGTGATACTTTTGATAGAGTCAGGTGCATGAATTCATTATGTTACCAATCAGTGTTCATCTCTACTAGGGTCCATGATCTGACAAAGGAAAAAGTCACATCTTTCATAATAATGCTCAGATGCCTTATGGGTCAAAAATTTAGAAGAAGGGGCATATGTTTATGTACTTGGTTTTGTTAGTTATGGTTTTGAAGGCAGCAGAAAGAGAGGGTGGAAAAATCAAGCAATAACTGAGAGGGAGGATGATATGTATGAGAGAGAAAAATAGAGATTTGGAGAGGGAGGAGAAGATGGTAAGAAGAAAAGGGATCATACAGTCCGAAAGAGATACACATATAGCATAAGAAAAGAAGAAATAAGGAGCAAAATAACTTTTAAAAGGCCCAATATGAGAGGGAAAAAGAAAGAGAGACATTGTGAGAGGAAGAACAATATGGCTTGCAGAAGAAAAAGAGCACAGCCATAGCATGAGAAAGGGAGGGAGAAGGAACAATGTAATTTTTCAAAAGCCAAAAATGAGCGAGAGAGCTGAGGCAGTGACCCGGAGCAGTGAGGAGATGGCAAAAAGAAACAGGAGCCTGTACACACAGCATAAGAAAAGGAGAGAGGAAGAAATTTGAAGGCCCAGCATGAGAGTGAAAGATAGATTAGGGGGGGGGGGCAGAGATGGAAGGTAATGAATGAAAGCTACACTTGCCCACAAAATATGGAGTTGTAGATGATAATAGTCTATTGCAAATGCATTTCTTTTAATGTTTTCAGTGTTGGGGGTTTTTGTTTTGATTCTCTCTCTCTCTCTCTCTCCCTCTCTCTCTCTCTCTCTCTCTCTCTCTCTCCCATCTCTTTCTCTCAATCCCTCTCTAGCTCTTACTTTTCTTTTTTTCTTGGCAGATACTGTGCATGTAGATTACGTAGAACATGCTTTCTATGTTATACCAGGGAAATGTTACACATGTAGTGACATTTCCCTGATGATTACAGTCTCAAACCAGATTGTACGTGATGCGTTTTCTCATCAGGCACACCGGCATAGCCAGGATTCCATTTCGGGGGAGGGGGGGGGGGGTAGTAAGCACAGCGAAACACTGAAACGTGCAGCCTGCCAAGTGTGTGTACTTTGGACCTGCACCCGCCTCTGGAGGTCCGGGGGTGCAGGGAGGGGCGGGACCTTCCCCTTCCCGCACTTTGGAAGGGGGATATATTCCTTGTCTAGCTGCTCCTTCTCTTCCTATTTCTCTCAACTTTTTCTCTTTTTTAGGGACCGCCCTTCGCCCCTCCCTGCCTAAACGGGTGCTCAGCATCGGCTCGCTAGCTCCAGGCATCCATCGTCGATGTCGCTTCCGATCCTGATATATACCGCGCGCGCGCGTGCATTCAACTACTGTACTACATGCATTATGTTGCGGAGTCAGTCTTTTCCAGAGACCGTTCGTTAGCGTTGACGTCGCGTCGTAGAGATGAATCGTAGATGCCTCGTGTGGAACGAATACTTTGTAAGCAGATCCATCGCATCATCGGCATTCTAACTATTTATTGAACGGGCGTAAAGGTAGCAAGTTGACACTGTACTGGTTGCTGATTTCGCTGCAGAGGTGAAACCAAGGGTGTAACCAAAGAAAGGATGTAGACTTAACACTACTGAATATATCGTACATGTACCTTAATATAATAACACTAGATTCTAGAGATCTAACGTTAGATCTACAGCAGCCACTGGGCATGCATGGCATGGCGATAACACTAATATTCTGCACTGGTAATACTGAACAGCCTAGTAACATTGACATGTACAGGGCAATTCTTCGAGATATCTCACACTCGCCATCATAGTAGAGTCTTCTACTTCCACTGCACGGTAGTTGTTGACGAGCCAGCTAAAACATATATGTCCAGATGTCATCTGAAGGATTTTGCAGATGGTCAGACTCCTGATGTCTTCTTGTTTCATCGCTGGGTTTATTTCCTCAGCTTATGACTGTTTGTGAGAAATTCGTCTTGATATTTAAAGGCCTTTGGCTTTGCAGGCTTATCATCACTGATTACATCATATCATGTTGTCTACAAGTTTGAAGTACCAGTATAATGAGATGCACTTTTAGTAATCTATGGAACAAAATTTAGCAAATCAACTTTTTCATCTTTCTTTTGTTGTAAAATCTCAAGGGAAATACTATAGATCTAAATAACCTTAAATCTGTCACTCATACCATACGAGTTAGTGGTAGATCTTATGCAAAGTGGATCTTAAATTGCGTATTTCAGGAAGCGTAGGCCCAATCAAAATGGATTCCAGTTCAAACCTAAAACTCCCCGGACTGCCAGCATTACCTAAAAGTTTGAGTGGACTTCTCAATGCCAATAGTGGTACTTGGCGTGAAACTGGTAGAATTATAGCCCACCAAACCAACATACAGGATAGTCTTGCTGCTGGATTTTCTCCTAGCCATGTCCATAAGAGTGGAGGAAGGAAGAAAAGAAAACGTATTGAAATACCGAGAGGAAATCTGGATGCTGCCTTAGCCTTGCTCCGCAAAGAAATGGTGAGAAGACGGAAATTATAACCTTATATTGTTATAAAACATGCATTGAAATAAACATGATAAAAGAGAAGCTTGTGTTCTAGAAGGCACCCATGTAGCCAGGGGGTGGTCACCCCCCCCCCCCCCTGAAAAAAAAAACACCAAGCAAAAAGAAAAATGAAGAGAGAAGGTGAGAGAACATAGGAAGAGAAAGAACAGACAAGGAATGATGACAAAGAAATGTCAAAGCTTTTGTGTCATGTGCAGAAGGGGGAACCCTCCGCCTCTGCACCCTCTCCCTTAGCGAGCTTAGTAAGTGATTTGCATGCTTCGTATACTCACTTCCACCCCCCTAAAATGAAATCCTGACTATGCCGGTGCTGGAAGTACCCAAGAGATAATATGTAGACTTTCTCGGTCTTTTGATGTCAGTTTGAAAGAATAGAAATGGCCCCTGATCAGAAAGGTCAAGGATTTCTCTTCATATGCCCTCATATTTAAAATGTGATAAGAATTGTGGCTTGGGTGTTCAACCTGAACATTTAAGTGTATGTTGTCCCTTATAGTCTACCTACATGTATTCTCTTTGCAACACATATGCTTTTAAAAAAAAAAATCGATGTTATTCAATACACTCTCCCTCAGGTTATTAGAAATAGTAGTTCTGTTGATGTTTTCAAAAATAATCTTAAAACGTATCCATTTAATTTGGCCTACAATTGATTTCCATATTCTCTCATGTCCTTACCTATCTTGCACTTTTGTCTATTTGTTATGCAATTCCATCTTTTGCAAAAGTTGCGCCTTGAGCATTTGATTATCAAATGGATTCGGCGCCTTACAAATCTTATTATTGTTTGCACTTCATACCATTCAAACCAAACCGTACAGAACACATTACCACAGCGTGCAGTATGTAATGGAATTTCTCTACCCTGATTTTATTAGTCTTGCATTCTCTACTGCAATACATGTACATATCTGCTGTTGTTATTATATATAGATCTAGTATGAATTTTCATTTCTTACGTTGCTTAGACCTGTCATTATTTTCTTTGTTGGATTTGGAGTGATTCAGAATTCAGGCAAATTTGACATGACTTGAAAAATGGAAACAATTTACTATCCTGTAAATTTGATATGATTTTCTTTTCAGGTTGGCCTTCGTCAGCTGGATATGTCTCTTTTAAGTGAGCTTTGGTCTCTCCATGAATCCATCCAAGATTACAAGTCTGATATGGAGAAGGTAGTTGACAGCTCTTTAGATCTGGACCCTGATGATTCACAACTCAGTCAACTATCAGCTTTAGATGAAGAACCAGTAGAAGATGAATAATACAAGAATATTATAACCGTACTATTAGTCTAGCTGCAAGATCTACTAGAATAATACCCAACTCTATTGCGAAGCTTTGTAATACATAGATAGACTGAAGCAGTATTGAATAATCATCACCTGTAATATGATTCTGTGGTTAGTGAATTAGTGTGGTGTGACTGAGCTGAATTAGAATCACTGCAATGGACAAGTGTATAGTAATCAACATTGAACTTTGATGAAGCAAAGTCAAAGGACACAAGCTGATACTGTTTTCATATACAATTTTTTAGATCTTCATTGCAATCTGGTTTCATTGATACCATTCAGAACCTGGAATGTTGGAAATTGGATTATTACTGAATAGTTGTTTCTCTTTTTATCATTTCGTGTCAGAGATTATGAGAAACCAACCAGCAATGAATACCATCACTGATAAAGTGTGCCATCATTCTGTTGAAAGTTTGTTTTAACAAACAATTTGGCCTCTTACATATCCCACTATCAAAGAAATCCTGGGGGGATCGAGCATTTGCTCATGCCGGACCAGCCCTGTGGAATTCACTCCCACAGGAGCTGAAGAATACAAAATCTTTAACTTCCTTCAAGGGCAACCTTAAATCCCATTTGTTCCAACTAAGCAGGTACTAGGTTTGAAGACAGACATATTTTTTTTTTTTTTTTTTTTTTTTTTAAAGCGCCTTGAGCATTTAATCAAAGTGGAAAAGACGCTATATAAATCCTATGTATTATTATTATTATTATTATTAATAAGTTATTAATTCAATGTATATTTTTTCAAGTTTGGTAGTGTTTAAAAGCTCTTGTTGTCGAGCACAGATCAATGAATTACAGTCAACCATGATAAAGTTTTGGCTATCCACTAGCCACATATTCTTTTATTTTCAGAAATGCTGTGCATTCTTTGAATAGCTTCTGTCTTGGTAGTAGTATCCTGATTTGTTATAATGTCATTGGCTGACAATTCACCAGTTATTTTGTTTATATGCATAATAACATCAAATAATTTTTGTCCAAGAATATGATTTCAGGCACTAGTCATTGGTATTTCTTTTTTGTTTCCTTTGTAAATACATTTTTATCTTTGCCTGGGAATTGAATAAATAAATTAATTAATAGGTAAATAAATGAATAGATAAATAAATTTCCTCATAGCCTGAACCAATATGTATTCATAGTACATGTATATACATTTATACATGTACAGTATGCACTAATATAGAGTAAATAATTTGCCATAACACCATGAAAATGTGATTTATTTGTTTGTATATACATAGATAACGAACTATCTATTTCTAATATGACAACAATCTTAATATTTTGGGGTTGGAGTGAAATAGTTTGCAAAGGTTTTTTGTGCAAAAACATATTAGTATAGATATAGTTTGGTTAAGTTATATGAAAATTATTTTCCTGGAAAACTTTTGGATAATTTGTATTATCAGTATGAACAAATAATTTGTGAGTTGTGAGCCAATGACGTCACAAACTTATGACTGAGTTGCCAGTTTTTCTAGTGATTTTCATTATTTCCCTACTTTTTCATGCCACTAAAAAAAAATCAATTCTTATTGTTCACTTTATAGGTCTGATTTTTCTTCTTCAATTAAAACAAAGTAGTTGTATTTTTTTCGATTGGACTTCCCTTTTAAAGGTACATGTACTAAATCATCAGCTAGAAGCCAACTACATCATGTAACTGGTTTCCCTATTTTTGTTAAATTCTAATTAACCTTCTGTGTATTGAACTGTTTTCATGTGGATATGCAAGTTGTATTTCATATGTACTTATAGCTTTGAACAAACAAGTTCCTTGTTAACATTTTTTTGTTTCTCTGTTATAATTAGAGTCTAATTCATGTCAAATTTGGCAAGGTAAGGTTATCATACGATATGTTGGAAAGATATGTATGTAAATTTGCTGGCATGATTAGCATTTGTTGTGCCTTGCCTTCTAGTTTTATTTTGTGAAAATGAATCTAGAAACTAGAAAGTTTGATATTTTAGAGAATGAAAATGGTTTATAAATTGGAGCATCAGCAGAATGAAATTATCAAATTATACCAACCATGTGTAAGAAAAAAAAAGTTGATTGCTGACAAAATTGTTAAAGAATATTTATATTCTCAGGAATTCAGAGTGCGTTCTTTGTGGGATAAAAATTTGTTTTTGTATCTTTTCAAAAGTACTGACTTCAACATGTCTTCAGCAGTATTATTGTGTACATGGTATTAACACTTGTCAGTTGATATTTTGTATCCTTTTTATTGTCTAATGTGTTAATGGAAACAATTATTTAAATATACAGTCACTATGTCTCCTTTCATAATTCTTTAAAGTAAAAATGTATCTTGATTTTTTAAATAACATACTAGTATACCGGTAATACACCTTACCATATGATTATAAAGTCACATGTTAATAATCGCCTGTGATTCTCATCTAGTAATCTTTGATAGTGTGAGTATTAACTTGTGAAGTAAAACCAGGTAAATTCCCTTTAAATGTGATTGTGCAGTACATGTTTGTCCAACTCATTAAGTTAGCCAGTAGGAAATATCTTGCCAAGTATTGTGTGGAATGATAAGATTGCAATAGTTAAAGGACACTATTTAATGTATGATTAAGGGATGTTGGCATCAGGAAAGAGATGAATATAAGATAAACAGGAAATGTGTCATGTATTATGTTTTTGTGCAATGTCATTTATTGGCTGAAACAATCTAACAGGGTATGATCAGCTATATGTACTCTTACTCTATAAATAGCCAATTTAAAAAAAAAAACCTTTTGGTTACATTGGTACATGTACATTAAATTTTCTCAATACTTCTGTTCTCTTTCAGGAATGATCTCAATTATTTGATATTTTGAAACTTTGAGAGAAAATAGAGAATTTGATAATCAACCATGATATTTACCATGCTGCCTTTATTGCCTTGAATCTTTGATCTGGCATTTCTACAAATACGTGTTTGTATTAAGTTACAATTTTTTGATCATTTCTCTTGCCAAAGCATTCTGATGTTAGGTGATTATGCCAGGAAATGAGGAAAATTTCATGTATCAATTTTGCTTGTCTCTGTCAATATGGAATGTGTGATATGCATGTTTAAGCAGATTTATAATTATCACTCTAAATTGCATAGGACATATGTGTAGTGATAGTAATCACACTACATGTAGAAACATGCATTTAGTTTTATGTTGTATGAATTGATAGATATGAAAAGAATCTGCTTCTCTTGAAAGTGGTCAACTATGCCCTTTTCCATAAATATAGAGGAAAGTATGTACTTATGGAGGTGGCAACCACTCTTCCTATACATACACCCTTTGGAGCCCCCCCCCCCCCCCCTTATTTGCTATCTCCCTCCCTTTGCTTCTCTTTTTCTTGCTTCATTTTCATTTTCTCTCTCTCTCTCTCTCTCTCTCTCTCTCTCTCTATCTATCTATCTATCTCTCTCTATCTCTCTCTCTCTCTCTCTCTGTATTTCTCTTTCCATTCATCACTGTCTGTCTGTGTGCATGTTGATAATGCCTCATACAATAGGTCTGCATTGCTTGCTATTGAGTCATACTCTCTTTGAGTATGGTACGTATACATGTGCAATGACATGCATGTATTGTATTGAAATGTTGAACTAGTCAAATTACACAGACACTGTCAGAGGTTATTAGAATCATGTCTACCACTACATACCAGTCAGGTTATGGATTGCATGCTTGGGGCCATAAACTGGGACTTTAGCTCATGGAAAGTTTTTTATTTAAATTCAAACATTTGTACATGTAATGAAGTATGAATGGCAGCAATTTTCTTGTACTTTTTAGGCTTCTGTGCATTAGTACATGTAGTGTAGTATACACATACATGTATATTACATTACATGTATATTACATACATGTATATTACATGTATGTGATAATGTGATGATTTATTAGTATTGCTCTATTCATTCTTCTTCAATAATTGATTTGTTAATCATCTGAAAACTTTTGTTTTTGCACAATGAATTGATGTTTTTATTTTGGGTTGCCTAGAATTGTTTAATTTCCCTCCTTTGATAACTGACCTGTATTCATATAGATGTAACTGCATTGTGAATGTGCCATATCTAGTACGGTAAATAAAATAGGGTCAACATCCTTTGTATAATAGTAGATCTATGCATGACACTAATGTGAGTTCTACCTATCAAACTTAATCAGCGTTAATGACCGATATAATTCGATGACTTTCATTTAACATGCAAATTGTTTCGAATGAATTTCTACTTTATTCTTGGGAGAATGACATATCTTATGGACAGTTAATCTCCCTTTTCAGTTTCAAGTCAACTATGAAAATGAAATACATGGTGTATATATTACAGTGCGTTATCTTCAGCACCCTGAAGCAGCACTTAAACTGGAAGAAGAAGAAGGATCTGTTAGAGATACATGCAGCTTAATGCCAACAGTAAGAATATTATGGGTGCATGTAAACCACAGTATAGATGAGGTGTACATGACTGTTTAGGGGATATCTGCTGATGTACATTCTGTATCTATGGAGTTTGTTTATTGGGATTTCAGATTCAGACTGAAAGATGCATTTTTCAATCTTTTCTGGACTAATGCTTACTTCTCAGTCAAAACAATCCTTGGGGGAGTATAATTTTACATGAGTTTCATATATTATGAATAGAAGAATTAGTATGAGACACGTCGCATTGTGATACTGCATTATGGAGAGCGTCTCATCAGTCATACATCTCTATGCCTCAAAATCAGGATTGTTTATTCTACAATTTAGGATACTTTCTCCTGTGTGTGACTGATTTTTAGAGTTGGTGCTAGATGGCATCTTCTGCATATTTATTTAAAATCTGATGGATACAAATAATACTACAGTACTTCAGGTTTACATTATGTAGGGTGTTTTATAAAGCTGAACACAGTATTGACTTACCTGGTCAAATGTCAAGTGTCACTGTGTTCAAGCCATCACTAAATTCAGCATTTTTAGCAATGACCCTATACTAGTACCATTTGAATAATAAAGGGAAGAAGATAATATACTAGTATGTATTTGTTTATAGCAAAAATGAGCTGAGTTTGTTAGTGACTTCATTCAAATGTTATTTGTTTTTGTAGTTTAGCTTGCAGTACTATTGTTTCCTTCACAACTCTGCCTTAATGTGTTCATAAAAGGTGTTACTATGGAAACCAAATACAATGTCTTTGAAGCTTTGTATCAATTACTAAATCATGTGACTGCAACATTTATTTTGTGTGATTTGGGAATAAAATGAATTTTGTGAAAGGTCAGTGATGAGGTTTAAGAGAAGAGATTGAGAGTACAGAACACAATGGGATAGGAGAGAATGAGAGGAGATGAGATAGGAGAGAATGAGAGGAGATGAGATAGGAGAGAATGAGAGGAGATGAGATAGGAGAGAATGAGAGGAGATGAGATAGGAGAGGATGAGAAGAGATGAGATAGGAGAGAATGAGAGGAGATGAGATAGGAGAGAATGAGAGGAGATGAGATAGGAGAGAATGAGAGGGGATGAGATAGGAGAGAATGAGAGGAGATGAGATAGGAGAGGATGAGAGGAGATGAGATAGGAGAGAATGAGAAGAGATGAGATAGGAGAGAATGAGAGGGATGAGATAGGAGAGAATGAGAGGAGATGAGATAGGAGAGGATGAGAAGAGATGAGATAGGAGAGAATGAGAGGAGATGAGATAAGAGAGAATGAGAGGAGATGAGATAGGAGAGAATGAGAGGAGATGAGATAAGAGAGAATGAGAGGAGATGAGATAGGAGAGGATGAGATGGGATGAGATAGGAGAGAATGAGAGGAGATGAGATAGGAGAGGATGAGAGAGATGAGATAGGAGAGAATGAGAGGAGATGAGATAAGAGAGAATGAGAGGAGATGAGATAGGAGAGAATGAGAGGAGATGAGATAGGAGAGAATGAGAGGGGATGAGATAGGAGAGGATGAGATGGGATGAGATAGGAGAGGATGAGAGGAGATGAGATAGGAGAGAATGAGAGGAGATGAGATAGGAGAGAATGAGAGGAGATGAGAGGGGATGAGATAGGAGAGGATGAGAGGAGATGAGATAGGAGAGAATAATAGTAATAATAATAACTGGATTTATATAGCGCCTTTTCCAGAGGATACAAGGAATGAGAGGGGATGAGATCTTATATGATTGCTATCTCTTATAGCTTCCCAGTTTCTAGTGATACATTATTTGCCATATTTGTGATTTTCTTTGAATGGGTCAATTTCTTTCCCCAATTACTGCCGCACAGTGATACTTCTATGCAAGAATAATACCTGCATTCCTTTCAAGCCTCTACGAATGCTGTTTGTTACAAAGGACTAATAGTTTTCACCCTTAAAGCTGGTCTTATGTCAGTGCCTTAGCAGCTATGTAGATTTTTGACAATTTGAAAAAAATAATTTGGTGAAATGACTATAGCCTGTAAATGTTTAAAACATCAAAATAACCTTTTTATAAACTAGTGGGAGATTGTGAGTGGTATAGGTATACAATAGACATTCCACTCATCTGGATTTTGGAGAGTATCCCGATTATCCACACATACAATCAGAGACAAATTTCAATGTGAGATTGGTTGGGAAGGTTATAACCAACATTGAACCAACACATCACACCATGAATATGATACGAAACATATACTACAGTAATTCATGATGTTTATTATTTTTAAGTTTAATACATATTTACATACCATGTCTTGCACACTTTTGCATGAGGAAGAGAACTGGAACACTTAACAACTTTGGAATAATTACATTGGAAGTGATCATATTGAAAAATTGAATTTTAATATACTGTACATATTGGGATTTCAAATGAGTTCAGCATGAAATAGACTTCTATATTTAAAAAAAATGATCAAAAGAATTTGAATCATGTTAAAGAAATGAGTTAAGGTCAGTTTGTAGTGTAAAAAGGGGAGGAAAGAACTAGCATGATATCAAACTTGACAAATTTCTGTTTGTGATAAAGAAGCAATGTTTTTTTTATTCTTAATTTTTTCATAGATTTTTTGAACAAATTAGTTTTCCCTATAATGCGAGTTTCAGTTATCATTGTAAGGTAAAGTCTGATCATTTACAAGGAAACCAGTAGAGCCATAAATATGTTGACACAACCAACTATGCTACATATTCATTTGCAGTATTCATTCACAAATGTCAGAAAAGGCATATAGTTCTGAAATAACACATAAAACTATTGAATGCTAATTTCTTCATCTAATTGGACTGATGTCAAATTAATTCATAAGGAACCACATCTATTTTGAGGCCAAACAAGTACACACTTTATCCAATGGGAAGGTTCTTTTCTTTGAAAAATAAAAAGAGAAAATTTTTCATTGATTATCAAATGCAAATTTATGTTTTTCTTTAAATATTTAGAACTCCAAGACTGGTGAATAAAAACTGCTTTGAAACTAATATGATATTAATAAAATACATATAAAAAGTAGACATGTTATGATGTATAACATTAAGAGAACAGGGTGCCATTGCATAAAACTTGCTGTTATGGTAACTTTGCCATCAATGGTAACTTTCATGGAATACTGGATTTTGATAGGCTGTTGAGCAACGTTACCATGGTAGTTACCATTGATGGCAAAGTTACTATAATAGCAAGTTTTTATGCAACGGCACCCAGATCATTTGAGGTACATATATATGAAATTGCTGTTGTGGAATGTGTCATTCTTTAGATATTGATCTATAATTTAAGAAATTGTACTTTTCATTGGAAAGACCACAGCACATGAAAGACCAGAGGACGGAAATTCATTCAATCACAGCATTATTATCAAATATAAAAATATCACAAAATTTGATCTTTTCAATAAAAAATTTTAAAAAACATCTTGCATATCATTAACCATAGAATGCAGTTACATGTGTATGTTGCTCTGAACATTATACATCCTTACATACAATAACAAATTCTGCAAGCACACGGTGACATATACTAAGATAAGGACTCTGGATGGAATCAATTGGATGGAATATTATTTGAAAATATATACAGCTATGTTTCAGTACCACAAAGCTAGCTTTGAAACAAACTCTCAACAATTATTTCATCCAATGGTATATTTACCAAGTCAAAACGAAGCTGGCTTTGCAAAATAAAGGTAGAATAAACATGGTTAAATACCTCAATATATCAATACAGTAAAATAAATAGTATAGTACACAGAGTTCATTCAAATACTCATGAAATTAATTTCATTGCATAGAAATCACACATCATAGATCCCAATATCCTCATACCTTTATGAAAGATCTACTATTCATATACATGTACAACAATAAACTATTATACACCACAAGTTCAACATGTAAAAAAAATCATATATAGATACCAGTATAGATGTTGTCTTTTTCCTATCTTTAAAAACATATGCATATGTGTAAAATCTTGAGCCTTCATCACATAAATATTTAATTTTTAAATGGGTTGCAATAATGCTGGTACATGTATCATCACAACAACCATGATAAAGTACATGAAACATATGGTCAATTGAGATGAGAGTTGTACTACTCTCTGTCGACAACAAAACTTACCAAGTTCATTTATTGTTTGTTGTCTTTTCCTTATTACTTTTATTTCTTATCTTTTTGTTCCTTAGTCTCAATCATTCGTATATACTTTGCTTTCCACTGTTAAGTAATTAATAATAATAATGATAATAATAATAATAATAATAATAATAATAATAATAAATGGATTTATATAGCGCTTTTTCCAGAGGATACAAGGTGCTATCATTTAAAGTCTAAGAGCAAATCAAGAATTATACAAATATGTTTTCAAATTTTCTTGAAGATGTACTATTACATAGAAATGCATCTTACATCTAATTATGTCTTACATTCTTTTGTTGTATGTTTCATTGTTTTTTTAATTGTTTTTTAATTGTTTTGTATTCTTACAATTCTACATGTATTTGTTAATGTTTTTTCTCTAATCTCTTGACTTGCTAAAGACTAGCAGTTTTGGCTGAGAAAAAATGAATAAAATTAAATGCGATATGTGAAGGAAATTCTCCACTACTGCACTAGTCAAATATTATACCTCATTAGCAATGGATTACATTATGGGCATACATGTTATTTACAACCAGTAAAGTGCTAGAAAATAATGACTGGCAATAGGAAAAAATATGAAGTGTATCAGTTAAATGTAGAATGCTAAAATTAGCAAAACAAATCTGGCATACCATAAGTACACTTTGAATGAAGTCAAATTTTGTAAAAAGCATATAACATGACATTTATTAAACCCCTAGCAATAAGTTAGGCACCCAAAAGTCACCTTGAAATGGGATGAACTGTTTCTTTGCTTGTCTGAGAAGTTTGGCTTCAAATATTGATAGCACTGACTTGTATTTCAAATTTCACACAACATGTGTGTAATACATTATGTTTCAAGACATTCTTCCTGTTTGTCTGTAGTTAGACTTGCTCTTCAGCAGTGGCTGATTTCTCTGTCTCATCTGCAGATCTGTTTGGTGGAAAAAAAATAAAATGCTTATATCAATAATAATAATAATAATAATAAAAATAATAATAATAATAATAATAATAATAATAATAATAACAATAATAATAATAATGAAAATAATAATAATAATAATAATAATAATAATAATAATAATAATAATAACAACAATAATAATAATAATAATAATTAATAACAATGATAATAATAATGATAATAACAATAATAATGCATATAATTTCTCTAGCATCATTTCCCATTTTGATTAAATGCTCAAGGAGCTTTTAGGAAAAACAAAAGTAGGTACGGACATAACAAAAGAATGTTTAAGCAAATCACAAACGGAAAAGTGTCTGTGTTCAGAACTTGCTAGTTAACAAGACAGTGTGATTTCAGGTTGCCCTTAAATGACGTCAAAGAGTTTGAGTTCTTCAGCTCATGTGGTAGTGAATGTGACTGTGTTTGTTCCGCAGAGAAACGAATGTGAGCTGCTGCATTCTGTACGTAGCTTTTGTAATTGGGTAAGTGGTGAATTTGGTAAATTATAGAGTAAGCCATTGCGAGTGGACAAGCTTCTCTGTTGCAGAACGAATCAGGTATTAGTAGTAGTAGTTTATAATGATAACTACGCACCACCTTTAAAAATCCAGATCTAGCATTTATATAATTCATCAGCATCAACATTAACATAACTTGAAAAAACTTTAAGAAGAGGTGATTTCAAGACAAGATTGTTGAAGCCATTATGAACAAAGTTAAATAATTTCTTACCCAGACTTAGCTTCATTCAAGCCAACATCTACAGAAGCCTTGATGTTATTAGACTGAAGAAACTTTGTTGCCCAGGATGGCATCTCTCCATTCTTTGTCTGTTCTTTGTTTTTCTTCTTCTTTAACTCCTTGGGTAGTTCAGGTTTTTCAACTGTCAGAGTATCTGTATGAATAGTCAAGTACATTTATTAGTATCAGTTTTTCAACTGTCAGAGTATCTGTATGAATAGTCAAGTACATTTATTAGTATCAGTTTTTCAACTGTCAGAGTATCTGTATGAATAGTCAAGTACATTTATTAGTATCAGTTTTTCAACTGTCAGAGTATCTGTATGAATAGTCAAGTACATTTATTAGTATCAGTTTTTCACATGACTGTATGTAAGACCTTGCCTGAATAAAATCAAAGTCTTGGGCCATAGCTGTTCTGTCTGGTTTTTAACTCTCGCTGATCTGATTGAAAACCTTTAGTTACTTTCATTCTGATTTACTGATTTTTATACTGATTAATGCTAATTTAAAAATTAGCCTCAACCTAGCTTATTTCCATATTGGTACCTGTATTAGGTACACAGATTTTGTTAGTGGTGTCATTTACCATGTAGTTTCTTCTCTCTATAAAATCCCATTTCTTCAATATCTCATCTCTTTTCCTCAAATACATGATAAAAAATTATTTGCCAATAAAAATTAATATCCGATATGCAAACTTAGACATTTCACTATTTCAATTTTATGATGTTACAACATTTCAAATGTGAAGCCGAACAGCTTTTGACGAGCATTCAAATCACCTCCAAATAACTTCAACAAAGTTTGTAGAAGGCCTAATGTCCATCATTTAGATTACACAAAATCTAAATATTATATCATATATCAACATAAAACAGCAAAAGCAGAGTTTATCAAAGCCTGTACACCCAACAACAACTAATGTCTACAAATGATCATGCATAAATACAAGTAATAGTCCATGAAAACATTTCATGAAAGTTATTCTCCAATGAAAAGACACACTGAAATGAAAGCATACTGTACCCATACCATTTATCAATGTATGTAGCAGTATCCATTAGATATGCATAATGTATTTACATTACACTCATCATTCCATGAACCATGCTAGTAATTATTTTAACATCAATATCAAATCAAACATATCATTATCATTTATCAAGAGAAATCTGTGAAGATTATAACAGATACAGTACAAGTAAATGAGTGAATAGGTATGGCTTGTGAAGATTATAACAGGTACAGTACAAGTAAATGAGTGAATAGGTATGGTTGTGAAGATAGCAATGAATGACATATGACTGCAGTCACAATAACATGTAGGTATTAGTATTTGCATAGCATCTTTATTTGCCGGTAATGTTAATGAAAAAAAAAAAAGAACATACATGAGACACAGTTGTATGGAGCTGTGATAAAATTGCACAGATGCTTTATTTAAGTACCACAACCAAGTGAATACAGGGTTGGGATATTACGTATTATGACTTACTTTCGGTATCCCCTTCGTTGCCACTATCACCTATATTATGTGTTTGTGAAGATATAAGATGATGCACAGATGAAAAACAGCAAGCTCTACATGTAATGATACTCACTTCACATGCAAATTTTTCAGATTCAAACATCTTTCCAGATATAATCTTTCATGCTCTTCTCTTGCTAAATTCTAAGTAATTCTACAGCTTTATAATTTCTTGTTCAAATTATTCTATTTCATTTATCACATAATATGTAATGTTGTCCCAATCTTTCACTATCCTCCCCCCCAAAAAAAAAACCCCAGAATACTTTGAAAAGATTGAAATTATTTAAGAAGTACACGTACGTATACTGTAATCATTTCTAAAAGGTTCAACATTCTCTCCTTTACTCCCTTCCCACCCCTTCTTTCTCTCTCCCTGTCTGTCTTCCTAACTCCCTACCTCATTTTTCTCTCTCTCTCTCTCTCTCTCTCTCTCTCTCTATCTCCCTCCCTCTGTCCTTCCCTCTCTCTATACACACAATACTTCTTTCTGTTATTCCTGGCCATATGGTCTGTCTGTCTCTCCGTCTCTCTGTCTGTCTCTCTGTCTCTCTCTGTCTGTCTCTCTCCCTCCCTCCCTCCCTCCCTCCCTCCCTCCCTTTCTAACATACATACTTTCATACATAAAGAGAATACAAGTGATTTATATCCTGCATTCAACAGGGGGAAGTGATAATCAATCTTTGTCCAAGAAGAGTAGCATGATGCACTGCACACAATACAAGTAAGATAAATGGTAAACATGACATTTGTATAATGTATAAACACTGCTACACAATAATACATATTTCTTAGTGTATCTAAAGGTATAAAATGTTTTGAAGTTTAAATAGAACTTTAGGTATGACAATGAAACTCAATGATTTTTACAGATGAAAACATATATATAAGTTTTTGCTATCCTGCTTTTTCTCCTTCTACTCTTTTTGCATGATTTCTAAAACAGAACTTAAGCAGATTGTAAAGAAAAATGAATGGACAGCTTGGATATGTCAAGAGCAGGCAATGAGCAAGAGAAAGAGAAAGCGAGAGAGAGAAGGAAAAGACAAAGAGAGAGACACATAGAGGCGGAGAGGGGAGAGGGGAGAGGGGTGTACCTTTATCAGGTTCTTCTAGGTTCCTCTTCTTCCTCAATGATTTGAGGAATAGCTGGTGCATGCTGGACACTTATCTAAACAAAACACAAACACAACAAGAAAATGAAATAATAATCTAGATTACTAAACAACAGGGTCTCACTGCTTTCATTCTGACAGTGAGAATTAACAAACTTCCATATTATGCTAATAATAACACAGGTTTGCTGGTTCAAGCTTTATAATGCTAATAATAACACAGGTTTGCTGGTTCAAGCTTTATAATGCTAATTTCATTATGTTCATGTAAAATAGAGCATATGTACCTTTACAATCTTAATTCTATGATCAATTTCAAAAGATGCAGGCAAGTAACTCTCTCACTGCAACCCTTTATTCATCCTATAAGAGTTTTACCATCTTGAAATCGTTTTGATACAAAACTACTAAAAATTACATATGCTCTATACACAAGGAAATGTGTTAGGAATCGAGGTTACGCTAACAACAAAAATGCCTTCAAGGATAATGTTTAAAACACATGGAATGTAAATGTAACATTTTTCTGCAAGTACAACACGACATTCAAGTAATTTGGTTTCAAAGACTGACTATTAGATTGTGTACTTACTATAGGAGGAGGAGGAATGCTTGGTGTAGGCTCATTCTCTTCTTCAATACTCTCTGATCTATAATCATAAAAGTTAAAATCTTTCTATTAAAGTTTAACTTAACATACAAAAATATAATACCACTGATGTAAAGACTTACCGATTAACATCATCCTTATGCTTTAAAATTGAATGTTTCTTTCCAGTAAGTCTTGCATTCAAAACATGATTTATTAAGAAATGTTTGACTCACTATTCATCATTCTACAATATAGGCCTATTTACAAAGAAAGCTAAAATAATTCTGAACACCTGCTAGATAAAGCATGTTACAGCTAATGCATGCTACTACAAACTGAATACACTAACAATTCTCAGTTCCTAGAGTCTCTGATCATCAATGTTTCCTCCCAAAATTTCCAAACCATCAAAAACACTGAAAAATATGCATGCTTGCACAGTTTCACTAACATTGGCATAAATTCATAGTAATTTCTAATACTTACATGGTAGCTTGTCTCCTTAAACTCTGAAATGATATGTAAAAGAGAGAAAAGAAAAGAAATAGAATAAACATCATTGCCTGGGACTTTTATTCATAAATGAGACAATTAAACAGAACTCTGATGATAAGTCTAATAGTAGATTTCAGTAGGATATTTATGTTGCCACAATAAACACAGATAATGAAAATTAATTTTTGTTAGTAGCATTCATGATCTTTTATCAATATGTCTCTTCAGCAGACAGAAAAAAACCAGTAAATATTGTTAGAGCGACACCTTCTTTATTTTAGTAGACAAAGTGAATCATATCCTTATGTGATTATTCACTTATCATCTTGGTCTGGTACCCCACCCTGCATGCTGCCCCTCTACTCTGGCCTTACATTGCATGGAATTTGAAAACTGATGTAAATATACTTATTAAAGGTAATATCTCATGCCATGTTTAATTGTTTTTGTTTTGTTTTGTTTTTAATCATATTGAGCAACCAATATCTTATGGATGTATTGTTTGATAGTATACTTACACCTCCTAGATTGTGTGACTTGGCATTCATTGTGTGTTGTGATTTCAGAATTTTATTCAGCTCCTTCAGCTGTAAAAGATAACAAAATATTAAGGTAATTAAACGGAATTTACCATATCACAAAAATACCAGAAACCTAACCACTATATACCATTCAGCCTTGGAAAAGAAAAATTAAGGTGTTTAAAAGATACCCATATCCAAAAAAAAATTGAAAACCTTCATGTGAAATAATCATTGCTAAGCATGTTACAGGAACCTCACCTTTTATCTTTTTTCATTTATGAAATCTACAAAAGATAATGGGTGGTATTCTCATAAGTTAAGCCAGGACTAAGTCCAGACTAAACACAAATTTCAGTTTCGCACCTCTCTGGAATGCTAGGTTTCATCTTCCTCCTTCAATATTCATGACAAAGATAATGTACCAAAAACTTTATTGAAAATCAGTTCATACTCATATTATCTTTTCTTCCTATTTCATAGCCAAATTAATTTTTTGGACACTTTTCACTGCAGGATTAAAATAATCTGTGCAGGGTAAATGAGTTGGCATAGGCACTTCATAAAAGTGTGGACTAAGTTAAGCCAGGCTTAACTTAGTACTGCACTATCAGAATAACACCCAATATGGATGTATTTGTCCATTCTTTTCTGCTTCAAGAGAAAATACAGTACAACCAGAATCTTTATCATGCAGGAAAATAATTGCATCACACTTGACACAATACTAAAAGGTTTCAGAACATCCCTTCTGTACATTTCACAAGAGAACCTTCAGTTGCATATCTTTTTTAACATCACCTAAACTAGTCATAACACTAAAGAATGACTTAGCATAATAGCACCAAGTATGCTGTTAATCTTTATACTTATTTATTCATTTCATTAATTCAAAACAGTTCATTTGTGAAAATTATCCCCAGTTTATGAGTCAAATCACAAACTCTCTAAAGTGATCAAGAAAAGACTTATATCCTGATGATTCATACCACTAATATCTCCCAGAATCTCTCTCAAAGATGAGATACATGTATCACAATTACCTCGTTTAGGACAGTGATATCTCCTAGAATCTCTCCCCCAGATGATTAAGATAAGACTTACCTCCTAAGGGTTCATGACATTGATATCTCCTAGAATCTTTCTCCAAGATGAGATACATGTATTAGACTTTATCTCCTAAAGGTTCATGACAATTATATCTCTCACTATATCTCTCCAAGTTAACAAACATGTATCAGACTTACCTCCTGAGGATTCATGACAGTGATATCTCCTAGAATTTCCTTCCTCCAGTTACCTGATGTATTCTTTAATTTAAGCTTAGGTCTCTTTGGTGTTGAATCTGTGCTGGCTGTTGATCCAGAGGTTGACATCAATTGATCCTGTGTAGAATTCTGAGAACAAGAAGTTATCAAAAATTATGACATAATAAGTATGCATACTGACTTATTAGTCATTTTTATAAGTAAATCTGTATTATTAAAGTTATAGCAAATTTAACAAACCAACATAAGTAGACTTTTTTTTCTAACTTCAGAAAATATGACTTTGGTATAGTCTGAATGAAAACGTCTAAAAAACACTACCTAATCCATCATTTTTACACACATAATTATCAAGATACATGCACAAATTCAGAAATCATCTCGGTATCCTAAATTGAGAAAGGTAGAATGCCAGTGAGTATGAACATTTTCAATGGTTCAAAATTCTTTAAATTATTCATGGGTAATTTCAGAATGAACTAATAAACTAACAAACATCTAAACTATCCACGCTAACTTGATATATCTAAAAAGAGTCATGTACCAATGCTGTATTTAATGGGAAGAAATCTGTTTCACTCCAACCCGACTGGATGCTTTCCTGCGTTGCTTTACGGACCACATGAGGGCGCTGTGCAAGAGGTGTTGGTACTGGAGGAGGTTGACTTCTCTTAATCTCTCTAACATGAGATGCAGGAAACCAGCCTTGTTCATCATTCTCTTTACGTCCTTCCCACCACTCATCTTGCTGCAAATGAAGAAAAAAAAGCCACAAAGAGCATCAACACATGCCTCATTTTCAATTCTGAAAACTGCTTTGCTTATTTTACCTATTTTCAAGAATGCTTACGGTATGAAATTAGGCCTTCATAGTCACATCTGTGCTCAATATTGATAAATCATATAATAAAGTCCCCAGTTTTCCGTTTTCTAAAATGCAAATTCCGTGTTCTTTGGTGTTCTAAACTTTAAATTCCTTTATCGGTGACATGTACAAAACATATGATAAAGCAATTGTAAATAGTAACTAGATGAATTCTCGACCGTGCACGGTCGAAATTTATGCCTCCGCAATTGCCAGATCACAAATGTACGGCACATTCATGTTGATTTTTTTATTTTCATGTGTTCAATGACATCTTTGACCTTGACCTTTGACCTTGCGACCCTCAAATCTAATGAGACCATTATGAGACTTTCCATATGCATACATGAGCCAAGTTTGAAGGTGAACCGTCATAGAGTTGTTAAGTTATCACAATAACAAGCAATTTTAATGTATATAATGACCTCTATGACCTTTTATCTTTAACCTTGAGACCCCAAAATCTAATCAGATTAATATCCCTCCCATAAGCATACATGTGCCAAGTATGAAGCTGCTGTCAAATGGTTATCACGAGAACGGCCCATTTCTATGTACATAATGACCTCTATGACCTTTGAACTTTGACCTTGAGACTCCAAAATCTAATTAGATCATTGTCCCTCCCATACGCATACATGAACCAAGTTTGAAGTTGATCCATCAAATGGTTGTTGAGTTATCGTGAGAACGAACCATTTCTATGAACATAATGACCTCTGTGACCTTTGACCTTTGACCTTGAGACCCCAAAATCTAATCAGATCATTGTCCCTCCCATTTGCATACTCGAGCCAAGTTTGAAGTTGATCCGTCAAACGGTTCTTAAGTTATCGTGAGAACAAATACAGGATGGACAGACAGACAGATGGACGGACGACCCGAAAACATAATGCCTCCAGCAACCACCTACGGTGGGCGGAGGCATAAAAATCTTAGAAAAACGTAGTTACCCTAATATACACGCACTGCAGTATGCAGATAAAGCTTGGCGAACACATGCTGAACACTGCGGACAGGTTTTGTTTTATTGGATTTTGCTTTATTTTTCAAGATTTTCACTGTATTTCTGGTAATTTCAAATTTTTTGGGCCTGAAAACTCTCGTATTTCGTGAAATTCTGTGAATTCCGTGTTCTTCCAGAATTACATGAAATTTTTCTGTTTCCATATCACGGAAAACTGGGGACTTTATCATATAATATCCATATTATCTGAAGAAAGATTGAAATGAACAACTTCCAGATATTTCAGGCAATGTAGTGATCCCCCTCACATACCTTTTCACAACAAAATCTATGTTTCTCACAGCCCAAACTTCCCGGAAGTTCAAGTCTATCTCATTATAAAATATCCTTTAAATATAGTCATACTGAAGGTGAGGATATATAAATATTAGTTAGTGTTTTCTTAATGATATAAATTTAAACATTACCTTGCCAACAACTTCAATTTCCTCTCCTACATTGAGATTAAGCTCGGAATCTTTTGTAGCTCTGAAGGCTGTTAGCACTAAAATCATAGTTTTGATTTTGTTCTTTCTCTTCTCTCGTCTTTTCTTCATTTGTCTCTTCTTTCTTTCCTCTCTACTTAATCCACTCAAATCTTCTTCTGGTTCTTCCTCCTCTTCCTGGATCACAGGCTGTAATTTAATAAAAAACATTAAAATATGATGATGACAGTTGTAGAGTTACCAATCCCCTCCCTACTTACCCACAATAAATGTCAGTACCTATAAACATCTTAACACACTGCATACTGGCAAGCATGTACATGTCATTGCAAATCAAATGAGAGTATCAGATTGATTATCATTAAGTTAGAAATAAAAATGTAAGAGAGATTTACTATATCAATACCCAAACGGATATTCAAACCTACAATCAAACAAATCAATAGGATTCATAAGAAATTCAAGATATAGTTTTTGCCCTTTATAAATGTTATATATTATATATGTGAAATCCTAGGAATCAAAAGAATATATTAATTTAAATCCCACAATATTTTAATCTAGCTAGACTCCTAAAGCTACATCTCAAAAGGTTACAGAATTTTACCATTGCAAGTCACACTCACAGGCAGTGCAATAGTCCTACAATCCCAAAATTCATATGCTCAGTTAGGATTATAAATGTTCTAGGAATAAAATCTTGAGTAATAATTACAATCCTGGGATTATGATACTACAAGTAAGAATAAAAACTTGAGTTAGAATTACATTATTGGGAATAAAATGTTTGACAGGAATATAATCCTTAGGTTAAAAATTAGAGTTAAAATCACAATCCCAAGACTACAAGTTAGACTTACAATCCTAGGAACATGAGGTACTTCAAGCAGGTTAGGAGGAGAACCAGGAAATGCACCAAAGGTAGAAGTCACACTCTGATTAGTAAGCACAAATAGTAACACTCAAACAATTCATTATTAGTAAAGGCAAAACCACCCAAAGTACACAGGTTAAAGGGAAGGTCCACCCTAGAAATTTCAATGTTTCATTAAAAGGAGATAAATTTGAACAGCATTTTAAAAAAGAAATGAGCAAAATCGGTCCAAGAATAAGAAAATTCAACTCATTTACATTTTCTAGTAAACTACTCTCGGCTCTGCAAATTGGCCACACTGATGACATCATACGCGAGCAGGTCTCCATTCACTTTGTACATGAAATTTCACATTTTCTCAATTTTCTTGGAAGTTACACATTTTCTTACCCCATAGTCAAAGTATGTTATGTAAAAAGCAATTCTTCTGAACATACATTGACCATGGGGGTTAGAAAATGTGTAACTTCCAGGAAAATTGAGAAAATGTGAAATTTCATGTACAAAGTGAATAAAGACATGCTCGCATATGATGTCATCAGTGTGGCCAATTTGCAGAGCCGAGAGTAGTTTACTAGAAAATATAAATGAGTGTAATTTTCTTATTCTTTGACCTGATTTTGCTCAATTCTTTTTTAAAATGCTGTTCAAATTTATCTCCTTTTATTAAAACAGTGAAATTTCTAGGGTGGATCGACTTACCCTTTAAAGATAAAGAAATTGTTATAACACTAAAAAAGTTATGCAAGAGATTTAGATTTTTCATGTAAAAAGAACAAATATTAGACGATGATTTATAAGGGATGGTTAGAAAGTCCAATTAAGACTATAAATCAAGAAAATAAAACAAAAAATGACAACCTTCAAAACTTAAAATAAACTTACAGAAATATTTAGAAGTGCATTAATTTAATATCATATCCAACTATCGGTGTGACACACATTTTTAATGAAAAATAAATGAGTATCTGATGACATGGCCACCTATGCAGAAACAGTATTGAATCCAATGATTTGGATTCACTCAAAGGAGTTTTTATAATTTATTTGTAACTCAACAGATGCTTCATAAAAACACTTGTAACATAATAAAAGACAAAGCAGAGAGCAAGCAAGTTGATGGAAACAAAGAAACATTATTTTCCAAATTTCTTACTTCCCTGTTAATAAAGGAAACATAAAATTTTATCTGTATACCAATGACAAGTAAAACTGAATAGCAGAGAGTAGGTGAAGTGCAAGACTGCTGTCTCTCCCTGTTGTTTTAATGTAACATTGTCACCAAAAGATTAAAAGGTAGGAAATAAAGAACTCAAAAATTAAAACATGCAGTTAGAGTCCAAATACCACCAAATACTCTGAATGAATAGTCCACAGCATCACATTCATATCACATAAATGCAATTAATCTTTGTATCGTTCCCATTAGCACATTTTACTCAGGATTAATCAAAGCTTTGAAATATTAAAATACAGGAGGTGATTAGTTTGGTTAGTGGTTGATAGGATTTTGTTTTGTCATGCAATGTAATAGAGAATGAGATATACATACCACTCTACTGGGTCTTCTCATTCTAGGGCTACCTGTTGGTCTCTGAGAAAGTTTCTCCTTTTCTTGCTCAGTCTAAAAGAAACCAATCACATCAATCCATCTTTCTCAAATGAATTCTACTAGTACATATACATAACTGGAATATCAGCTTTAAACGAAACTACTAATCTCCATACACTTCAATTATCGACCTGAAGTAATAGATTATTATTGGTATTTTAGGGAACACATTACTTCTAGTGATCTCTTCACTTTACAAATTTTTGATAATTATTACGAGAATTGTTTGCTTCTTCTTGCAATAACATGGAAGAGCAAATTAATATTTAAACAAATAAACAATAGTAAAATAAGAAAACATGTCCACACTTACCCTTGAGCTTTCAAACAGATTGTTAATGAATGTCATTGCTGAACCAGCAAAACTTTCCTAAACAGAAAGAAGAAAGTGTATGATGACATCATAATAATAATAATAACTTTCGATTTATTTAGCGCATAATAATTAAACCTTAATTCTCATGACACATTTCAAACCAAATTTTATTTGATAATCCTGCAGATCATTCTGCTGAGTTATCATGAAGCTGTGAATACCAACTCTAATTGATATTCATGTTTTATGATAACTCAACAGAATGGTTTGCATGAATGTTAGCAGTGTGACAAGCGACAAACTGTGATACGTCAAATTGACAAGATTAACTCGGAAAGTAAAAATATGGAGGTTGTATAATATAGTTTGTTCAACACAACTCTAAGGCTTTTTGTTTGTTCTGTTTTGCTAAGTGGAATCAATGATGTTGAAAAACCTACCCATAACAGCAGTCTTTAATCTTGATCCCCCCCTTTGTGTTTGCCTGTACAAAAATTCAACTTCCTGAGTAAAAATTCAACCAAACTCCACCATAAATGCATTGGCATAGCACCTGGGGGGGGGGCAGCACATAGAATTTCATGATTTCATTTGATTTCACCACAGAGGTGAGAATAGGATAACACTTATTGTAAGCCTGACACTCCCTTCCTTTTTTCTTCATAATTTTCTTTTTCCTGTAAAATCTTTTTCAAATCAATACCTGCACTTCTAGTTCCATTTCCGAGGGCCATAGCAATGCCTTTGATCATCCTCATCATTTAAAGAGTGAAAGGAAGAATGCTTCAGTACACATTACTCACAATGAACACATATGGTTTGAATGAATTAAATAGAATCATACCTCTTGATTGCTATTCTTCTCTGGATTTCTTTCTTTCTCTGCCTCTTTGTCTGTACCAAGCTTGTTAAATGCTTCAATAGCAATGGCTACAAACAAACTGCAATAAAAATAAAATAGGAATTAAACTTCTATTTGTCTTAACTCATAGCAATAGCAATAGATCACATATACAATACTCTTATCTGTGGATATCATAGGAATATCATTACAAGAGAAGCTACTTACCTTTTTGTAATTCACATAACATTAAACATGATGAATACTGTACTATTAATTTCATTTTCTTTGTCTAATCACACCTTTATACTCTCACTGGTCTTTAAATTCAAGTAAAATAAGAACTCTCATCAGGGAAGGCTATGGGCCTAATCATATCAAATTATGGACAATTCCTACAATGCACTACAAACTAGAGCACATGACAATTCTATACTGTTTGTTGTTCATTTAGTAATAGCCATATCACATACTTACTTCATGACAACAAGGTTGATTGTAGTAAAGCAAGCCACAAAGTAGATACATGCCCACTGTGTGGTAGCAACCATTGCCTGCAATGAAAAGAAAACAGCAAGGTATATGTACATGCATATATCACTTATGTAGTACATGTATATTCTTGTGCAATGCTGACCTAATATACATGTCCATGAAACCTACTGTATATACTCATCAAATAATACATGTATTTTCATTTTCCCCTACTACCAGGTACGCACACACATCTCTAGTGCTCATACCCTCCAAAACAAGGCATTAGTGATATTGTGTCTCACCCACTTGTGAAATAACTAGAAATATCGCGATCTCCGTTGCCATGCAACAGAATTGTATCTAAAGCTCATTGTGAAATATCTGCCATAGAATGCAGTCATCCCATAAAATTCAAGAAAGGGCTATTTCATGAAATGCAACTCCCTTTTACCTGCTTCCCCTGCACCTACTCCCACCCCCTTTGATATAAGTAACATCATTGCATTGATATTTTACATGTGTGAAGGTAAAATGTGTACTGTGGTTGCAGTCTAGCTGAGGGCTCTAGATGATTTGTACAATGTAGTGTCATAATGAGCTTATTATTTAGAGAAAACAATCAAGAGAACAGAGTTTCTTAAAGAAGAGGAGTTAGTGAGTAAAATCTTTTATGGCAAATTGAATACTGCATATAACAGAAGCAATAAAAAAGCATGCATAAAATTGAAGAGAACACAAAACACTGTGATCCTTCAGCCACTTTGCACTGAGTATTTATGTATAGTTGCAATATTCTTTCAAGTGCAAAATGTTGCCCAGCACCTGCGACATGGACCGCGGATCACAAATCATATTATTCACAGCAATTCTTGTTTCCTAATAAGACTTCACACTTCATACAAGAATAATAAATGGACATTTGCTTATTATTTTGGAGGTGTTTTTTTGTAATATTTTTACATGTTTTGTATAATATCCTCAAATGACCTTTGACTTCACCATGTGACCTCTGAAGGCACCATAACATGAATTGTACCCCAAGTGCATCTATCACCCAAGTTTGGTTGCTAATGCAGCAACATGTGCAGAGTTATGTGTCATAAGAGAGTCTTGCAGGAAAACTTTAACATATGATCTCAAATGACCTTTGACCTTATCACATGACCTCCGATGGCACCATAACATGCAGATCCCCTTATTACATCTACAACCCAACTTTGTTTGAAAAGTGAGAGACAGTTGCAAAGTTATCTGTCATAAGAGAGTCTTGCAGGTAAACTTTAACGTTTGACCTGAAATGACCTTTGACTTTACCATGTGACCTCCAAAGGCATCACAACATCAATGTACCCTAAGTGCATCTACACCAAGTTTGGTTGCCATTGCAGCAACAGTTGCCAATTAAGTTATGCGTCATAAGAGAGTCTTGCAGGTAAACTTTAACATATGACCTCAAATGACCTTTGACCTTATCACGTGATCTCCGACAGCACCATTACATCCAGGTCCCCTTACTGCATCTATAACCCAAGTTTGGTTGAAAAGTGAGGGACGGTTGCAAAGTTATCTGTCATTTAGAGTCTTGCAGGTATAACGTTTGACCTGAAATGACCTTTGACCTTACCATGTGACCTCCAAAGGCATCATAACATGAATGTACCCCAAGTGCATCTATCACCCAAGTTTGGTTGCCATTGCAGCAACAGTTGCCAAGTTATGCATCATAAGAGAGTCTTGCAGGTAAACTTTAACATTTGTGACGGACGGACGACGGACAACAGAGGGACGATGGAGGGACGGCGGACGGACGACGGACAGACGACGGACGGATGCCATTTGGATCTCTTAGTCTCGCCTTCACCTCTGGTGGGCGAGACAATGATAAGTCTACCCTCATGCAATCCACTACAGAAAACATTTCTCTCATACAATCGCTCAAAATCCATCACACTTTACTTTTTCAACTCTGCTTGCACAACCCAAAAGCAAAGTTGGAAGGATTTGCATGAACATTTAAGGAAATCCAGTTTAAGGTTTACTATGATGCATCAATAAAACCCACTGAATAGTTTTAACTCAGCAGCAGATTCATGGCACATGGAGGTGTCAAAGGTGGCAGAGATTGATTGCAGGATGAATTCATAATTTTGATACATTATTTCATACAGCTAAATGATTACATAATCTCAAAAAGAAAGAGGGTATAAATAAATACTGTTCAATGGGTTAATCTAATGAACAGAGTAGCATAAAATAACAACAAATATCTTGGTGATTATGAATGTATACTTACAGCATTCATGATTTCATGCCAATTACTTGTAGTTACAATCTGAAATACCATCAACAGTGAACATCTGAGGACAAAATACAAGGAAAGCACAATATCAGTTTCATCTACTCACATCAAATGAATGTAAAATAATATTTATCTATTTAGAATTCTAGCAGAACTATAGGGCATCATAACAGATATCAGACATGACATATTTACTTGAAAAACAAATTTGTTTAACTTTTACATTTAGCACTATTTTACTTGTATTTTACTTCAAATTCTAAATGATTGCCACTGTTTCATGGACGAAACATTCTACTACTTGGAGTAATCCATTTTCTAAGACAAATGGTCTGTGATCCCAAAGGCCACAACAAAATTTTAAAAAAGAAAGAAAGAAAAAGGGTCTTGCAAATCTTTGGTCTCATGGGTCTTGTCTTGTCTGGTTATTGCTTTGTATATGGTACGTTACTTGTCATACCAACAAGACGATGACCATTTAGACTTGAGGTTCTTCAATCTTATGAGCGTTATCCTGGAAGTTGTCCCTGTCAAGATTATTTCTCTGGCAGAACTTATCTTACTCTCTATAATATCACTCGGGATGTTTGAAAACACTACATGCAAAACCCTCTTTTAAAACTGTTCTTTATCCACTGATAGGCCTATATGCTTGTAAAAGAAATTATTACAAAGGTGATGAAATAAATGTCTGAACTTGACAGATTAATAATGAGTTCAATATGACTGAACATGTCAGAAAGAATGGAAGTAAGTGTACTTACGAGAAAGAATTAAAGCCAATTCCACAGTTGTAGTCATACACTCCTGCTTCATAGCTGGTATCAGCGGGAATACCATAGAACAACTCCCATCCTAACACTGATGCAAAGAACCTACAAAACAAGATTCAATAGGATTTCATTCATGAACATTCTTTAACTTATGTATAAAATGAACAATATTGTCCATTTTCAGGTCACATATACTGAAATCAAGAAAAGGAAATACCAATTCAGTTAAGAAATTACTATTTTAACATCTAACAATTTCAAAAGTTGCATGTAGAAGACAAATCTTTTTCCAATTTTAAACTAAACTGACTTGAACAAAGTTCATTCACATAATATCCATGTGAATATAACATTTAAAGTTCTTTTATAAGAATGCTAAATCATAAGGTTCATTCAGACACACAATAAAAGTAATGGCAATGGCACAAGAATGAGAAAACCTATAATGAGCTCCACATTAACTTATTATATACAAAAATCAGAAGTACAAGCCCTTCTTACACACAGCAGTTTACCTCAAGGACATACTACATCTTGCCATTCAGTCACCAATGAGGTTTTCTGCAAATTATTTGGAATTTAATCATTGCATTCGATCTAAAACTTGCTTAAAGATTTCCACAATTTGTTAATTTTAATTATATAACAATATTATATCATATAACAATATATATGTTCAGAGCCATAAGGGTATTAACTTCATGTATGTTTTAAACGCATACATGTTAACGCCCTTCTAGCTCCAAATAGATGATATATCCTGATTACACATCAATTCCATCATAATAAATATTCATTCTTACATGATGATAAAGACCAGTATGATGAGATCAAACATGACAGGAAACACTTTAGTTGAGAAGACGATCACACCTTTCTTGGTCTGTTAACAAAGCACACAAAATGGAAGATAAATTTGTAGTACTTTTTCTTACCGAGTTGTTTAAACAAGTCTGATACAATCATAAGTTCTTTAAAATACAGTACTAATCAACTTCCCATTAAAATAGTAGATGAATTTGAAACTGAAAGAATAACTGTCAGTATCATAATCTATTTAACAAAAAATGATTGCGAAAATGATACACTTGAAAAAAACGTTAATGAGCCTTCCAGAGACCAGTGTACCATTGGCCATCCTACAATAACTTATATCAAACAGAGAAAGATAATAGTTAAGTGAATGCCCATACAGCCATTTCCAAATTACCAAGAGTTATTCAAGATTGAAGATTGAAGATTCTTTACTGGTCCATGCAAATAGCATAGAAATTTGCTTCCGGTGTTTTTCTTTTCCTTTATTTTTTTTTTTGAACAGCATAATATGCATTTCCTATTTACTTCCACACATAGTAAACTTTCAAGGGTTCCTTCCCTTAGGGATTGAGTTACCTGAGCTGAGTTGAAGCCCAATCTGAATGCAACAGCCAAACCAGATATGATGTTACATAATCCATAGTAGGTAGATGAGATGAAATAGATAGGAATGTTGGATGCTACACCAATCACAATCAATGTGATATCTAAGATTTCAACAACCTGCATTAGATTCTTTCCTTCAGACACAATACGGAGCAAGATTTCAATCTGTCAATGAAAAAAAAAAACATTCTATTAACATACACATACAAAGTATTTGAGATGATATGGCTATTTTTCTTCTTAATACCACTTTACACAATGTATTTCTGCGTACAAAATTCAAGCTGTAAGTGATCAACACTTTCCTATATAAGTAAGCCCTTGTATGCCATTCAGAGTGTTATAAGATAATTCACTGCCATTCATCAAGTGTTAATTATCTACCAAATTATGGTTGTAAAAGGGTCAAAATTTCTCTCTGATTCCAAATCAAAAAAGAAGTTAAACACTGATCAAGAAAATTTGCCAAAAGTTTCTTCATTTACAAGGAAAGTAAAGTGTGGAAGAAAAAGGGAGATTGTCGAAAAATGAAACTAAACACTAGAAATCACTAGTTATTCTCAGGGGAGAAAAATAGCAACAACATAAAAGTAAAAGAGAGGAAGAGAGGGCAAGAGGAAGGATTGAGGGAGAGAGAGGAAAAAGTGTTGGAGGTTGGGAGGAAGAGAGAGAGAGAGAGAGAGCTTGGGAAACAAATAAATGACCAGTGTGACTCACAGCAAAGATTCCTAGAATGATAGTCTTAAGGATCTGAATTGTAAGCCTTGCTGTTTCATCCATGTTGTGCCATCTCAAACAGAAGAGAATGCTGAAAATATGACATCAGTACAAATCATAGGTATGTACAAATACAAGATACATAAATATATAAAACAGTAATGGCATTCATAATATCATGAATAGTTTTGAAACATGTTAAAAGTGAAGAGACTTCATTTTCGAGATCAGCATCTTTAAATGCTCTTAATGTTAGAGACAATTTCACTTTTTAAACATGCTTTCCAGCAGGTATTAATGTAAGGTATCTCAGTCTCACAATATAATGAAATAATCAATCATCATATATTCCATGAGACATTAAAAATGAAGACATGGAAAATTGTTTTTAAAAAATGTATATATATATATATATATATATATATATATATATATATATCAAGAATAATTATATTATCATTCCCTGTACAAACAATGCTTTATCATTATCATCATTAGTCCACAACTTCGATAGCTCCGATCCTGTAATGTTCTTTAGCACAGTCAGTGATTGACACCAGCCTGTTAATTACTTTCCAATGAGGTATAGTTGTGATATTTCTGTGAAAATAAGAATCTTTGATATACCTGTGCAGTAGAATAAGCACAAGAACTATCTTGGAGAATACACTTGATCTCACTATCTTCTGAATGAATGATTGGATGGCATACACACAGCGTGAACTATTGGTATTCTGAAAAAGACATTGAACAAGACAAGCAATTAATTTATTATGAATAATTAGGCTAGAATTCCATAATGACACATTATTCTCAAAAATACTATTAGCATTATAAAATTTAATGTTGTAGCTTTAAAATGGCATACAAATTGCTATGCTACAATTAGTATAAATTCTTTACACCAGCCCATATCAAAATTTATAGACTCATCTATGCCACTTTTAACCAAAAAGGCCAAGGTCTAATTACATTACATTGATGTAATTCCACAAAGATGTTTGAAACTATCAGAAAGACAACTAATGGAAAAACTAAACTAGAGTACAGTGCAAGCAAAGGAGGCATAAATAAAGTATACTATAAGCATAGTAGTACCATCTAGATCATATCAGTGACCATCCATCATCACAGCTCTCTTTTGATATCCACTTTACAGAAACGATTGTTAAATACTAATAATGTACAAGTAAAGTACACCTGTATAAAAGGAGACACAAAGACTGTGAGTATATACCTTACAATCCAATATGTTGCTGAATTGGGTTTCTGACCATTTTTTTTTATTTTTTATTTTTTGTATCAATCAGATACGATTATTTATGTCTGGGACCGACTTTTAACATCACCATCCGAAAGACATGACTCAGACTCGAGCCTGGTTCCAATCAGAGTCAGTTTGTAGGTGAAGACAAAGAGCTGACTGCAGACCTTAGTGCTAGACCAACTCCTGCTCCCTACATGTTGTCAGTTTAAGTATTGTTAGTTTGCATTTACAAAAGAAATTACATAACATTGGCAAATTGATAGACACTATGCTACCCAAAAGAATTCTTACCATTTCATAGAACTTGTCTTCTTCGAACTCAAAAGAGAGGGCTTCATTTAGCCGAATAGTCCACTGCAATGAATCGATTTGTCCATCATCATTTTGATCTAAGTAATCTATCAACTGCAGATTCATCTCTTCCGTGTGCTGTGGGCAAAGTAAATAGCAGTCAATAACTTTAACATCACAAGCTCTTTTCACTTTTAATCATATTTTCATGACAAAAGTCACATTTAGAATCATTAGCAAGTATTGATACATGAACTGAATTCTTTAAATACTGTGTAACAAAGGCTTCTGGAAATGTGTTATATATTGTTATTTCATGTTGTCTCAGTATGTACGAAAGATTTATTATCACAAATAAGATAATAAATCTTTCGTACATACTGAGACAACAAGAAATAACAATATATAACACATTTCCATTATGAAATATGCTTCCATGCCCTCTCAATGTACTTTCATAAAATTATTAAACTGTCACATTGCCAGAAGTCATCAGGGTACAATGCACTTCTTTAAATAAAATTTTGTCAATTACTAATTCTTCTACTACAGAACACTCCTCAACACAATCAAGCAAATATATATGTTGTTTCAACATGAATTATCTCGTTTCCTTTCTAAAATTAATTTCATACAACTCACATGTGGTTTCAGAATTTTCAGGAAGCTTTAAGAATCTTCCATCATCTTTAGGTAGACTTCCCTGGCCAAGAGGATCTAAAAGATTCCAAGCCTTAGCTAGTTCTGCCCTCTCTCTTGCTCTCTCTTTCTTCACATGTTTCTTGGCAAATGACCTGTATGGAAATGAGAAGTACAATTGCAGTAGGTACACCTGTACACTGGCATCAATATGGAAAATATGAAACAAGCGTAGAGTATAATCTCTCATCATTCATGTTGACTTTTTCATTATGATAAACAGATCTAACATGTATATGTAAAGAAACATATTACTTAATCTCTCTTGTATTTTCCTAAGTGACTATAAATAACGAAAATTGGCTTCAAATTTTTGCAAAATCATGGGAATGCCTAATTCTGGTGATGATCTACATGTAGTTGATGTCATTACAAAAAAATCCAGTCTAGGATTTTAATTTCAAACTTCATGAAAAATTGATTCTGAGGGCATACAGTAAGGAAATATCATAGCTCTTTGAAGGTGGAGGTTAGCATGGTGGTACTGATAAGGTACATGTAGATGAGGTTTATGGTTCACCATGTGATAAGTCCAGAAAGGAGTGAGAGTTGAGAGAGTAGAGAAAGTTGAGAGGGAGGAGAAATGGAAAGGCGAGAAAGTCCTGATAACGGACAGTCAAGTTGTCTGAAACATCGAGTCTTCTCTCCTCATCGCCTTCTCATTTAGTTTAAGCCTTCTCAACTGGTTTACAGTCCTTTTTAGGATTACACATAATCTCAAGAAAGATACTCTTTAATCTCTCTCACTCTATCTCACCTTTCCATTTCTCCTCCCTCTCAACTTTCTTTATTCTCTCCAACTCACAATCCTTTCTGGACTTACCATATGATGAACCATAAACCTCATCTACATTAATATGATAGCTGATGTACATTCATGTCATTCTGATATTAGAGAAATGGTTGACCTACCAATAGCTATCCACGATGATAGCTAGCATGATGGCAGGTAAGAAAGAACACTCCAACAAATAAGAAGATTCCAAAATAGAGGAAGTTCCACTTGACTTGTCGAATAGGCTGGAATCATCAGATCCTACATAGAAAACAAAACAAATTACCTTATTTAAGCAATACCATGGTAAGAGCCCAGATATATATCGTAGTAATTAAGTTTTTAACTTTAAAAGACTTCATGAATCTAAACTCTAGGAATGTCAAAAAGCTAAGTAAAATGTAAATGTATAGTTTCCATGACATGATAAATACATGGTAAACTGTTCTTCCATGTCAGGGATGTTTTCTTTGATCTTATTTTGTTTTCTGTTATTTTTTGTTTGTTTAGTTATGTTTTTTAAAGAATGTAAGGCAACAGTCACTAATATATTTTTCACACTTCATTGCAACTTAAAAGTTAGAGTGGTACATAATACAAATAAAAATAACATGTAACATATTTTAATACAATACATGGAACATCAACATTAAAGCATTAACAATTTATGCATACAAAATATTAATAAGAAGAGGAAGGAGGAAGGAGGAAGGAGGAAGGAGGAGGAGGAGGAGGAAGAAGAAGTTTGTGATAATAGCTTACCAAAACAAGAATGACAATGAGTTATGACTTACTGGATAGTTCTCTGTAGACAACAGCACAAACAACCTCAAAGATGTAATACCCACATGATCAAAGGCCCTGTTGAAAAAAATAGTACAAACAATAAGAGTGCATATTAAAAAAATATCTAAATTTTATTGCTTGACTTTGGTCCGAAAACTATATTATCCTTTATTTCAAACAATAATTACTTACAGAAACAAACAAATTCCATTTATTAATTACAGATAACATTATTGATAAGACAGTGTAGTTCTGTGTTTGTTTGGTTTTTTTCAATGTAATGATGCAGTAACTTACTTACCCGACATATACATTTGTTGAGTTGCCTGTACAATTGGAGACTTCTGTTTCTATATCATGGTAAGTATCTGTGTACAGGTGTACTCCAGTAGCAGAAAATAAGATGATGAATACAATAATGATAAAAAACACCTGAAAGTAATAAAGAAAAACAAAACAATTGATGAAAAAACACATGAAAGTAATCAAGAAAACAAAACACTTGATGAAAAACACATGAAAGTAACCAAGAAAACAAAACAGTTGATGAAAACACCTGAAAGTAAACAAGAATACAAAACAACTGATAAAAAACACCTGAAAGTAATCAAGAAAAAAAATTACCCAATCAAATCATTTTGGTATACCTTGTACATCATACATCTACTACTGACACTCTCATGCATTATCTATGAAGAAATAAGTACTCCTGAGGTTTATATTCTTTCAATATATCATACTTATCACCAACATTACAATCATATGGATTAAAGAAGAAATAGTAGGAAAGGTATTAGAAATAGAGAAGTAATAGCAGTTAGTAGCAGCAGCAGTCGTAGTAGAAGTAGTAGTAGTAGAAGTAGTAGTAGCAGTAGTAGTAGTAGTAGTAGCAGTAGTAGAAGTAGTAGTAGTAGTAGTAGTAGTAGTAGTAGCAGTAGTAGTAGTAGCAGTAGTAGTAGTAGTAGTAGAAGTAGAAGTAGTAGTAGTAGTAGTAGTAGTAGTAGTAGCAGTAGTAGTAGTAGTAGTAGCAGTAGAAGTAGTAGTAGTAGTAGCAGTAGTAGTAGTAGCAGTAGTAGTAGTAGTAGCAGTAGTAGTAGAAGTAGCAGTAGTAGAAGTAGTAGTAGCAGTAGTAGTAGTAGTAGTAGCAGTAGTAGAAGTAGTAGTAGTAGCAGTAGTAGTAGCAGTAGTAGTAGTAGTAGTAGAAGTAGTAGTAGCAGTAGTAGAAGTAGTAGTAGTAGCAGTAGTAGTAGCAGTAGTAGTAGTTTAGTGGTGGTTGTAGTAATAGTAATAATAGTGGTGGTGGCGGTAGTAATAGATGTAGAAGCAATTGCAGCTTTTGCAATTTCTACACTAGAAAAGAAAAAAGAAAAAGAAACTGGTGATACCATTTTCTCCTAATCATTTTATAGGATTTCTGTTTGTTTAACTGGTTTTATTCTCTTTTTTTTTTCTATACAGGGAGATTTGGAGAGAAAGAGGAAGGAATAGACTGCATTGTTTACAGGACATTTTATATATTTTTCATCTCATTTGTCCATACTGGATATCCATCCAAGATTGTAGAAAAAGGCAAATTGATAAACTGCTTCTGTGTATGACCCAGTTATTTCCCATTATTCATTCTAATTCTATTGTTTAGAATGAGTAGAATGACTAACAGATGCATTACCTTTCCTAGTTTAATGACTATAGACATGACGACATCCCAGATGTGTTGTACATTGTTCAGCTTACACAGAATGATGGCTGCCCGCAGACATCGGAAGGGTTGAGCCAAACGCTGAAAAGAACACATAACATTGTCATGATTCTTATTCTGCTTTTCTTACTGATTTCAAACCAAACTGCTAGTAAAAATCAATATTACCATGCATCCCCTACCTACATTCCAGGGAATGCATATTCAGTAAGAGATTATCCTAAAAGATTTCAGTCCTGTCAAAATGTAGTATTACGGCTCTGAGTAAATTGTTCAATAATTATGGAGCAAAGAAGATGATAGAAAACATAATGATGCAGTAGGTCAGTTCAAGAATTCTCCAACAACAAACTTGGAATTGTATTTTAAGAAAATCAAACCTTAAATCTATCTACAAGTTATTTTGAGATTTCACACTCTCAGTCTCAAATCTTCTCTCATTTTGAAATATTATCTGAAAGGGATGTGGAGAAACTGGTCACAAATCTTAGCAAGAAATCATGTTCTTTGGATCCAATCCCAACTAATCTTCTATTGCATTGTAATGAATCACTACTCCCAGTCTTTACGAAAATTATTAACTTGTCACTCTCAAATGGCCTTTTCCCTTCCGAATGGAAGGTTGCCTTGGTGAAGCCACTTCTTAAGAAGCATGGTATGGAGCCGAGTTTTGATAATCTTAGACCAGTTAGTAATTTACAGTATATATCAAAACTTGTTGAAGGAGCTGCTACTCAGCAAATTCTAAAACATATTTCTCATAATGCATTGTTTCTATGTATGCAGTCAGCATACAGGCAGTTTCATAGTACCGAAACAGCCTTAGTCAAAATAAAAAGTGATCTTCTGTTGGCAATGGACAATCAAAAGGTAACACTTTTGGTATTGTTGGATCTGAGTGCCGCTTTCGACACTATTGATCATAGGATATTGTTGAACATACTACATACATCTTTTGGTTTGAGCGACTGTGTCCTCACATGGATCGAATCTTACCTTTCTAACAGACAACAAAAAATAATAATAGATGATGTTATATCTGAGAATTTTGATGTTCCATACGGAGTGCCTCAAGGGTCACGCCTCGGCCCCCTTCTTTTTACTCTTTATACAAGTAACTTGATTACTATCATTCAAAGGCGCTTCCCTAATGTCTCTTGTCATTGCTATGCTGACGATACACAGTTATACATTTCTTTCAGCCCTGATAAGGAAAACCATAATGACAATATTTCAAACTTGGAATCATGTATAAGTTATATTCGTTTTTGGATGTCCCAACATAAGCTAATGCTTAATGATGGAAAAACAGAGTTTCTCATAGTCGGGACAGGCAGGCAAGTAGCAAAACTGAGTGTTAGCAACATAACAGTTGGAGACTCAGAAGTAAAACCATCAAACTTTGTGAAAAATATGGGTGTATGGCTTGATTCTCGTTTAAACATAGAGAAACACATATCCAACATTAGTAGATCATCTTTTTATATGTTATACAACTTACGCCATATTCGTAGATACTTGGACCAGAAAAGCGCAGAAACCCTTATCCATGCATTTATTAGCAGTAGGCTTGATTATTGTAATGGATTATTGTTTGGTTTACCAGACTCACAAATCAACAAGCTGCAGCATGTTCAGAATGCATGTGCAAGACTTGTATCCAGTTCCTCAAAGTTTTCCCATATTACACCTGTTCTGATTCAATTACATTGGTTGCCAATAAGGCAGAGAATTGCATTTAAGATACTTTTGCTTGTTTACAAAGCACTGAATGGTCAAGCTCCTAATTACTTGTCTGAATTAATATCATTTAGGTCACATTCATATGCACATAACTTACGAAGTACACAGGATAAGCTGCTTCTAAAGCTACCTCACTTGAGAACAAAAGTAACTCTTGGGGATCGTGCTTTCAGTTGCGCTGCTCCAAAGCTTTGGAACAAATTACCACTGGAAATACGAAAAGCACCAACTGTTACCATCTTCAAACATTTATTGAAGACCCATCTTTTTTCAGAAGTTTTTGGTTAATTGTATTATATGCATAATTGTTTAATTTGTTTCAGCAGTAGCATTGTTGGGAGCTCTGTTACACTACAGCGCAGTAGAGTATATTTACATAGTGACTGCGCTATATAAATGGTCTAATTATTATTATTATTATTATTAAGGCTTCCTTTATGTAACAAAAAGGTATATGAGAAGATTCTGACTTACCTGGTAATTCTGATTTATTTGGTTGTCCTGATTTATCAAGGTTTCAGTGACCAGCATCACATAGTCAATGGTATACATACAGGTGAATACAAACTCTCTCCTGTATCATAAAAACACATTCAAATAAATACTTTAAGCATGGCACACTCATTTCTTATCAAGGTTGTGTGTCAATATCATTTTCACTATGCATGATATATAGTACGAAGAAGAATAATATGAATATTCCTTTCTTACCGCTACACATTAACATAATGTTTCTGTGAGATTCCAAAGGACTTTTGGTATCATTAACTCCAGCATCCGTAGCACTTACCGGTAGTGCATTTAAGTTCTTACAAACAATGTGTATCAAGCACTATATACATGTAAATGTTATTTATATACAGTCAACTCTGCCTAAGTCGAATTTCTTGGGACTGAAGAAAATGCTTCAACTTAGAGAAAATTTGAACTTATGAAGGGTCAAAAACAATAGAAAATAAAGGAATGGGACCCAGTGCAGACCTTCGACTTAGGCGATTATTCGACTTATGCGACTTCGACTTATGCAGAGTTGACTGTATTTATCATTATTATTATGATTCAAGTCCTACCAGGTACCCATTAACCACAGCTGGGTCAAGAGTGACAAATGAAGATAAAGCAATGCCAAAGGAAGTAACAGTGCTGAACCCCATACCACGTGGTTGACAGTCTGGATCGTATCCATCGCAATACCTCTACAGAATGTTGATTTTTAGAGACTCAATCTAGAATGGAATCATGTTCGTATGTTTTAAGGTATTATTTCACATAATCCTCTTACCCCCAAATTTATTATATCTGCTGAGACAATCACACTGTTGAGATATATTAACCCTCCTCCCATTCACACTTCAACATAGAAGTACTTCTTACCTTATCCATCTGTTTTCATCCAATGACCAGAATACAGGCCATGATAAGAAACCCATATGAACCCCAACATCAGCAGCATATACAAGGATACATAATGGGGTTAATGCAAGAATGGCAGGAGAGGTTGATCTGCAAGATAAAAACAAAATAAACATAAAAACAAATTAATGCAAGAACAAAAAGAGTATGCATCATCCTGAGATACATGTATATAAAACTTATGAAGACAGCTCAGTTTACATGTATCATTTCTTCCTTATTCATTACAATTTACATGCAGAACCTCTGGTTAAAGTCAAGAAGTGTCTGGTAATTTTCAAAAAGTATACATATTCACTGTGTTCAATTTTTGTTGAAAATCTAAAATGAAAAATGTGTTCCTGTCATTTATTCAAACCATGCTTATTCATACATCTACAGGTGTGCTCAGATTAGACACTCAAATTTGAAATGAAAAATTGCCAAACAATATACTATATTCATTTTGGCAAGCATTTCATTCAGATTTTCCAGTTGTGGAATTTATACTCCTGCACCATTACAGACACATTTGACTTATTGTCCTAGGCATGATTTCTAATATCCTACACTAACTTTGCATGTACCAAATGTTGGAAAAGTTTCTCAAATCTAGCCCAAACTAAACATGGAACCATATTAAAAATACTGGAAATTACAACCATACAGAATCTGAGAATTCTTGATTAAAAGGTTTGATGCCACACTGACATCCAGTTCAAGTATTTTATGCAATCCATTTTATAGCACTTCACTAGATACAGGACATTTGCTCATTACATACAGATGGCTCAAAGTTCACCCTTCTCAGATAAACTTTATTTGCCAATGAGACAGGTGTATATGACATATATTGTACCACCACTGTGCATGTATGTACACAATGACAGTCCATCTTTGTGGCTTGAATTTGATATCATCTACAAACTAGTTGATTAAAATATGTCCCATAAAAATGAAATGAAGGATCATTTTCCTCAAGCCTTCTCTTATAATACTGTCCAATTTGTTCATCACAAGAGATTGACAGAATATGCCACAGGTGTTTATTAAGTGCCTTTTACACAACCGAGAAACACGAAGGGTAATAAAGTGATACTTTGACAAAGCAAATATTGCTCCACTCTAGAGCTGTGAGTACCTTGGTTGCTAAGGTTTCACAAGCCAACCTTGTTTGTTTCAAATGTCACAAAACTTTGTTCCATCCAGTAACGTCATAATACTTGAAAACCCATACACATTTAGCTCTAGGTTGGAGGTCAAAACAACTGGTATATTGGTACATTTTTTTCCTCCAATGAATAGGATTGCTCAACTCTACTCATCACTGCAAAGTGATTTTTTTTTCTTCATTAGTATCCACCTTTTCACTGCCTAGACTAATGTTCTAACTGATCATGGAATTTATCAAAATATTGATGAAAGAATAACATAAATGCAGTAAACCTTATCAATTTGTCAAAGAGAGGGGTTAGAAAATTCTCAGCATCATGGTCAATGAAAACTTGTTGTCAAGAGAAAAAGGAATGATAATTCTAGATAGTTAAATAGAAAAGAAAGATATTCATGAAACTAATACAGAATAGATTTGATTTATTTCATCATTTTTTTCAATTTTTATGTCAAATTTCATTCTTACTTAACTGATCCACTGTTTTGTGGGTACTTTTATATCAAACAAGATACGAAGAGTGACTGAACCAGCAGCATGCACAATATTTTCTAAGATTAACAAAACTAATATCAAAAGACCTGTTCACCAATTTTACGCACACTAAAGTTTCTCTTGACAACCAAGAATTTTTCCAGAGGCTTATACAACATAAGTTTTCCAGAGGCTTATACAACATAAGTTTTCCAGAGGCTTATACAACATACATGTAGCAACACTTCATGTAAGCAAACTGAATCCCATCTATTGAGAAGCCATTATGCATAACATGTAAACTGAATAGTCGGTAACCATGGATTCTGATGAGAAACATGCATAAATGAAACACATTGGTAAACAGGACACTGTTTCATGAAAGTTGTCAGCACTGACAAGTTGTCATTCTCTGACAATTTCAGTAAAATCCTTGGTTTTGATTGACTGAGAAGCACTGGTCGCTGACTGTTACTATGGTAATTGTCAGAGAATGACAAGTTGTCAGTGCTGACAACTTTCATGAAATGGTGCCCAAGGCTGCGTTTCACGAAACCGTCATAAGTCTAAGCTCATGGACATCCCATTGAAACGCGTGTTAATTCTTCAACACGCGTTTCAATGGGATGTCCGAGAAGTTAGACTTATGACAGTTTCGTGAAACGCAGCCCAGGTTTATTAAAGATTAACAGTACTCACGTTGTTGAAGGTGGCTCAAAGAATGTCAGGATGAGATGAATAGTAGCCATGAATAATACTAGATACTTGAAATACTTGTTGTTTATCATCCTAAAGCACCTGCATTAATAGGGGACAGAAATACAGAATATCATTTATGCACGAAGGAAACATTATGCATGTAAGCAGTCTACAGTGTTCTCAAAGAATTTCCTACATTGAAATACATTCTGAAGGAAATACACAGCTGTTTCTTAGCATACTGAACCATGTCCAACCAAACTAAACGAACATTATTCAAATCAAATTAGACTCATGGACATGCAGTTTCAAATTACATTTTGTAATCTCTCTAAACAAGATGGCCTCTTAATTGTCTAACAGAGGGAGGGGTGGAACTCTTCTGTAACACTTTATTCACGCTGCATGCAGGTATTAAAGAAAAGGGTCTTTCCAGATGTTACCAAGAAATGAGGCAAGTGATAAAAAGCCACAGTACCTAGATTGTGTTAGGAATGTTACATTTTAAATTTCATCTTAAAATAAAGAAGATCTATCTCAATAGCATTTGTCAGTATACAAGGAGAGGCTACAATTTCTTTTAATTGCAAGAAGAAAAAAGAAATTGAAGACATACCATCTCCCTTGCTTAGATTTGAAGAAAGCTCTAGCTTTTCCATATTTTCCTCTTCCACTGATGGCATCATCAATATGAGCTGCTGCTAGCTTCAATTCACGATCTTCTCCCTTTAACTCTGTGAATGTCTCCGTCAATGCATCATTCTAATGAATGGATATAACCAACAATTACAACAATCATCCACAGACAAGCTACAATATCAGTCTAATTCCCATGATTATACAAGATGGATCATTTCTTCTTAAAAGTGATTATAAGGTCTGGGGCGGTATTCTGAAAATTGTTTTATCTTTTATCTCATTTTAATTGCCATAGCAATCAGAAATAGCATACGACACTGGCTCATCACGCACTTTTGTCTTGCATGCTGGTCATTTGTGCAGTTCAAACCAATCATAACTACGCCTTTAAACTTTGTTATGACAATTAACACAGTAAAGATAAGATAAAAGATAAAACAATTTTCAGAATACCACCCCTTGACTTTTAAATGCTTTTCATTTGAAAAAAGATTCAACAAAAACCCTTCATATGGTGAGATAAAATAAGAGCACAAAAAGAAACAAGTATTACAAGTATGATGTCAGCAGAATACAAACAGATATCAGACAGTCAAATATCATTTGACATTTCAATACTTTAAAAGCAAGGTCAGGAAAAATAAAATTGCACTTTTGTGCAACAGAGTTCCAAAACAGATAGTTTATGATGCATATATTTTACCTATCGCATTTCATTCAAGTTCTTACAACAAAATTGATTTTCAAAAAAGAAGCTCTTACAACAAAAAGTAATTTTAAAAAGAAGATTGGTGAGAATTGAACTTACCCCATCAATTTTGGGAACAAGAACCAAAGCTGGTGTAAGGAGTCCATATAGTGCAAAGTTCTCTTGACTTGCTCTCTGTTTGAATGTTCTCATAAATACCTGATTGACATGACTTGTCTTTCTTGATTTCTCACTGGGATCACTGACTGTTTTTACTGAGGATCTTTTCTCAGAACCCAAGGAATCTACTCCACTATCAGGAGTAGAAACTTTGCCATTACTTGTCTGGTGGGACTTCTGAAATGCTTGAGTATTGTCTGTCAACATTGCATGGATGTTATTGTTTTTGTTTGCATGTATTTCAGGAGGAGTTTGTTTCTCATTAATGGGTTCAACCCTGTTATTTTTGAGAGGAGAAGTTCGGCCACTAGGTGATGTTCTACCACCTCCAGATATTGAAGTCTTTGTTTCAACCTTTTGTTCATTTGATTCCACATTGATCTTAACATCAGGTTTATCACAATCCTCTATCACCATGATAGCTGGAGGAGGTGGAGTACTATGTCTCTCTGCTAGTGAGATTCCAAGTGAACTGGTCTCATTTAGGAGTGGAAGCTTATCTTCGGCTTCTTTCACCTCCTTATCAGGCTTTTCCTTACCAGGCTTTTCCTCCTCTTCTTTCTTAAGTGAGCCATCTTCCTCATCCTCATCACTCTCAAGCTCCATCAACATCTTCCGGTAAGCCTCCTCCATCTCTTCCCGTTGCTTCTGATCATCTTCTCCTGATCCTTCTTCCATATCCGTCTTTACTTGTCTACGCTTTACCGTTGTTCGTCTGCTCAATTGAAATGATCCACTGTAATTCATCAGTACTGCCCATCTCACAAGGAGATTTCAATGGTCGAAAGCTAACTACATGATGCTTGATCATGAAGTTACCTATTCATCTAAGATGTCAGTCTCAGCAATTAGCTTCCATGTCAGCTTTCAGCATGTAAAGATCCTACAAAACAAAAAGAGGCAGCATAAATCAGTATTCATGAAGCTGATGTTAATGATTAGTGAAAGTATAGGCTTTTAAAGTCAATCAGAATTTGAAATATGCTACGACAATGGGTGTATCTTGTTAACACAAGCATAACAAAAGAAGCCTTAAAAATTGCCGTGTAATTAAGATTTAATTGCTTTTGACTGCACATGTTAAATACATAGGAAGGAGATCTGAACAACTTCCTTTTCTTTCCCAGGTTAATTTTGAATATGATACCATTATGATTATACCAATTCATTTTTTTTTTCTTAATTCAAGGCTTAATTCCAGACTCAGCTCCACATAATGTCCATATTTACATGTACAGGGCTATACATGTACATATACATTTAGTGATAAACAATGAACAAAGAATACAAAAGAGCACAACACAAAATTGTAACTACAATATGGAAATATTTACAAGCATTGTGATGGCATTTATGTAGAAGATATTACAATAATACTAGTGATTAACAATGAACAAAGAATATAAAAGAGCATAACAGTACAACTGTAAAAGAAACATTGTGGAAATATATAAAAGAGGCATACTCATGAATTATTGTTTTAGATCAGTTAATCAATAAAATGACAGCAAAATAGTCAACCACTTCCAACTGTATTCACAAGCTATTGACCAAAAACCTTCCACAGGTCAGACGTGTACAGTACATGTGCATGTAGGTCTACTGCTCTGCAAAGGGTTGACCAACATTTTGACAATACACTTTTTTCAGAAGTGTGAATTCTCTTAAACTTGTAACATATGAAATATAGTGTATTCTCTTAGAAACTTGTCAAATGACATTTTCATGAAATAAGTTTCACTAGTTATGCAGGCAATATATATTTGCTCTGCAAAGAGTTGACCAGCATTTTGACAATACACTCTTTTCAGAAGTATTAATTCTCTTAAACTTGTAACATATGAAATATAGTGTATTCTCTTAGAAAACTTGTCAAATGACATTTTGATGAAATAAGTTTCACTAGTTATGCAGGCAATATATATTTGATATTTTCAAACTACATGTACTGCACTAGATAATAATGAATACTGGTAATAATATCACTTATTTGTTATCTCTCAACCAATACTATATGGACCTAAAGATACTAACAGATACTAAACAGCATGAAATCAACTGAGAATTCTTTAGAAACTTTAGGAGCTAGGAAGTAAATCTCCAATCTGCCTAGATGAAATTTATTTTGTACATATAAAGTGTATGCAGAGCACAAACATAAAGCCTACCAGTATAATAATCTGTATGTTACACTACGTCTGCAGAAAATTACCCAGTACATGTATCAACTGGCTTGTTATATCCCCCCCCCCCCCCCCTTTCACACAGTACAGTGTCACTCAAACAAGTAAAGCACAATCCCAAGGACTTAAGCCCTATGCATACAACCCAGTATTGTGATCACTGGACTGTAGAAAGAATCCTTTAGAAGCACTCCAACAAATCATTAAGCCGTTTCTTAGATACCCAACAATGTAGACTAGCTATTGCGTAAATAACGAGGTGGAAAGATAGCTCTATAAAGGGATGCCAGACAGAGTAATGTAGCTGTTATCAAATAAAATTAACATGTTGAACACCATTTGATTTTGGCATAACACACATTTTCCACGGGCCCAAGCCCAAGTTATATCTGGCATAGCATTCAGTGGGATAAAGATATTCCTGCATGCATGCACACAGTACACATTCTGGATAAATGATTTAGGCACAAAAACACAATATTTACAAAATATTGCACAATGTAACATAAACTTCCAGGGGGAAAACTACATTGAATTTCTTGCAAATATATAAAATCTACGGAGTATATACATCCTATTTACAATTTGCTTGAAAAAAAGAAAAAGTATAATATTGTACAAGTTGCTACTCAAGGTTTTTATGTGTTTACAAACAATAACGAGGGAGAAGTCATACTGTACTCTCATTGGTTTGGCAGAATAACATATTGGCATTATTAATGTTTCAGTTATAATTTATTTTTTTATTTGTTGCAATGAGTCATGGGTCATGACTAATATAACTGCTTAAATTGCACATTTCTAATACTCCATTGCAGCAAATGCACTAGATAGCTAGTTTCATGAATAAGTTTCTTGTTGGTTCAATCAAAAAGAGCATTGATTTGATTGATTTTATCTTGAAATTTCCGGATACAGGGGACTAACCAACCACTGAACCATGATTGAACCAGGCATGAAAGACAGTACATGTAGACAACTAAGACAAGTAACACTGAAGATCATTAGATGGCCATACATTTACATTTACATGTATACTGTATATCAAGGGGGGAATGATTTCCATCCCTCAAAAAAAAAAATCTTCCTCAAAGTCCAAACAAAATAATAAATTCCATAATTTCTCACCTGACTATAACATTCCAGTGAGCATACATGGTGTATTTCATTTATATTTGGCAAATTTCTTTCCAAGTTGTGATTGTGATTTAGAATTTTTTGTTCCATTTGTCATTGCCTGTTGTCATGTATATTACCATGTAATGATTTAAACTTTAATTTATGTATTGTCTGTTGGGAGCCAGGGGGTGCTAACTCTGTTTAAAGAACATGTTTTGGCATCTTATTCACTCTCAACAGAGTTTGTTATGTTGAAAGTTATTTGTAATTCTCAGTTTATGATAAGTTTTTGTATTGTGAATGCAAATGTGACACTTTATAACAATTTTTATGCCTTTTTAATTGTGCATGACAAGAAATAAATTCAACTCAATTCAACTCAATTCAACTCAATTCAACTCAATTCAAGCTCGTACCCTTCTATTAAAAAAAAAAGATCCATTCCTTCATTGACATCGAACTCATCCATTTCTCTCATTTCTCTCTCTTTGCTATGTTTTTAATAAACCCAAATTGATCACGGAAGACATTTTAGAGATCCTGGCTTAATTTACATACTCTGGCAACAATAGTTCTCTACAATCAATATATAATAATAAGCAAATAAAACACTATAAATACAAGTAGAACGTAAATACAACCCTAACCCTACATGTATTACTGCAACATTAGCTAACTCTGTATTTCTATGAAATACATGCCTGAGATTTCTGAGAAAAACAGTCAGTTTGACTCAAGAATAACAAACTTAATTATGGAGTTTATTTCACTGAACTCACTGAACACATTGGCAGCTCCTTTGTGCTCTACATGCATATATGCCAGATGTTTGTTGTTGTTTTTAAATTTTTGCATGACTGCAGTACTTACATCTTCTTCTTAACAGCTGATGAAGGAATATAATGACTTTGTGGAAATGCAAGTTATACATTTGATGATTGAATGAGACAATAAATTTTCTCTGGTGAAGGAAAATGGAAATGAAAATTCAAGTTTTGTAAACAAAAAGGGAACTAAAAAAACAAATGTGAAGTTATCTTCACATCTACATTTCATTTTGCAATTCAAAATAAATGAAAGATGACATTATTAGGAAAAATACTGGTATGCTAATATTTTCTTAGATATTGCTTGTAAACGATTTTTTAAATTTTCATCTGGATCATATTTTTTACATTGTTTACAAGTTAAAACCATGGAGGCTACATGGACAAAGGGAAGTCAATGTTGAAATAATTCTATTTCAGCATGACATGAAAATTGAGAGAAATTGGCCAGTTAAATTGCAAGAAATTATGATAATGATAATGAAATTCTTTTTCTTGAACTTCATAGAATTACAATATGAAGTCACAGCTACCAATTTTTGCCATGTGAGCAACTCCTAAATGGTTTTTGAACACGTCTCTCTCTCTCTCTCTCTCTCTCTCTCTCTCTCTCTCTCAAACACAAACATACAGACTGTATTACAAACCATCTGCCTCAAATTTACATCAAATATTTCTTAAAAGGTACCACTAAAAATATTTGGACCTTACTCTGAGGGTCACTACACCATCATCAAAGTATGTGAGCTTTCTACTGCCAATACCTTCTCAATAAATGTGACTACAGGTACATATAGGTAGTGCCACAATACCAAATATTCTAAACACATTTTAATAATCTGTTATGTCCTGTATTACTGTTGATGCTGTGATCAGTTATGGTTGCACCAGGTTGAGTTTGGGTACTGTAGATGGCCTACGGGCTTTACTCCTTCGGTTGCCTTTTTCCATACCCAGGCTGCCAAGCCTGGTGCACCCATTATACCCCAAATGTATTTTTTTTTAATTATACCATTTATACCAGGTTTGCTTTTTATCTGTACAAAATGCCAAATGAAATAACAATAATAATGATAATATTAATTATAACAATAACATCAAAATCACTAAATATGTATCTTTTTAGTGAAGGTATGATTCTGAAAGAGGAGATTCTCAGCTTTAAAATGATACATACATTGTAACTCATCATAATTAGTTATTATCAACCCCCTAAGGACAGCAGAAGAATGTCCAAAGTCTAACAGAATTTACATAAGCCTAAGGTATAAAAACAGTCTAAAAAAGGACTCGGAATGTATTGTGCAAAGCGAGAAAAGGAGGATTAGAGATCAAATGAACCTTCTATAAAAGGACTAGTTACCAAATTGTCCCAAAACTTGGAACTAATTAAGCACATCCTGTTTATTGTAGTGCATACAATTATAAGTGTCAATGCAACAGCTTTCTCTATTCTTAAGTTCTGGGAGATCAAACCAGACCAGAAAAACAAGGGGCAACTAAACCTGTCCAAAGTATGTCTCATGCTAAACTTAAAGTTCTATCTTAAGTCTTTTTTATCATTTTTATTATTATAAAAAAACCACTGGAATTTGAGCAAACTGACCTAAAGACCTTTCTAAAGCCTTATAGAATTAGCGAGTGAAACACTCATAATGGTATCGTCTGCATCAAGTAATCATCATAGCAGCATTCTTATTATGTGAAAAATGAAGGTAGGGGCACTTGCATGTAAGGGGTGCTAGCCCTGATTCTCATAGACCCCATCCAGGACAATGTAATACATGTACATGTACATATATAAAGAAAATATAGCTCATATCTATCAACATATCTTTTTTTAAAGTCAAGCTATATCTAATTTCATCTCAACAAAGGGACACTACACTAAGATCCCCAGAATGGTAGAGCCCTCTTCAGGGCAAGTTGCCTATATCAACTTTGGCATCCTTCAAGACTTTCAAGATTAATACATGTAATTCCTACTAAGTTTGGTCAGAAGTTCAAAACCTAGACATGTGTATTTTCAAGAACATGAAAATATTCAATTTCCCCCACTGGGGCACTATGGTGCATGGTGCTACCCCTGGGCCCCCCTGAGAGCAAGGCACATTGCTTGATCAAAATGAGGTATCATTCTTATAGAATGAAAACTGGCAATATTTTGAAAATCCACCAATATAAAGAAAGAAAATGTCACTTGGACTTTTGGGATGAGACTCCTAGGTCACACCCCCCCCCCAGGTAGTACCCCATAGAATTCGTAGATATTATCCTGATAAGTCTGGCTGAAATCTACCAAAATATGCATGTAGGTACTCACTGAAAGAGAATGCCATAAAGACAATTCCCACATACATGTATGAGATAAAAACTTTCATGGAATTTGAACAAAAATTCAATTAATGAGGATAAAATTTAAAACAAAATTTTAAGTTAACTGACCTCCAATCACCTTTGACCCTGACTTTGTAACTGAAACACTACAATGAAGTGGATTTCTCTTTACCATCTTCTCCCTATGGGCAGCACTAGAGTTTCAAAGTCAGGACTACAGTAAACATGTACAAAGTTTGAATTTAACTACGTAGTTATGGCAATTTCAAATTGTGTGCTTAAACACACCAGATAACTACAATGCCAGGTTGTTGTTTTTTCACAATTAAAGTTTTTCCTGAGTTAAGGTTTTTTTAATTCATTTATTTCATTTTATTCAGCATTTTCACAATAGAAATGTAAGATTATAAACAGAATTATCAATCATAATGCATATTTTTTGTAGCAGTCTTCTGGCTTTAACAAATGGATGCCAGGCAAGAGGAGGAAACTGTACATGTAATCACCACATGTAACTATTCCTGACCAACTCATGCACTATGAACAGTAAAAATTAACATAAAGGTAAATTAAAAGATATTATTTTTTTTTACATGAGAAAATGAAAACAAAAATTTTTAGAAACAAAAACAAGCAAATAGCGTGTATGTTCAGAAGAATTCTTTTTACAAAACATACTTTGTCTATGGGGTAAGAAAATGTGTAACTTCCAAGAAAATTGAGAAAATGTGAAATTTCATGTACAAAGTGAATGGAGAGCTGCTCGCATATGATGTCATCAGTGTTGCCAATTTGCAGAGCCGTGAGTAATTTACTAGAAAATGTAAATGAATGTCATTTTCTTATTCTTCAACCGATTTTGCTCATTTCTTTTTTAATATGCTGTTCAAATTCATCTCCTTTTATTGAAACAGTGAAAATTCTGGGGTGGCCTTTCCCTTCAAATGATTATTTAACCCATAGACAACAATTTGTAATTTTGAATGGTCAGAAATCTAACTGCAAGGACTTAAGATGTGGACTGCCCAAGGTTCTATCCTTGGACCACCCTTATTTTCCTTATATACAAATGATTTGTGCAATGTATCCTCAAAACTGAAATATATTCTGTTTGCAGATGATACCAATTATTTTTATGTCTCACAAAAACATTAATATTCTACAAATGCAATTTAATAATGAATTAAAGAAGGTGAATTCTTGGTTATCCATGAATAAGTTATTTGTAAATATTTCTAAAACACAGTATATGGTATTTACAAATAAGAAAATAATCATTGAAGATTTCCAAGTACAACTAGCAAACTCTAATATTGTAAAAACATCATATGCCAAATTTCTTGGTTTCATGATAGATGACAAATTGCTACATGGACTCATCATATTGACTTGATATGTAATAGAATTTCTAAAGCTATTGGCGTAATGTACAGATTGCACAATTTCCCCACGATTATTTTAAGAAATATTAATTATGCACTTATTTCACCTTTTCTGAGTTATGGCATTCTTGCCTGGGGCAGTGCTTCACACTCACAGTTAGACTTTTTAAACTACAAAAACGAGCACTGAGAATAATCAATCATTCGTCATTTCTTGCAGAACCCATTTTCAAATCCCACAACATTTTAATGTTTTATGATATTTATCAATATGAGATTGCAATTTTCATGTACAATTGTCATAGAGGTCTCTTACCAGAATCTCTATACAGTCATTTTGTTTTAAATTGTAGTGTGCATGATTAAGTCACAAGAAGCAGTAACAATTTTCATATACCAAAAGTAAGGACAGATTTATTTAAAAAATCAATTTTTTATCGTGGGCCAATATCTTGGAATTTGTTGCCAGATGAAATTAAGAATAGTTGTTCTTTCAATACATTCAAAAGGAAATATAAGGCTAAGGTTATCACTATGTATGCATCTTCTTAATTGTAATTTTTGGTTTGTTGTTTTTTACTTTTTTGTGTGGGGTGTTAGGTATTTCTTTCTTCTGCATAAATTGATTTGTACATTTTGTTAATTCAATTTGGGTCAGCCTTTTATAAGGATTGCCTTTTTTGGCTGCTACCCACTCAGTATTTGTTTTTTCTTGTAAATAATTGTACTGTTTGAAATGTTTTATATGCTGTTCTTTATATGGTTTTTAATACTTAGAAAATAAATGAATTGAATTGAATTGAAAATCAAATTCCTCCAACCAGGCTGCACTCTCTATCGAGCTTGGGCTGGGGGCCATTATGGAAGACAAACCTGCTACCGTGCTGCAAATGCCATAACACAACCAATACAAACTCCAGTCAAAGAACGATGTCTGTCTGGAATATTGACCGGACCTCTGTGACAAACCCATCAATTAGTATAGTGTGCGGTGTACATGTTCGTGCAAGGACGAAGTTTTAAAACAAGTTTTCAAAACAACTCACTTTGTTACAAGTTTTATATTCCATACTCTGAACCTACTGAACGTACATACCTTATTGAATCCCTCGATGTATGTTTCAGCACTTTTGTTATTCATATATCCATAATAATATTCCAAAATGTGTTCATAGAATGATTTTCCCAGTCAACTTTCTTTTCGTTGGTTACACCAAGCCTGCTGTTGGAAACGACCCACCTGTTATCCCTGCGTATAACGTGGTGGTAGTGTATTCTTGATGGATCCGGTTCCGATCGATCACTCCATCCACGGTTGATTTGATATGATAATACATGTAGCTGTCAGCTGTGTGCACAATTGCAACCACGTGAACCACGTCTGGATTTATTATTAACAATGCAAGGTACTATATACTACTATATGTTCGACATCATATCTCGGGGGGGGGGGGGGGGGCGTGAATACATCCACATGGTGAAATAAACACTATGCCAATATTAGAGTCTTATATGCTAGCTTTTATGTCTGTGGAATAAAATGATGATCTACGACACCAATACCAATACCCAAAGACGTTTAAAATATATACCATATACATGTATTGGTCCTTATCAGAAGAAAACATTACTTAATTAAAATTGATCTAACTGCTCTTGTTGTTTTGTTATATTTTTGTTAAGTTCAGTTGGACATGTGAAAGAAAGATGAATATCTATCTATCTATCTATCTATCTATCTACATGTATCTGCGTTTGCTATTCTGAGTTTCTGCTGCTGTTGTTGATGTTATCTTTATGTAGGCCTACATTACTTTACTTGAAAAAACCCAAACATAATGTTGATTCATATAAATCAGTATAGTATCGTAATCGCTCTCCTATATGGACGGAAACGGCTAGTCAGTAAACAAGGCGATTCCGACATTTTCATACTTTAGATGAGAGACTTATAGCGTTTTTTTTTTAAATATTTCTTCGATCAAAAGGAATCTCATTTAAAACTCTAATTCGCCTTTGCCTCCTATACTCACGCTATTTTATCCTTCTGCCTTTCTTCGTTGTCTGTAATCCATCTGAGTCTGGCAAGTTTTGCCTTGTTTTGTTGTTATTTTGTTGCTTAATTATTCCGTATTCTTGTTGGCATTTAAATTGCCTTTTCTTCTAGAATTCTCTGCGTTCCTTTCTTTTCCATATTTATTCGTTTATTTATTCTTCCTTTCTCCTCGACATCAACTAGCCAGCGCTTAGAAGATTAACTACAGACTGAGCTTTAATGTACAATAGCCTCCACTCCTCTAGTAAAAAGTTCTTCGAGTAGGGGACCCAGGGGTTATCATAATCTTGAACTGACAATGAATAAATCTCAATCATATATAAGCCTGTGGAGAAAACGCGTGTCTTGACTTCAAAACTAAAACCTGTAGCCAAAATGATGATCTTCGACGCCTCCTTCGATATGAGAAGTTATAGCAGCCAACATGATGTTTTTGTTGTTGTTGTTGTCTCTTTTTTTGGTGGGGGGGGTCTTGTTTTGTCTTTTTTTTTCTTTCTCTCTCTCTCTCTCTTTCTTTCTTCATCCTTTGTATATATTTTCTCTCCTCTTGGTTTCAACATGCGTCTCTATGCTCGGAATACATGTTGTAAGAAGATGGCGCTATACAAGTGCGTACCGGTATATTGCTTTGCATTTTGTTCTACAGCATTACCAACTCGGGCAAAAGAAGTGGGGTTCTATTGCAATGCTTTCTAAGTTCATATAATTGCTGCCTCCTGTGGTAATCTTTGAAAGAATCTTAAAAGAAAAGGAAAGAAAAGGATGAAGCTCCACAGAATTGAGAAGTTTAGATTGGCTTGTCTGAAATGAATGACTGCTCATTGTTATAAGACGAGTAAATCCCCTCCACTCCCTTTTATTTTGTTCCTAGCTAAAAGTCATGTATTTCTCATCTCTCCATCCCTCCGTCATCCCTCTGTTTTATGTCCTCTGATTGATTATCTGGTTTTCTAGTTTTCCCTCTATCACCTCTCTTCTAATTCTCATTGTTCTCTTCCTTCCTTGCTCCTCCTCCTCCAATTCATCTTCCCTTTCTTCCATCCTTCTGTTTAAAGTTGCAAAAGCTTTTCCTCCCCCCCCCCCCTCTCTCTCTCTCTCTCTCTCCTTATACTTACTCTAGCATACTATTGTCTTCTTTGCCTTTATCTAAATCATTCTGCAATGGAGGTCCAATTCTTCTGACATATATTCTTTTTCGGCTCTCTCACATCTTTTTCCTATTGTCACTTCATCTCTGTCTTCAGCTCTCCGAATCTCGCAATATTACAGATTAAAGCTCAATGAGGTCTTCAAATCTATACTGGTCTACATAGCACTTTCTTTCATCTGCCCCACTCTGCCCCCGCCCCTTCTATCTCTCACTCTCTCTCTCTCTTTTCTCTCCTGCCTTCCAATTCCTGCTCTTCTTTAATTTCTTCATGAACTTTTCCATTTCATCCAATTTGCTTTTTTTTCCTCTCCATTTCAACCTCTCTCTTATGTCCTTATCTTGCCATTTTTCTACCTTCTACATCTTTTACTCTCTGTTCTGCTCTCACATTCATACTTCTTTAATTTCCTTATCTCTCTTATTATTCTTTTTTTTTTTGTGATGAGTTTTTCACTCTCCCCATCTCTCTTACTTTCTCTCTATACCCCACTTTTCCCCTCCCCCTCTCCTCTTGTCCTTTCTTTTGTTATCTAACATTTTCTTTCTCCTTTCCACTCTTTCAAATTTTCCACATTTTACTCCATCAACATAAATTAATCAATTCTGAAAATTCTGTAGTTGCAAAACTGTATTTTGATTTAGCATGACCATTAAATACCGGTAACCATTAACTGGATATTTGCATGAAAAGAATGGTTTATTTGAATGCATTTAATAGCACCTTACCAAACCTCCACCCCCAAAGATCATCACCTTACCATAATACTCACACAGGCGAACCTTGTTATAACAAACTTCTCCGGACAAAGGAAATTGAAATTACCTCTCTATATCGAAACCTTCTTATATCAGGGCTAAAAAACAAATATAAAGAAGTAGGACCAGCAAAATGACCTTGTTATAACAAGACTTTGTAGTAACAGTGTTCTTTATATGGAGGTTCCACTGTAGTAGCTTGTTAAAGATGCTTTTCAAGCAATGCAGGAACTCTCAAAGATCATGGAGAACACATGGCAAAAAAGGTTATCCCGTCAGAGCAATGCAGGAACTCCCAAAGATCATGGAGAACACATGGCAAAAAAGGTTGTCCCGTCAGAGCAATGCAGGAACTCCCAAAGATCATGGAGAACACATGGCAAAAAAGGTTGTTCCATCAGAGCAATGCAGGAACTCCCAAAGATCATGGAGAACACATGGCAAAAAAGGTTATCCCGTCAGAGCAATGCAGGAACTCCCAAAGATCATGGAGAACACATGGCAAAAAAGGTTGTCCCGTCAGAGCAATGCAGGAACTCCCAAAGATCATGCAGAACACATGGCAAAAAAGGTTATCCCGTCAGAGCAATGCAGGAACTCCCAAAGATCATGGAGAACACATGGCAAAAAAGGTTGTCCCGTCAGAGCAATGCAGGAACTCCCAAAGATCATGCAGAACACATGGCAAAAAAGGTTATCCCGTCAGAGCAATGCAGGAACTCCCAAAGATCATGCAGAACACATGGCAAAAAAGGTTATCCCATCAGAGCAATGCAGGAACTCCCAAAGATCATGGAGAACACATGGCAAAAAAGGTTATCCCGTCAGAGCAAGGTACGTTGAAAAATTAATAAAAAAGACAGGTATATATTTAGTATTTTTCAGTGGAATGACATTCCATGTTCAACGAAAGAAGGGAACAGGGATGGGGTGTCCTAACTGCACTATAGTCAACGCACCTTTCAGTGGGTCATGAACATATATCACTCATTACATGCAATTCTCTCTGCCCACTATAGCAGAAAGTAGTAGTACATGGGTGTTACCAAATTCGGCTCAGCTTTGGAACCCACTCACTTCTGTTATTGAATGCATGAGTATCATATTGTGTCCCGTTTTGACAAAACTTTTATCTTGCTTACAAATATTGCAAAACTTTTATCTCGCTTACAAATCACCATCTTTTCTCATCATAAGTTTCACCAAACCAACATGGATGAATCCTGCGAAACTTTTAAGAGAATGGCAGTCCCTCGGTTGAAGAAGTATCTCTCAGAACAAAGGATTCTGTCACATGGGAAAGAGCATCATGAACTCGACCTGCTAGCAAGGAAAGCTGGAGGCATATGACTGGGAAGAGTCGGGGAGGAAGTGATGGCGAGTATCAAAGTGAATGGGTCACAAAAGCTATCCTACAATACAATGTCCAATATTGCCACAGAAGGTATGAAGATATACTGCAAGAAAAAGTACTCACAATGGCTCTTATCAGAGTACTTTTTCTAGCACAATACAATGTGCCGAGCAAGAATTCGACATCAGGTACTTTAAGGGCGATAGGGAGAATTGTCCTTCAAAGCCTGCCTACCGTTATTCTGATAGTATAGATCAGTGTAAAATCCAGATGATGCACCACACCAGGTTATGTCATTTTATTGCTGCATTCTTTGCAAGGTAGTTCATCGCATCAAGAAAGAATGATGAGACCTCTAGGCCCCAAAAGACAATTTGAAATGCTGTCAATGAAAGGTTTTTCGGTAAGGTGATTTGTAAATTGGACAAAATGACTATGTCAAATTAGATCTTGAGGGCTAGATTTTACTGTCTACATTTCTTTCACAGGTCTTCTGTCATCTCTCCTAGCATTCAACTGTCTTTCATCTGATGTATACCCATCACCAAGCCAATCTCCAGTTTTCATCCTTCCTCTCCTTCTTTAACATCAAAACATTGTTCTGAAAACATCCCTTCCTTGACCTTGGAATGTTCATTATCTTGGCCTGTGCCTTTCTCATATTGCTCGCTAGTCTTCTCTTCTTGATGTTGTTTTTGTTTCTTGGCCTCTGCTTGTAACAGTAGTTGAAGGACATCCTCTTCAAAATTATTGTCAACAGTGGCATCAGCATTTTCCTGAAAGAAAATCAATGCAATAATTAAGTAGTGAAGAATATGAACATTTCCAGATGACTGGTTTACAAAATATCCAATGAAATACTAAACAATTGCTTGTATTCCTCATACAGATCATCTTTAGTGATAGGGGTCTACTATCATATAATCATGCTGCTTAGGAGAATATACATATAACAGATTGCTGATACCAACAAATACTTACAACACTGTTGAACCAAAAATAAAGTAAGTTTACTGTCTCTGCCAATTACCTTCTGAAATACATGTACTTTGTGTTTGTGATACTATCAGACTGATATCTAAAAACAAAGGTTCCGTTATTCTTGATTTACTGCCATTTGGTCTCAACAAACTGACCTAATACCCAGTTAGTCAACTCACATATCACCTGGCAAATGAAAAATTGAAGAAGCGTTGAACAAAATCATTATCTACTGATCACAAACTGGTTATTACCAGATGTGACTTCAAACGAAAAATAAGTTAACGCATTTTACATATCTCACCGTTTGAGCTACTTCTTGAGGTCTTTTCTCTGGTTTTCCTGACAACCATGTAAGCTGTAATGGGTTGTGAGGTAGACCATATTCATTGGACACAGCCATGTCCTAGGAGAAAATGGAAAGAATCAAATTTAATGATAAAAATGATAATGGTGAAAACTTTAAAACAGGGCACACACACACAGTCCAAGGATGCTCATGATGCTAGCCCACCAACAGTTCCCTTTAATACAAGTATATGTGATCCTCAACCACAAAACGACCAATAAGTCGCAATGAGAGTGTTAGAATAAACGGCTAAAATAGAGAGCTTGGGGTTGAAAAGTTGATTTTAGGGTTTTTTATTATTTTCTGATAGTTCATTTAATGATCTATCCCAATTTGGAAGCCATCTGTAAAGTAGAAAAGTGTTTTATCTCTGATTTGAAATTACCATTTTGGGGGAATTTTGAAATAAAAGTATGCCAGCATGCTGAGTAAAACCTTCACATTAACATGTGTACATAATTCAGAAGTTAGTCACTCTGTGGCTTTCAAAACAGTGGCGTAATGAGCCAAAATATTTGGGGGGGCTCAATCTTTGCGAGGAGCGAAGCGACCGATCCTGAGGAGTGTACATAGCGACCGAGCCGGGGGTACCCCCCCCCCCCCACGATACGGAGCTTTTTCATTTTTTCTAATTAAAAATGTGCAGTCTGCAAAAACTGGAAAGGAAATTCCAACTTCATTTCAGTTCAATTTTTATTTTTTCTCATTTCCAACAAAAGAAGTAAATATGAAAAATAAACATTTGAAGTAGAATACATGCAATATGAAACATCAAATTTGATGACATAAGTACTATTATGGATAAGCGTGTCATGAATCTACCGACGGGAAAAGGATTTTTTTTCTCATGAATTTGGAAACATGATTATGAAAACATGCAGCCCAAATAATCTTTGCAAGTTTCAAACAAATGCCAGCGTTACACAAAATACTTTATTACTTATGATAATAATACAGACAAAGACACTATGAAATAAAAGGGACAAGCATGGAGAGGCTGTGATGCGGTGGGGTACCAGGGTTTCACTCCCACAGTGGCTAGCTAGGATTTCATTTTAGAGGGGTGGTTGTAAGCACGCGAAGTGTGTGAATCACTTAGTGAGCGTGCTTTGCGCGCTCCCTAGGGGGGAGGGTGCAGGGAGGGGGGAGTTTCCCGATGTTTCTTTGAATTGTTCCTTGTCTGCTCCCGCTCTTCTTACGTTCTCTTACCTTTTTCTTATCTCGCTCCCGCTTTTTTTCCTTCTATTTTTTCCTTTTTTTTCTTTCTTTTTTGTTGCCGTTTTGGAGGGGGGCTACCGCCCCCATCGCCCCCCCCCCCCCCCCTTGGCTACGCGGGTGCATTCCCATGGTAAAAGCGCTTTTTGCAATATTGATGGTTTTCAACTCTGTAAAAGAACACTATTTGGGACTACAAACTTAAGGCCAGTGTCTAGTTTTGGTAAATCTAAGAATATTCAGTATCAAAGTTTGAATCCATTGTCAGATAAACAGATAAAACTAAGTGTTATATCATAAAACACATTAGTATTGATATTATGCATGTTTTCTGCCTTGCTATCCATGCTATTTGGGAAATTGTGAATGCGTTACTTAACAGTAGAAAGGGAGTCTAGGGAGAAATAATGAAATTCATGTGATATCACTAATGTAAATTTGAAAATAAACCATGGTTGAAATTTATTTGGGGGGCATCAGCCCCCCCAAGCCCCCCCCCCCCCCCTCCAGTACGCCAGTGTTTCAAAATCTACACAACGAGAGCAGCATTTCTCTTTTGAAACTGTTGAAAGTTTGAGCTAATCTGATAATCCCTTCATAGTCAATACCAGGGAATTCTCATTGAACCTTTTAGTGAGACGGACAATAGCACACCAGTACCATATGGCACTCCTGAATGGTCACTCATCTTTACATCCTGTTTTCTCTATTATTCTGGTGATTAGCCTGTCTCACCAGCTCTCATTCTCATTGTAATTTCAAAGGGTTTGCATGGTCTTGACATGGCAAGTTAAGTTATATAAGTTAAGTTTAGCTTAGAGTCCAAGCTTTCAAACTACATGTATTTTAAAATGTAAAAATGTCAAATTTCCGACTTATTGCTCGTCTTGTGGTGGAGGGTCACATATTACTGGAGTTGCTACTACTAAAAAAGTAAAATGGATTCACGACATTTGCATGATCACCCAGTGCAATTCTCAGCTCCACCTGGTGAGACCTTAGTGTCTAGAAATGATATTTATTCTTTTTCATACCAACATCTTTCAATTTCACCTTGCAAATTCACATAAAATTTTTTAATCATTTACATACTGTATTTCATTAAGAAAAATAATTCACACAGTCTTACTTTTTCTTTGTTTCCGCATGTAAAAAACACTTTAAATTTTGATTATAATTCACTTTAGCCCAATGAAAAGCCGTTAATATCATTCTATTTTCCACAACTGAAATGACATACAATTCTGCAGGGTCCCCAGTGGTAGATTTAAGGCATTCACTTAATATCTATCAAGTATACACAGCAAACTGTTATACATAGTTTTACTGAATATAGGCATATGCCCTGGCACCACATAACCATCGCTAAATTGTGGTTTCACTTGGAGATCTCACAAAAAGTTTTTCAGGTCAGCATGACAATTTTTTTTTTTTTTTTAATTTCCTGCAGGAGTATACTTTCATTTAAGATATATCAGAACATTTGAAAGCACAAATAATCTAACTGTGGTACTTCTACCATGTTTTGTAGACCCATGACAATCTGATCTCAATTTTGTTGCATTAGCTTTCTTTTCTTGAAGACCCTGGCTACTTGTCTTGCTAAACAGAAGAATATATGTATAACATAGGGAAGGACAAGATACTGATTATCTGCATATTATGAATTCCATTGGGTTATAAATAGCTTGCTTTTATTCAAAATAACATAACTAAGCTGTTTTCCGGAATGTTTTGAATTAACAATTCTATCTATTCACATAGAAAAAAAAAATAATATAATAATTACTCCCCCAAAATAATAACTCTCTGAAACATGCTGTAATTTTTTTTTTACTCCTCCGTTTTAATTCAGAGTCATAATGAAACTTACATGTAGTAATAAAGTGTACATTTGATTTGTAATACTCAAAAACACCACCAAAAAGACTTGCAACCAATCTCTTTAAGGCCATACAGTGTCATGTAATTTATTACTTGGTCTGCAGTTCATTTGGTGTCGGTCTTGTTCAATGGGTAACTAGGTTATTATTGTTTCATTCATAACTTACAGCAGCAGCAACAGATGAAAACTCAATGATAGCACTTCCATTCCGTTTGCTTGATATGATCAGGTTAGTGACTTGTCCATACTGTGAAGGAAATTTGTCAAACACCTAATCTTTTCTGCACGATAGAAATTTGTGCAATGTAAACATAAATAAAACACAGAAGTAGACATTTTGAGCAACTGACCCTAACTCCTCACTCACTGATCTGAATAGGTACTATAAGTTGCTTGGGGTACAAAATATAATATGAGACTGGAGTCAAAACTAGAACACATAATTTCAATGGCATCTTCTCTGAGAACAACAACAACAAAGATGTTGCAAAGCCTTGTTATATTTGCCATAATATTTTCTTCTTTTTTTTCATGTGAGCCAAAATTTAGATCTTTTAACAATGCTTTTAAAAAGTCATATCCATTTTTCAAAAGAAAGAGGCCTCCTAATCACTGTTTATTCAAGTAGTGCATAATTTATAAAAATAATTTCGAACCACACTTTGGAGTCTGGTGTTTCCTTTGAACACACTGAGATTTATTTAATAATTATTAGAAAAACAAGAAACTTTTGCACATAGTTCTTAATAGCAGTTTTTTCCAGCAAGAAACTTGCAACTTGCAAATATTCCATGTTGATACTAATCATTTCACTGCACAGAAGTGAATCTTGATCACCAATGAACTATACCCCCCCCCCCCCACCTCCCAAAAAAAGAAAAGAAATGCATGTGAAAGCTTCTGAATTTAAACTTATTTCCAGTGAATATACCAAATATGTGATCAATATACATGTGAAACTTTCTCAAACTCACCTTTCTAAAGACCTGTTTTAAGTTATCATAGTTGTATCCTCCATTGGAAATGTCTCCTTTTGGGGCCTTCCATTTGATCTTCAGTTTGGGGAATACATCTGTATAGACATACATGAACAGCTTTACAAACATAATGTACACGGTGACATGCCAACAAGAATCTCTAAGCATTCAAGACAGAAAAACAAGTAATCCAGGGTACAAAGAAAAAAAAATTGATTCACTTTTCAACATTTGTAAATGTCACGGATGGACCTTTGTAAATGTCACGGATGGACATTTGACAAATTTGAAAGTTTGAAGCTCTGTAAAAACTATTAAAGGAATGAAACGTTAGGATATTTTCTGTTCATTGTGAAGGGGCTTAACTGAAGGAGTTGAAATGTGATAAAATTTGGATGCCATGGTTGTCTACTTAAACTAGAATCAATAAAATGTTCAATGTCACGGATGCATGAAATTGTTACTCTTAACCAATCAGACTGAAATATATGTTTAAATGTCTGTTGAATTGTGAGGAAGTGAGATTATGTACAGAAGGTGGTACAATGGAATTCTATCCAAAATATTCCTCTTATCATTGGATCACATTAGAAACACTATTCATGTGGATCTTACAAGAAACGGCAAATTTTCTTGAAGGAGACATTTTTCTTAATTTCTGGGATGTTCTTTGTTGCATTCAAGTACTTTCATTAACTTTTCAAAATACTGGGGTGGAGGGCATCCACTTTTTCAAATACCTTAGCCCAATATATGCTGGGCAATGGCTTTATCAAAGACCATCTAAAAATTAATCCTATTAGAAAGGATGTTAACTGTAGCACCCAAGGCATTCATAACATCAGCAACCTGGCATCAGAGTATCACTATATCTCAAAGATCACTATTACACTTTAACACTTGAATTCTTATAAAGCAGGTTATTTGTAAAGAATAATCATAAGGTGAAAGCAAAAGATATTTGATTGTTAAACAAAAATATAAATCAATAACAACAGCATACAGCATAACTCTGTTCAATTTATCCCCATGATCTCACTAAGTGAAAGTAGAAACTGACCTTCATCTGCTGATGCAGTAGAATAGAGTTCATTCTTCAGAAGCTCTTGTTCTCTCTTCAAGGTTTGTGATCCTTCTTCTCTCAGTCGATTGATCTAGACATTCATGAAATAACAAGATGTCTTCTATCAACATTCCATGCTCGGACACATACAAACTTATACAATATTTATGTAATTAACATACCATTGACAACAAAATCAACTACAAAGTACTAGTTAGTCCATAATATAAGACAAATGAAGAGATGCTTGGTACTGCAGAAGAGAATAGCCTTAAAAACACACATACTGAAGTTTTAGCATAGCATCACATATGGGCACACCAAAGCTTTTTAGTATGTCTGTTTTCAATCCTTAATGTACATTTGGGTATAAGAGAGTTATAGAGTTGACCTTTAATCATCCCCCTTTTGGGGGGGGGGGCAGAGGATACAAAAGATTTTATACTTTTAAAACCTTATGAAAATGAGTATGAAAATATAAATAGTAAAGCACAGATATCTGGCCAAACCTCACCAACAACAATAATAACATGATTTTCAGTTGAAGTTACAGCCTACTATAAAGTGCAAACATGTATTTTAGTAGTAGGACAGCTGTATTGTGAGTTCTTTTAGCTAAGAAAATCTTATCATCATTATCTTTATTGCTGGGTCTGACCATTCCTCATGTTAATGTTTTTGTGCTCTTGTCGTGAAGGTTAGGAAATCTTGATATACCTTTTCCTCAAGAGAAATGATATCACTTGTTGAACTTTCTTGCTCTTTCTTGTATGATGCTTCTCTGGATTCAAGCTCTGCAAGAAAATAAAGATTCAAGCAACATTTCTCTTAAAAGGTTTAACAAGTACGGAAAAACAGAGTATAGTACAGAAGATTAAGAAATAAAGTTATGAAGAAAAAGAAAAGCCATAATGATCTAGATAAAATGTACGAATTATATCTCTATCATACACTTGCTACTGGTAAATTATCAGTATCTGTACCTGCTTTATAAGCAATTGAAATAAACATTAATCAACCAACTATATAGCCACCATTTTTATATAATGAAGAAAATGGAATTCTTGGAAAAATACTACATTACTTCATAATAAATTTGTTACCATATCATTCGAGAAGAAATGTCTTCACTCATTTATTTGGGAGTAGTTTTTTCATATTTTCAAGTATCAAAGAATGATGGTACATGTAATTCATGTTCAAATCAGATATTTACAACTTGTTGATACATTTTATGCAAATTATCCCATTGAGCATATATACATGTACATATGTTTTTCTCCAGGATTTTTCAAACTTTCTATACTTTCTTCTTTTATTCTAAGAGATGTTGCACTCAGCATTTTCTCATTATCTTCTTTGTTTCAAGCACTATAGATCACAGTACCCCCCCCCCCACCACCGTACCCACACAAAAAAAAATACAGCTTTTACAAATTCAATTTCTGTTATTACCTTCTTTAATTTTTCTTCGTTTACCCTCAAGGGCTTTGTTCCTCAACTCTGCTGCTTTCTTGGCCTTGAGAATCTTATCATAGGCAGCCTGGAAAAAAGGCACAAAAACTCCATTAATGCATTACAAATCTAATCAATCAAACCAACTCTGTGAGATCTCATGTAATATATATTGCATTCCTCATTCCAATAGGGAACGATGGCTTTGATTTTGGGGTTAAGTTGGAGTCTGGCATTTAATCTCCTATCAATAGAGCTCTTCCAAAACAATGTAAAGCTTTAACTTAATACAGTATGACTATGAGTTGAATTGCATATATTAAATGAGATAACTCCATATGACTACTCCAACCCTGTTTAAATAGTAAGACTTTGAAAAAGCGCATAATAAGTATCCACTTTTCTATGCGCTGTACACACATGAGTAAAACATAATACATCTGCTGATATTTTATGTTAGCAAACCAAATAAAACATTTCAGTACCTGCAAAGTTTACATACATGTAGTTTTAATGATTGCCGGTGCCAATCAATTTGACAGGAATTGATGATGCTTGCATAAATCATTTTTTGCCTGTGTTACGGTTGTATAGCAGGCAAATGTTGTTTGTTTCGTTAATATATGCGTACCTATGTGAAGTATGCGATCAGTAATTATCAAGGGGCATTGGAATTCTTTGGAGGTGTAATTAGGAGTTTGGGTGGGTACTGAAAGGAACGTATGTTTTGTGTATGGTACAGATTGTACAGAGAGTCATTCTAGCTTGCGACTTTCGTTACGACAACATTCATGACATTCAAGTTTACAATAATGTTCAATGCATGTTAGTAGGGAATCGTTTATTTTGCAAAAGTGGATCCGAAGGTTTTCCAAAGCCTTTCTCATTGAGTTTTATCTCTGTTTTTTTACCCTGGACCTACTTGTCGCAAATCTATAGTAGGAATGTTTACAATACTATTTGAAAATACATAAATATGCAAGTACGGTTCATGTAAAGAATCAAAGTCTGAAACCAATGTTCATTTTGAAACTAAATGTTCATTTTTTGAAAATGTCGAAATAAACAAACGGCTCCTAGTTGTCGGGTAGGCTATACCTAAATATACTTGACAGTATGCAAGTGTGGTTTTTATACGTTAGAAAGAAATTTCGTGAATATGATACTGAGAGGAGTGTTTATAGGTAGAGCGATTATAGTCTTCATTCCTATACTTACTCTAGCTTCACCATCACTCAATACTTCCAATGCTTTGGCAAGTTTTTCCCATTCTGCAGCTGCAAAATATATGGACAAAAATAGAACAGTATAATAGACATACATGTCATTCCTCATCAAACAAATACAAATAAGATAGAAATAGGAAAGGAAACCAAATAGGAAAGGATTCAAACTAGTGTTCTTTTTTTTTCATTGCCCCGTTAATTGGATACTACGTGAATTCTTCTTTGACTGTGTATGCAACAAAAGTCTTGTTATTTCAAAGGTCATCAGCCAAATGACATCCAACATCAATATTTTATTTCATCATGCTACATTACTCATAAAAAAGCACACAAACTTTACACAGACTAAAAAATAATGCCCTATTGATATGTGGAGCTTTGTCAATGTCAGCTGCAATTAGCATCGCAATAGAAGAGTTAAAATCTACATAATAATCAGCAAAATATATTCCGGGGAATATTTGCTTTTTGTACTATATCCTATGGTGGCCCTAAGTACGCTCAACAACAGGTCATGTGCGATGTGAATTTCGCATCCCAAGTCCTGAACTTTGCATCCCAAGTCGTGAAATTCACGACCCGCGGTGCGAAATTCAGGACCCATTGCGCGAACTTTGCATCCCAGTCCTGAATTACGCACCGCGGGTCGTGAATTTCATGACTTGGCATGCAAAATTTGCGCCACGGGTCATGAATTTCATGACCTCAGATGCGAAGTTCAGGCCTGGGAAGCGAAATTCACATCGCACATGACCTGTTGTCGAGCATACTTCAGGGCCATCATAGTATCCTTTATCCTAACAATTCACTCTCTGGATCTCAATCCTCTTGATCAATATAATTTTCGCACTGATTTCTTCTGGCCATCTTGCTCCTTACGAATCAAGCTTGCCTTTCATTGGCAATCGCAGCAGTACAGAGGTCTATGGGTATGTGTGAGTGCTCTAGACCTAAATTGTTGCTAAAAGCATAGTTTAGTCTTTGCTTTCTTGGTACGAATATGATTGGTATCAATAAAGTTTGTCTATAATATGTCTACAGGGCACCCGTTTCATAAAGCTTGTTATCAGTAACAACTGCCACATTTCTATGACAAATTTGCCCTCAGCCAATCAGATGTAAGGATTTCAGTAGCTTATAACAGTTATTGCAACTTGTTTTTATGAAGCGGGGCCCTGGTTGGCAAAATACAAAAGGGACAAAAAACTGCAAAAGGTTAAATGTAATAAAGAAAAAAAAACAAACAAACAGAAAGAAGATTATCAGCTCACCTGCATGAGGATTGTCTGGGTTTTTATCTGGATGACATTTCAGTGCTTTCTTCCTGTAAGCTCTTTTAATCTGTTTGAATAAAAACATCAACAACAAAAAGAATAATGATGAGGATAATTATAAATCTCGATGCAGTTTAATAACTTGGATCTAGCAAGAACATTTATCAAGATTTGATATTGCAGACATACCAACATATTCAAAGATGGTCTAATTCAAAGATGGGTAGATACACACTGCCAAAGTTGGAGACTCTCCTATTTGAAAGACTTCCACTACAGGTATATAAGGACAAAAGAATCAATGCCATAACCAGGACTCCACACTAACTTATTTGTAAGGGGTGCAGACTGAAATTTTAGGGCCTGTGATCGTCTCTGGTGTGATCGTTTATGATTGATAACCCTGATTTATGATTGATTTGTTGTACACTGTATTCCAATCGTTGAAAGTCAATAAATACATTTAAAAAAAGGGAGAAATGTAATGTCCTGAAAAAAGAATAGTCACATTCACCGTAGTGAGCCACGGAAACTGTACGATGATTTACACATGTGATAGACACAGATTATAAATGACTGTTTTGTTACCATGAAAAAAAAAATTGGGGCCTGTTTGCATTGAACCCTATGTAAGTTTAGCTTTTGGAGGTGTGTACCAACATTTAAGTGGCCCAAATGTCCCAGGTGCGTGTCCTTCCCTTAGTTAAAACTTCTTAAAAATTGCAATGTACATGTAGGTCTGTTTGAGTTTATATTCTTTGGTCAGTCAGTTATGAAAAGAGTGGACATTACATCAATTACATTACCTGTGCTTGCTGATTGCCTGAGCACACTTTCAATCATGGAGGAAATCAATATCTAACAGGTTAGTGAAATTTGGCATTATTTCATTGATGATTTGTGTTCATTCTACCTGGAGTCATTGCATGAAATTTTGCACATATCTTCAGAAGGTCGCTTAGGCTATGGTCCCAAAGCCCAATATCAGCCTGCTCTGTGGCCGGGCGACGAGTTTTCAGCCATTATCGTCCGGGTACCTAGCAGCGGCCGCCCGGAGACTGCTGTTATCTAGGGCATCGCTCGGTCGCCGCTAAAGTTTTAGCGCAGAGTTAAAATTTCGGCCGCGCATGCTGACTCTTCACTCACTGTCCAAAATACATTCGGTGCCAGGGCAGTAACTGCCCAAAGACCAACCTAATTGAGCGGTCGCTGTCAAACCATTTAGGTAAAAAATCAAAGGGACAAGATGAAAAGCCTGCCGAGCGCTTGCCGCCTGTGCGTCGCTAGGGGATCGGGCGGACCCTATTCGGCTAGTTCAAAACAGATCATTGTCCGGGCGGCACCTGCTTGATTACCCACATCCTCTGCCTAACCATAATAGGCACTGTTCAGCCTATGGGCTTGTGGATCTCGCTGTCATGGTCGTTTAGGTGGAATCAACGGTATCGTAGACGGTATCGCAGATTTTCCATAGGAGCAATTGTTGCCACTTGTCAGAGCAAATGTCATGGAACCGCAATTTCACCCTGTACTCACTCAGCTCTATGAAATGTTCTTGGTACCCCTTTGTTTAGATTTACACTTAGCACCCCTTTACACTTTGCACGAATCCCAGGCTGTGCAGTTTGACTTCAACTTGATTATACTGCCCGTCTGGTAGGGGCCTACACAAAATGACGGATGACTTTCTCTTTAGAACTTGTTCAGATTACGAGAAATGATGGGTACCGATCGACAGTGATGCCTCCGCCTTCCACGCATTTTTTAATTCATGCACATCTCAACAAAAAACACATACTATGTCTACCGGTACATGTAATCACCTTTACCTTTTTCACCTTCTTTTTCTTTCATTTCCAACATCTACACATGTCCAGAATATTAGACATTTGGCCAGCCTTCTCACTTTCAGTCATCAGATCTTCTTGACTATAATGTTCGTTGAAAGAGGTGTTGCATGGTTTGTGATCAGCTACAGTCACAGTTTATGTTGTTATCATCTGTATATTAGTCGGTTAGACAGTCCTATTTAGCTTACAGTGTAATCTAGAAAAGTTCTTTCTGTTGAAGTTTTTTCATTGATTTAGGTTCCTATATAGTTTGTGAACATTTTCAGCTTGGTTGCCGAAACAGCAACCTTGCGCTATTTGCATAATTTGCATAAATCTGTATGTCTATAGGTTTTACAGTGCAAAGACAACTTACACGGAACGTTCAAACTGAACTACGTGCCAATTGTGGAAATTTAAAAGCGTTGTCAATCTTGTGAATTCAACCTTTGATGAAACGAAACAACCTTAATATACACAATCATATATGGATGCTCATCCAATTAGGGGTTTGTGGGACATGGAAATCATTTCAGTGATATTTTTACATTTAGAAATCATGTTTTTGTACTAAGAATCATGTTGATGAATGAATGAGAATAGGCCTAGAATGAGAGTAGGCCTGCTCCTAATGAACCGGTATTAATGCGCGCAGCCTTCTTGTATTTTTTAGTTCCTTTGGGTGTACCTCTTCGTGTAATGTTAGCTGTATGGATCAAATCAATGTTATTTGAACACCCTTGCACCACAAGTATGTTTCCAATTCAATTGTACATTTCAAAAAGATGTTTTTTTTTTAATATGATACGATTGTTGCAGACATAGGGTGCATCATGATGTACATAATCTATTTAATCATAAGACTTTATATTTTGTTAAAATGCTAGAGCCCAAATATTTTCTACCTCTGATATGTGATTCTGTGCATGAACGCTACTTAATTCCGACTAGATCATGGCTGCAGTAAACTTTTTTTTTTTTTTTTTTATAAAGATGGGCCTGTACGAAAAATATATACCGCTGTTAGTACCATTCTTAATGAATGTAAGACCAAGTTTTCAATCATTTAGATAACGAAGTTGACATTTCCTTGATTTTCAGTACTAAATCCTGACCTGTAATTGCAAAAATATGTTTAAACTCTATATCCCTACAAAACCCCTATATTATGGAAGTATCACACATCAGTGTACCCTGCTTCGTTTCATCAAAGGTTGAATTCACAAGATTGACAACGCTATTAAAGTTCCGTATCACCGCACATACACAATTAGTACGTAGTTCAGTTTACATATTTTGTGAAGTTATGTTGGGTGGCATATCCTTTATCCATACAGACTTATGCAAATTGTTCAAGGTTGCTGTTTGGGCAACCAAGCTGAAAATGTTCATAAACCACATAGGAACCTAAATCAATGAAAAAACTTCAACGAAAAGAACTTTTCTAGGTTTATAAATTGTCAAACGGACTATATCCCCACTTTTTCATGTTGACTTTGCATCAAGCCATCTGTGCGAAGTCAGTTGAGGGACTTCCATGTCTTCCATTACTGCTTGTGTCCTGGGGGTACATGCAACTGCTCCTTAGTAAGAAGATGTACATGTAGCGGTTTATATCCATTTGGTCTAACACCAAATGTGGAAAACAATGCAGCTCCTACCAGGGCTACACTTATACCGTTAGGAGCAACAACAACAACAAAAAAAAAACGAGAAAGGTCTTGACCAAAATCTGGATGCGGAAATGAACTTCCGTACACCTTCAGCAATTTGTCTGCATTGTCGTGCGGACATCCGCAGGACATCCCGCCTTTCTTTAACACTTCCGCAAACACTCCTAAAAGCCTCCGCGACGAGGGCAGCTACGCGAAGGCAAGCAGAAGCCAGCGGAATGTTTTAGGAAAGCTCAAAGCCGATTAGGAAAGTGCGCGGAGGGGCTGCGGACATTGCGGTCATGACACGGAAGGGTCAAGAGCTTGATGCCCAAATAGCATCAAATTCGGAAGATAGGTTAATTAGTTAAAGGCTTATATTGTCATGACTGTATTTTGATGATGGAATAACACTCCTACCATGAAAAAAGCCAGTGTATATTTTTCCTCCCTCGCTGCGCTCGCTTGTATGATATTTAGGACAGCAAAACGAATTCGGCCAGCGAGGCGACTGAATCTAAATTCAGATTATCTTATAGGCCCATAGTATATTTTTATAACAAATTATCATTTTTAACCTGAAAAAAGTGTCTTTTCTGGCTCGTTGCGCGCTTGCTCGTATCATATTTAGATACAGGATGGTTTCGGACTGTAAACAAATTTGGCGAGTGAATATTCTCAAATAGATTTGAGGCCCGTGTATTTGGATGACGAGTATCGTCAAAAGAGTGTGTTTTTCCTCGCTCGCTTCACTCGCTCGTAATATTTAGAAACAGGGTAATATTGGATCAGCGAGGTGCCAAAATAGAGTCATATTTGGCAGCGAGGTAACCAAATATATCATGCAGATATTCTATATCCTATGCCTATGATACCTACAATGTATTTTTATGACAAAATAACACCTTTTTCATGTCTTTCATAACAAAACGTATTTTATGCTTGCTCACTTTCCTCGCTTGCAAAATCTTAGAGGGGTGGTTCATAATCTAGGAAGAAGCGTCATTTCTCCTCCCCCCCCCCAAAAAAAAGGAAGCTCGCAGCCTCTAAATATTACATTAAAGGAATGAAGATCTGCAACTGCAATATTGTTTGAAATAACCTCCTGTGGTATGTGGAAGGGGGTTGATTAGACTTCAGAATGCAGCTTAACTTTCGGAAAATTTCATCCTTACACCCCGAACAATCAAAAGTATTCTAGCAGCACCCCCAACTCTAAGCTCCTTCGCTTAGTGGATCCACGTTTTACCCCCTTGTTGAATAATTCTGGCTGCACCAGTGCATATGAGAACATCATGAAGTCAGCACCTATTATAACCTAGCATGACTTCCTCATGTTGTCCACATATCTTCATGGTTGTCGGAAGGTCTTACTGATTGTCCTCATCCGTGATTTTGCCCCTCTTGGTGTGATCCTAGATGTGTCCACACTGCCCTGCTACGATCAGCTTTTTTACGCGGCATTTCGCGCCTTCCCGATTGCCTCCTAGGACACTCCAAAGTATGTCTGCAGTCAAAGCAGAGATTCCTAGTAATGTCCTAGGAAACCATGATGTGCTCACTTTTTCCCCATCTGACGCAGACAGAATGCCGAAATGATAGAAAATTCTTCTGCAACCCTTCCTAGTCTTGTCGGCGCTCTAGTGGACGGCAGCGCTAAGCAAGGGGTTTGAGGAGTGTCGTAATGACTACCCAACAGATGAAATGGAAAATAGAAGAATGAGAAGTAAAATATTTAGAATTTCATTCATACCATATTCCTAAATAAGGAGTGATCTGGGTGTCATAGTAACTACCCAGTAAATACATGTATAAAAAGAAAATAGAAGAAAGAGAACAGTAATGTACTGTATAGTACATCTAGTTCCACTTTTCGTTCATACCATCTTCCTAATTAAGGAGTTGTGGGGTGTCATAATGACTACCCAGTAGACAAAAAAAGAAAAGAGAAGGATGAGAATAGTAATGTAAAGTATAGTACATCTAGTTCAACTAATGCCATCTTCCTATGCAAAGGGTTTGAGGAGTGTTGCAATGACTATCTAACAGATGAAAGAGAAAATGGAAGAATGAGAATTGAGATACTTATGTAGAAACTTTCGATCATACAATCTTCCTAAATAAGGAGTGGTAGGGTGACATAGCGACTCCCAAGAAGATAAAAAGAGAAAATCGAAGAACGAGAATAGTAAAGCTCTGTATAGTACATATAGTTGAACTGATGCCATCTTCATAAGCAATTAATGCAAGAGGTTTGAGGCGTGTTGTAATGACTACCCAACAGATGAAAGAGAAAATAGAAGAATGAGAATTGAGATATTTTGAAATTTTCGTTCAAACCATCTTCTTAAATAGGGAGTGGTAGAGGTGTCATATTGACTTCCCGGTATATAAAAAAAGAAACAGAAGGAAAAGAATAGTATGTCCTGTATAGTTAATCTAGTTTATCTGATATGATATTGCTAAGCAAGGGGTTTGAGGGGTGTCGTAATTACTGCTCAACAGATGTAAAAACAAAATAGAAGAATGAGAATTGAAATATTTAGACCTTTTACGTTCATACCATCTTCCTAAATAGGGAATGGTGGGATGTCATAGTGACTACTGAGTAGATTAACAAAGAAAACAGAAGAAAGAGAATAGGGATGTACTTTATAGTACATCAAGTTCAACTTTTAGTTCATACCATCTTCCTAAATAAGGAGTGGTGGGGTGTCATACTGACTTCCCAGTAGATATGAAGAGAAAATAAAAGAAAGAGAATAGGGATGTACTTATAGTACATCTAGTTCAACTTTTAGTTCATACCATCTTCATATCATCTTCCTAAAGAAGGAGTGGTGGGATGTCATAGTGACTACCCAGGAGATAAAAAGAGAAGACAGAAGAAAGAGAATTGGGATGTATTTTATAGTACATCAAGTTCAACTTTTAGTTCATACCATCTTCCTAAATAAGGAGTGGTGGGGTGTCATACTGACTTCCCAGTATATATGAAGAGAAAATAGAAGAAAGAGAATTGTAATGTACTGTATAGTACATCTAGTTCAACTTTTAGTTCATACCATCTTCCTAAATAAGGAGTGGTGGAGGTGTCATAGTGACTACCCAGTAGATATGAAGAGAAAATAGAAGAGAATTGTGATGTACTGTATAGCACATCTAGTTCAAGTGATGAAATCTTCATAAGCAACTCATACAAGGGGTTCGAGGCATGTCGTAATGACTACCCAACAGATGAAAGAGATATAGAAGAATGAGAATTGAGATATATAGAATTTTTTGATCATACCATATTCCTAAATAAGGAGTGGTGGAGGTGTCATATTGACTACCCAGTAGATATGAGGAGAAAAAAGAAAAAAGGGCATTGTGATGTTCTGTATGGCACATCTAGGTGAACTAATGCCATCTTCCTATGCAACTAATGCAAGAGGTTTGAGGTATCTCTTAATGACTACCCAACAGAAAGAGAAAATAGAAAAATGAGAATTGAGATATTTAGATCTTTGTAATCAATCCACTTTCCTAAATAAGAAGTGGTGGCATGTTATAGTGACTACCCAGCAGATAAAAAGAGAAAATAGAAGAAAGAGAATTGTGATGTTCTGTATAGCACATCTAGTTCAACTGATGCCATCTTCTTATGCAACTAATGCAAGAGGTTTGAGGCATGTTGTAATGACTACCCAACAGATGAAAGAGATATAGAAGAATGAGAATTGAGATATTTAGAACTTTTAGTTCATACCATCTTCCTAAATAAGGAGTGGTGGAGGTGTCATAGTGACTACCCAGTAGATATGAAGAGAAAATAGAAGAGAATAGGGATGTACTGTATAGCACATCTAGTTCAACTGATGCCATCTTCATATGCAACCAATGCAAGAGGTTTGAGGCATGTTGTAATGACTACCCAACAGAAAGAGAAAATACAAAAATGAGAATTGAAATATGTCAAACTACTTTTAGTTCATACCATCTTCCTAAATAAGGAGTGGTGGGGTGTCATACTGACTTCCCACTAGATATGAAGAGAAAATAGAAGAAAGAGAATTGTCATGTACTTATAGCACATCTAGTTCAACTTTTAGTTCATACCATCTTCATATCATCATCCTAAATAAGGAGTGGTGGGATGTCATAGTGACTACCCAGGAGATAAAAAGAGAAAACAGAAGAAAGAGAAAAGGGATGTACTGTATAGCACATCTAGTTCAACTTTTAGTTCATACCATCTTCCTAAATAAGGAGTGGTGGAGGTGTCCTAGTGACAGTAGATATGAAGAGAAATAGAAGAGAATTGTGATGTACTGTATAGCACATCTAGTTCAACTGATGCCATCTTCATATGCAACCAATGCAAGAGGTTTGAGGCATGTTGTAATGACTACCCAACAGAAAGAGAAAATAGAAAAATGAGAATTGAAATATGTCAAACTACTTTTAGTTCATACCATCTTCCTAAATAAGGAGTGGTGGGTGTCATAGTGACTTCCCAGGAGATATGAAGAGAAAATAGAAGAAAGAGAATTGTGATGTACTCTATAGCACATCTAGTTCAACTGATGCCATCTTCATATGCAAATACTGCAAGAGGTTTAAGGCATGTTGTAATGACTACCCAACAGAAAGAGAAAATAGAAAAATGAGAATTGAGATATTTAGATCTTTGTAATCAATCCACTTTCCTAAATAAGAAGTGGTGGCATGTTATAGTGACTACCCAGTAGAAATAAAGAGAAAGCAGAAAAAAGAAAATAGTGATTTACTGTATAGCACATCTCAGTGAACTAATGCCATCTTCCCATGCAACTTAGGCAAGGGGTTTGAGGAGTGTCGTAATGACTGCTCAACAAATGAAAAAGAAAATATAGAAGAATGAGAACTGAGATATTTAGATCTTTTCGTTCATACCATCTTCCAAAATAAGGAGTGGTGGAGGTGTCACAATGACTTCCATGTAGATAAGAAGAGTAAATAGAAGAATGAGAATTGAAATATTTAGAACTCTTTGTCCATACCATCTTCCTAAATAAGAAGTGGTGGCATGTCAAAGGCACTAACCAGTGTTATAAGAAAAAAATAGAAGAAAAAGTATAGTGATGTACATACAGTACATAACATCTAGTTCAACTGATGCCATCTTCCTATGCAACTAATGCAAGAGGTTTGAGGTACATGTATGTTGTAATGACTACCCAACAGAAAGAGAAAATAGAAAAATGAGAATTGAAATATGTCAAACTACTTTTAGTTCATACCATCTTCATATCATCTTCCTAAATAAGGAGTGGTGGGATGTCATAGTGACTACCCAGTATATATGAAGAGAAAATAGAAGGAGAATAGGGATGTACTGCATAGTACATCTAGTTCAACTTTAAGTTCATACCATCTTCCTAAATAAGGAGTGGTGGGGTGTCGTGGTGGGGTGTTATAGTGACTACCCAGTAGATATGAAGAGAAAATAGAAGGAGAATAGGGATGTACTGCATAGTACATCTATTTCAACTTTTAGTTCATACCATCTTCCTAAATAAAGAGTGGTGGGGTGTCATAGTGACTACCCAGTAGATATGAAGAGAAAATAGAAGAAAATTGTGATGTACTGTATAGCACATCTAGTTCAGCTGATGCGACCGTCATATGCAACTAATGCAAGAGGTTTGAGGCATGTTGTAATGACTACCCAACAGAAAGAGAAAATAGAAAAATGAGAATTGAAATATGTCAAACTACTTTTAGTTCATACCATCTTCCTAAATAAGGAGTGGTGGGGTGTCATATTGACTTCCAAGTAGATATGAAGAGAAAATAGAAGAAAGAGAATAGGGATGTACTGTATAGTACATCTAGTTCAACTTTTAGTTCATACCATCTTCCTAAATAAGGAGTGGTGGAGGTGTCATAGTGACTTCCCAGTAGATATGAAGAGAAAATAGAAGAAAGAGAATTGTGATGTACTGTATAGCACATCTAGTTCAAGTGATGAAATCTTCATAAGCAACTAATACAAGGGGTTCGAGGCATGTCGTAATGACTACCCAACAGATGAAAGAGGTATAGAAGAATGAGAATTGAGATATTTAGAACTTTTCGATCATACCATATTCCTAAATAAGGAGTGGTGGTGTCATATTGACTACCCAGTATATATGAGGAGAAAAAAGAAGAAAGGAAATTGTGATGTTCTTTATAGCACATCTAGGTGAACTAATGCCATCTTCCTATGCAACAAATGCAAGAGGTTTGAGGCATCTCTTAATGACTACCCAACAGAAAGAGAAAATAGAAAAATGAGAATTGAAATATGTCAAACTACTTTTAGTTCATACCATCTTCCTAAATAAGGAGTGGTGGGGTGTCATATTGACTTCCAAGTAGATATGAAGAGAAAATAGAAGAAAGAGAATAGGGATGTACTGTATAGTACATCTAGTTCAACTTTTAGTTCATACCATCTTCCTAAAAAAGGAGTGGTGGGGTGTCATCCTGACTTCCCAGTAGATATGAAGAGAAAATAGAAGAGAATTGTGATGTACTGTATAGCACATCTAGTTCAAGTGATGAAATCTTCATAAGCAACTAATACAAGGGGTTCGAGGCATGTCGTAATGACTACCGAACAGATGTAAGAGATATAGAAGAATGAGAATTGAGATATTTAGAACTTTTCGATCATACCATATTCCTAAATAAGGAGTGGTGGAGGAGTCATATTGACTACCCAGTAGATATGAGAAAAAAAAAGAAAAGGAATTGTGATGTTCTGTATAGCACATCTAGGTGAACTAATGCCATCTTCCTATGCAACTAATGCAAGAGGTTTGAGGCATGTTGTAATGACTATCCAACAGAAAGAGAAAATAGAAAAATGAAAAGTGAAATATGTCAAACTACTTTAAGTTCATACCATCTTCCTAAATAAGGAGTGATGGGGTGTCATAGTGACTACCCAGGAGATAAAAAGAGAAAACAGAAGGAGAATAGGGATGTACTGCATAGTACATCTAGTTCAACTTTTACTTCATACCATCTTCCTAAATAAGGAGTGGTGGGGTGTCGTGGTGGGGTGTTATAGTGACTACCCAGTAGATATGAAGAGAAAATAGAAGGAGAATAGGGATGTACTGTATAGTACATCTAGTTCAACTTTTAGTTCATACCATCTTCCTAAATAAGGAGTGGTGGAGGTGTCATAGTGACTACCCAGTAGATAAAAAGAGAAAATAGAAGAGAGAGAATAGTGATGTACATACAGTACATGACATCTAGTTCAACTGATGCCATCTTCATATGGAACTAATGCAAGAGGTTTGAGGCAAGTTGTAATGACTACCCAACAGAAAGAGAAAATAGAAAAATGAGAATTGATATATGTCAAACTACTTTTAGTTTATACCATCTTCCTAAATAAGAAGTGGTGGGGTGTCACAGTGACTTCCCAGTAGATATGAAGAGAAAATAGAAGAAAGAGAATTGTGATGTACTGTATAGCACATCTAGTTCAACTTTTAGTTCATACCATCTTCCTAAATAAGGAGTGGTGGAGGTGTCATAATGACTTCACAGTAGACATGAAGAGAAAATAGAAGAAAGAGAATATGGATGTACTGTATAGCACATCTAGTTCAACTGATGTCATCTTCATATGCAAATACTGCAAGAGGTTTGAGGCGTGTTGCAATGACTACCCAACAGAAAGAGAAAATAGAAAAATGAGAATTGAAATATGTCAAACTACTTCTGGTTCATACCATCTTCCTAAATAAGAAGTGGAGGGGTGTCATATTGACTTCCCAGTAGATATGAAGAGAAAATAGAAGAAAGAGAATAGGGATGTGCTGTATAGTACATCTAGTTCAACTTTTAGTTCATACCATCTTCCCAAATAAGGAGTGGTGGAGGTGTCATAGTGACTTCCCAGTAGATATGAAGAGAAAATAGAAGGAGAATAGGGATGTACTGTATAGCACATCTATTTCAACTTTTAGTTCATACCATCTTCCTAAATAAAGAGTGGTGGGGTGTCATAGTGACTACCCAGTAGATATGAAGAGAAAATAGAAGAGAATTGTGATGTACTGTATAGCACATCTAGTTCAGCTGATGCGACCGTCATATGCAACTAATGCAAGAGGTTTGAGGCATGTTGTAATGACTACCCAACAGAAAGAGAAAATAGAAAAATGAGAATTGAAATATGTCAAACTACTTTTAGTTCATACCATCTTCCTAAATAAGGAGTGGTGGGGTGTCATATTGACTTCCAAGTAGATATGAAGAGAAAATAGAAGAAAGAGAATTGTGATGTACTGTATAGCACATCTAGTTCAACTGATGTCATCTTCATATGCAACTAATGCAAGAGGTTTGAGGCATGTTGTAATGACTACCCAACAGAAAGAGAAAATAGAAAAATGAGAATTGAAATATGTCAAACTACTTTTAGTTCATACCATCTTCCTAAATAAAGAGTGGTGGGGTGTCATAGTGACTACCCAGTAGATATGAAGAGAAAATAGAAGAGAATTGTGATGTACTGTATAGCACATCTAGTTCAGCTGATGCGACCGTCATATGCAACTAATGCAAGAGGTTTGAGGCATGTTGTAATGACTACCCAACAGAAAGAGAAAATAGAAAAATGAGAATTGAAATATGTCAAACTACTTTTAGTTCATACCATCTTCCTAAATAAAGAGTGGTGGGGTGTCATAGTGACTACCCAGTAGATATGAAGAGAAAATAGAAGAGAATTGTGATGTACTGTATAGCACATCTAGCTCAGCTGATGCGACCGTCATATGCAACTAATGCAAGAGGTTTGAGGCATGTTGTAATGACTACCCAACAGAAAGAGAAAATAGAAAAATGAGAATTGAAATATGTCAAACTACTTTTAGTTCATACCATCTTCCTAAATAAGGAGTGGTGGGGTGTCATATTGACTTCCAAGTAGATATGAAGAGAAAATAGAAGAAAGAGAATAGGGATGTACTGTATAGTACATCTAGTTCAACTTTTAGTTCATACCATCTTCCTAAATAAGGAGTGGTGGAGGTGTCATAGTGACTTCCCAGTAGATATGAAGAGAAAATAGAAGAAAGAGAATTGTGATGTACTGTATAGCACATCTAGTTCAAGTGATGAAATCTTCATAAGCAACTAATACAAGGGGTTCGAGGCATGTCGTAATGACTACCCAACAGATGAAAGAGGTATAGAAGAATGAGAATTGAGATATTTAGAACTTTTCGATCATACCATATTCCTAAATAAGGAGTGGTGGTGTCATATTGACTACCCAGTATATATGAGGAGAAAAAAGAAGAAAGGAAATTGTGATGTTCTTTATAGCACATCTAGGTGAACTAATGCCATCTTCCTATGCAACAAATGCAAGAGGTTTGAGGCATCTCTTAATGACTACCCAACAGAAAGAGAAAATAGAAAAATGAGAATTGAAATATGTCAAACTACTTTAGTTCATACCATCTTCCTAAATAAGGAGTGGTGGGGTGTCATATTGACTTCCAGTAGATATGAAGAGAAAATAGAAGAAAGAGAATAGGGATGTACTGTATAGTACATCTAGTTCAACTTTTAGTTCATACCATCTTCCTAAAAAAGGAGTGGTGGGGTGTCATCCTGACTTCCCAGTAGATATGAAGAGAAAATAGAAGAGAATTGTGATGTACTGTATAGCACATCTAGTTCAAGTGATGAAATCTTCATAAGCAACTAATACAAGGGGTTCGAGGCATGTCGTAATGACTACCGAACAGATGTAAGAGATATAGAAGAATGAGAATTGAGATATTTAGAACTTTTCGATCATACCATATTCCTAAATAAGGAGTGGTGGAGGAGTCATATTGACTACCCAGTAGATATGAGAAAAAAAAAGAAAGGGAATTGTGATGTTCTGTATAGCACATCTAGGTGAACTAATGCCATCTTCCTATGCAACTAATGCAAGAGGTTTGAGGCATGTTGTAATGACTATCCAACAGAAAGAGAAAATAGAAAAATGAAAAGTGAAATATGTCAAACTACTTTAAGTTCATACCATCTTCCTAAATAAGGAGTGATGGGGTGTCATAGTGACTACCCAGGAGATAAAAAGAGAAAACAGAAGGAGAATAGGGATGTACTGCATAGTACATCTAGTTCAACTTTTAGTTCATACCATCTTCCTAAATAAGGAGTGGTGGAGGTGTCATAGCGACTTCCCAGTAGATATGAAGAGAAAATAGAAGAGAATTGTGATGTACTGTATAGTACATCTAGTTCAACTTTTAGTTCATACCATCTTCCTAAATAAGGAGTGGTGGAGGTGTCATAGTGACTTCCCAGTAGATATGAAGAGAAAATAGAAGAAAATTGTGATGTACTGTATAGCAAATCTAGTTCAACTGATGCCATCTTCCTATGCAACTAATGCAAGAGGTTTGAGGCATCTCCTAATGACTACCTTACAGAAAGAAAAAATAGAAGAATGAGAATTAAAATATGTCAACTAATTTTAGTTCATACCATCTTCCTAAATAAGGAGTGGTGGGGTGTCATATTGACTACCCAGTAGATATGAGGAGAAAAAGAAAAAAGGGCATTGTGATGTACTGTATGGCACATCTAGGTGAACCAATTGACATCTTCCTATGCAACTAATGCAAGAGGTTTGAGACATCTCTTAATGACTACCCAACAGAAAGAGAAAATAGAAAAATGAGAATTGAAATATGTCAAACTACTTTTAGTTCATACCATCTTCCTAAATAAGGAGTGGTGGGGTGTCATACTGACTTCCAAGTAGATATGAAGAGAAAATAGAAGAAAGAGAATAGGGATGTACTGTATAGTACATCTAGTTCAACTTTTAGTTCATACCATCTTCCTAAATAAGGAGTGGTGGAGGTGTCATAGTGACTTCCCAGTAGATATGAAGAGAAAATAGAAGAAAGAGAATTGTGATGTACTGTATAGCACATCTAGTTCAAGTGATGAAATCTTCATAAGCAACTAATACAAGGGGTTCGAGGCATGTCGTAATGACTACCCAACAGATGAAAGAGGTATAGAAGAATGAGAATTGAGATATTTAGAACTTTTCGATCATACCATATTCCTAAATAAGGAGTGGTGGTGTCATATTGACTACCCAGTATATATGAGGAGAAAAAAGAAGAAAGGAAATTGTGATGTTCTTTATAGCACATCTAGGTGAACTAATGCCATCTTCCTATGCAACAAATGCAAGAGGTTTGAGGCATCTCTTAATGACTACCCAACAGAAAGAAAAAATAGAAAAATGAGAATTGAAATATGTCAAACTAATTTTAGTTCATACCATCTTCCTAAAGAAGGAGTGGTGGTGTCATAGTGACTACCCAGGAGATAAAAAGAGAAAACAGAAGGAGAATAGGGATGTACTGCATAGTACATCTAGTTCAACTTTTACTTCATACCATCTTCCTAAATAAGGAGTGGTGGGGTGTCATAGTGACTACCCAGTAGATAAAAAGAGAAAATAGAAGAGAGAGAATAGTGATGTACATACAGTACATGACATCTAGTTCAACTGATGCCATCTTCATATGGAACTAATGCAAGAGGTTTGAGGCAAGTTGTAATGACTACCCAACAGAAAGAGAAAATAGAAAAATGAGAATTGATATATGTCAAACTACTTTTAGTTTATACCATCTTCCTAAATAAGAAGTGGTGGGGTGTCACAGTGACTTTCCAGTAGATATGAAGAGAAAATAGAAGAAAGAGAATTGTGATGTACTGTATAGCACATCTAGTTCAACTTTTAGTTCATACCATCTTCCTAAATAAGGAGTGGTGGAGGTGTCATAATGACTTCACAGTAGACATGAAGAGAAAATAGAAGAAAGAGAATATGGATGTACTGTATAGCACATCTAGTTCAAGTGATGTCATCTTCATATGCAAATACTGCAAGAGGTTTGAGGCGTGTTGCAATGACTACCCAACAGAAAGAGAAAATAGAAAAATGAGAATTGAAATATGTCAAACTACTTCTGGTTCATACCATCTTCCTAAATAAGAAGTGGAGGGGTGTCATATTGACTTCCCAGTAGATATGAAGAGAAAATAGAAGAAAGAGAATAGGGATGTACTGTATAGTACATCTAGTTCAACTTTTAGTTCATACCATCTTCCTAAATAAGGAGTGGTGGAGGTGTCATAATGACTTCACAGTAGACATGAAGAGAAAATAGAAGAAAGAGAATTGTGATGTACTGTATAGTACATCTAGTTCAACTTTTAGTTCATACCATCTTCCTAAATAAGGAGTGGTGGAGGTGTCATATTGACTACCCAGTAGATATGAGGAGAAAATAGAAGAGAATTGTGATGTACTGTATAGTACATCTAGTTCAACTTTTAGTTCATACCATCTTCCTAAATAAGGAGTGGTGGAGGTGTCATATTGACTACCCAGTAGATATGAAGAGAAAATAGAAGAGAATTGTGATGTACTGTATAGTACATCTAGTTCAACTTTTAGTTCATACCATCTTCCTAAATAAGGAGTGGTGGAGGTGTCATAGCGACTTTCCAGTAGATATGAAGAGAAAATAGAAGAGAATTGTGATGTACTGTATAGTACATCTAGTTCAACTTTTAGTTCATACCATCTTCCTAAATAAGGAGTGGTGGAGGTGTCATATTGACTACCCAGTAGATATGAAGAGAAAATAGAAGAGAATTGTGATGTACTGTATAGTACATCTAGTTCAACTTTTAGTTCATACCATCTTCCTAAATAAGGAGTGGTGGAGGTGTCATAGCGACTTCCCAGTAGATATGAAGAGAAAATAGAAGAGAATTGTGATGTACTGTATAGTACATCTAGTTCAACTTTTAGTTCATACCATCTTCCTAAATAAGGAGTGGTGGAGGTGTCATAGTGACTTCCCAGTAGATATGAAGAGAAAATAGAAGAAAATTGTGATGTACTGTATAGCAAATCTAGTTCAACTGATGCCATCTTCCTATGCAACTAATGCAAGAGGTTTGAGGCATCTCCTAATGACTACCTTACAGAAAGAAAAAATAGAAGAATGAGAATTAAAATATGTCAAACTAATTTTAGTTCATACCATCTTCCTAAATAAGGAGTGGTGGGGTGTCATATTGACTACCCAGTAGATATGAGGAGAAAAAGAAAAAAGGGCATTGTGATGTACTGTATGGCACATCTAGGTGAACCAATTGCCATCTTCCTATGCAACTAATGCAAGAGGTTTGAGACATCTCTTAATGACTACCCAACAGAAAGAGAAAATAGAAAAATGAGAATTGAAATATGTCAAACTACTTTTAGTTCATACCATCTTCCTAAATAAGGAGTGGTGGGGTGTCATATTGACTTCCAAGTAGATATGAAGAGAAAATAGAAGAAAGAGAATAGGGATGTGCTGCATAGTACATCTAGTTCAACTTTTAGTTCATACCATCTTCCTAAATAAGGAGTGGTGGAGGTGTCATAGTGACTTCCCAGTAGATATGAAGAGAAAATAGAAGAAAGAGAATTGTGATGTACTGTATAGCACATCTAGTTCAACTTTTAGTTCATACCATCTTCCTAAATAAGGAGTGGTGGAGGTGTCATATTGACTTCCCAGTAGATATGAAGAGAAAATAGAAGAAAGAGAATTGTGATGTACTGTATAGCACATCTAGTTCAACTGATGCTAAAGTCATATGCAACCAATGCAAGAGGTTTTAGGCATGTTCTAATGACTACCCAACAGAAAGAGAAAATAGAAAAATGAGAATTGAGATATTTAGATCTTTGTAATCAATCCACTTTCCTAAATAAGAAGTGGTGGCATGTTATAGTGACTACCCAGTAGAAATAAAGAGAAAGCAGAAAAAAGAAAATAGTGATTTACTGTATAGCACATCTCAGTGAACTAATGCCATCTTCCCATGCAACTTAGGCAAGGGGTTTGAGGAGTGTCGTAATGACTGCTCAACAAATGAAAAAGAAAATATAGAAGAATGAGAACTGAGATATTTAGATCTTTTCGTTCATACCATCTTCCAAAATAAGGAGTGGTGGAGGTGTCACAATGACTTCCATGTAGATAAGAAGAGTAAATAGAAGAATGAGAATTGAAATATTTAGAACTCTTTGTCCATACCATCTTCCTAAATAAGAAGTGGTGGCGTGTCAAAGGCACTAACCAGTGTATATAAGAAAAAAATAGAAGAAAAAGTATAGTGATGTACATACAGTACATAACATCTAGTTCAACTGATGCCATCTTCCTATGCAACTAATGCAAGAGGTTTGAGGTACATGTATGTTGTAATGACTACCCAACAGAAAGAGAAAATAGAAAAATGAGAATTGAAATATGTCAAACTACTTTTAGTTCATACCATCTTCATATCATCTTCCTAAATAAGGAGTGGTGGGATGTCATAGTGACTACCCAGTATATATGAAGAGAAAATAGAAGGAGAATAGGGATGTACTGCATAGTACATCTAGTTCAACTTTAAGTTCATACCATCTTCCTAAATAAGGAGTGGTGGGGTGTCGTGGTGGGGTGTTATAGTGACTACCCAGTAGATATGAAGAGAAAATAGAAGGAGAATAGGGATGTACTGCATGATACATCTATTTCAACTTTTAGTTCATACCATCTTCCTAAATAAAGAGTGGTGGGGTGTCATAGTGACTACCCAGTAGATATGAAGAGAAAATAGAAGAGAATTGTGATGTACTGTATAGCACATCTAGTTCAGCTGATGCAACTAATGCAAGAGGTTTGAGGCATGTTGTAATGACTACCCAACAGAAAGAGAAAATAGAAAAATGAGAATTGAAATATGTCAAACTACTTTTAGTTCATACCATCTTCCTAAATAAGGAATGGTGGGGTGTCATCCTGACTTCCCAGTAGATATGAAGAGAAAATAGAAGAGAATTGTGATGTACTGTATAGCACATCTAGTTCAAGTGATGAAATCTTCATAAGCAACTAATACAAGGGGTTCGAGGCATGTCGTAATGACTACCGAACAGATGTAAGAGATATAGAAGAATGAGAATTGAGATATTTAGAACTTTTCGATCATACCATATTCCTAAATAAGGAGTGGTGGAGGAGTCATATTGACTACCCAGTAGATATGAGAAAAAAAAAGAAAGGGAATTGTGATGTTCTGTATAGCACATCTAGGTGAACTAATGCCATCTTCCTATGCAACTAATGCAAGAGGTTTGAGGCATGTTGTAATGACTATCCAACAGAAAGAGAAAATAGAAAAATGAAAATTGAAATATGTCAAACTACTTTAAGTTCATACCATCTTCCTAAATAAGGAGTGATGGGGTGTCATAGTGACTACCCAGGAGATAAAAAGAGAAAACAGAAGGAGAATAGGGATGTACTGCATAGTACATCTAGTTCAACTTTTAGTTCATACCATCTTCCTAAATAAGGAGTGGTGGAGGTGTCATAGTGACTTCCCAGTAGATATGAAGAGAAAATAGAAGAAAATTGTGATGTACTGTATAGCAAATCTAGTTCAACTGATGCCATCTTCCTATGCAACTAATGCAAGAGGTTTGAGGCATCTCCTAATGACTACCTTACAGAAAGAAAAAATAGAAGAATGAGAATTAAAATATGTCAAACTAATTTTAGTTCATACCATCTTCCTAAATAAGGAGTGGTGGGGTGTCATATTGACTACCCAGTAGATATGAGGAGAAAAAGAAAAAAGGGCATTGTGATGTACTGTATGGCACATCTAGGTGAACCAATTGCCATCTTCCTATGCAACTAATGCAAGAGGTTTGAGACATCTCTTAATGACTACCCAACAGAAAGAGAAAATAGAAAAATGAGAATTGAAATATGTCAAACTACTTTTAGTTCATACCATCTTCCTAAATAAGGAGTGGTGGGGTGTCATATTGACTTCCAAGTAGATATGAAGAGAAAATAGAAGAAAGAGAATAGGGATGTACTGTATAGTACATCTAGTTCAACTTTTAGTTCATACCATCTTCCTAAATAAGGAGTGGTGGAGGTGTCATAGTGACTTCCCAGTAGATATGAAGAGAAAATAGAAGAAAGAGAATTGTGATGTACTGTATAGCACATCTAGTTCAAGTGATGAAATCTTCATAAGCAACTAATACAAGGGGTTCGAGGCATGTCGTAATGACTACCCAACAGATGAAAGAGGTATAGAAGAATGAGAATTGAGATATTTAGAACTTTTCGATCATACCATATTCCTAAATAAGGAGTGGTGGTGTCATATTGACTACCCAGTATATATGAGGAGAAAAAAGAAGAAAGGAAATTGTGATGTTCTTTATAACACATCTAGGTGAACTAATGCCATCTTCCTATGCAACTAATGCAAGAGGTTTGAGGCATCTCTTAATGACTACCCAACAGAAAGAAAAAATAGAAAAATGAGAATTGAAATATGTCAAACTAATTTTAGTTCATACCATCTTCCTAAAGAAGGAGTGGTGGTGTCATAGTGACTACCCAGGAGATAAAAAGAGAAAACAGAAGGAGAATAGGGATGTACTGCATAGTACATCTAGTTCAACTTTTAGTTCATACTATCTTCCTAAATAAGGAGTGGTGGAGGTGTCATAGTGACTTCCCAGTAGATATGAAGAGAAAATAGAAGAGAGAGAATAGTGATGTACATACAGTACATGACATCTAGTTCAACTGATGCCATCTTCATATGCAACTAATGCAAGAGGTTTGAGGCATGTTGTAATGACTACCCAACAGAAAGAGAAAATAGAAAAATGAGAATTGAAATATGTCAAATTAATTTTAGTTCATACCACATTCCTAAATAAGGAATGGTGTATGTGTCATATTGACTACCCCATAGATGTGAAGAGAAAATAGAAGAAAGAGAATTGTGATGTACTGTATAGCACATCTAGTTCAACTTTTAGTTCATACCATCTTCCTAAATAAGGAGTGGTGGAGGTGTCATAGCGACTTCCCAGTAGATATGAAGAGAAATTAGAAGAAAGAGAATTGTGATGTACTGTATAGCACATCTAGTTCAACTTTTAGTTCATACCATCTTCCTAAATAAAGAGTGGTGGGGTGTCATAGTGACTACCCAGTACATATGAAGAGAAAATAGAAGAAAGAGAATTGTGATGTACATACAGTACATGACATCTAGTTCAACTGATGCCATCTTCATATGCAACTAATGCAAGAGGTTTGAGGCATGTTGTAATGACTACCCAACAGAAAGAGAAAATAGAAAAATGAGAATTGAAATATGTCAAATTAATTTTAGTTCATACCACATTCCTAAATAAGGAATGGTGTATGTGTCATATTGACTACCCCATAGATGTGAAGAGAAAATAGAAGAAAGAGAATTGTGATGTACTGTATAGCACATCTAGTTCAACTTTTAGTTCATACCATCTTCCTAAATAAGGAGTGGTGGAGGTGTCATAGCGACTTCCCAGTAGATATGAAGAGAAATTAGAAGAAAGAGAATTGTGATGTACTGTATAGCACATCTAGTTCAACTTTTAGTTCATACCATCTTCCTAAATAAAGAGTGGTGGGGTGTCATAGTGACTACCCAGTACATATGAAGAGAAAATAGAAGAGAATTGTGATGTACTGTATAGCAAATCTAGTTCAACTGATGCCATCTTCATATGCAACTAATGCAAGAGGTTTGAGGCATCTCCTAATGACTACCTTACAGAAAGAAAAAATAGAAGAATGAGAATTAAAATATGTCAAACTAATTTTAGTTCATACCATCTTCCTAAATAAGGAGTGGTGGGGTGTCATATTGACTACCCAGTAGATATGAGGAGAAAAAGAAAAAAGGGCATTGTGATGTACTGTATGGCACATCTAGGTGAACCAATTGCCATCTTCCTATGCAACTAATGCAAGAGGTTTGAGACATCTCTTAATGACTACCCAACAGAAAGAGAAAATAGAAAAATGAGAATTGAAATATGTCAAACTACTTTTAGTTCATACCATCTTCTTAAATAAGGAGTGGTGGGATGTCATAGTTGACTTCCCAGTAGATATGAAGAGAAAATAGAAGAGAATTGTGATGTAATGTATAGCACATCTAGTTCAACTTTTAGTTCATACCATCTTCCTTAATAAGGAGTGGTGGAGGTGTCATAGTGACTACCCAGTAGATAAAAAGAGAAAATAGAAGAGAGAGAATAGTGATGTACATACAGTACATGACATCTCGTTCAACTGATGCCATCTTTATATGAACTAATGCACGAGGTTTGAGGCATGACTACCCAACAGAAAGAGAAAATAAAAGAATGAGAATGGAAATATTTCTAACTACTTTTAAGTAAAAGTAGAAGAAAGAAAATAGTGATATACACCCTAGAGCCCATCTAGTTGAACTAATGCTGTCTTTTTATGCAACTATGCAAGAAAATAGAAAAATGAGAATTGAAATATGTCAAACTACTTTTAGTTCATACCATCTTCCTAAATAAGGAGTGGTGGGGTGTCATAGTGACTACCCAGTAGATAAAAAGAGAAAATAGAAGAGAGAGAATAGTGATGTACATACAGTACATGACATCTCGTTCAACTGATGCCATCTTTATATGCAACTAATGCACGAGGTTTGAGGCATGACTACCCAACAGAAAGAGAAAATAGGAGAATGAGAATTGAAATATTTCTAACTACTTAAGTTCATACCATTTTCCTAAATAAGGAGTGGTGGGGTGTCATAGTGACTACCAAGTTGATAAAAAGAGAACAACGAAGAATGAGAATTGAAATATTTAGAACTTTTCGTTCATACCATCTTCCTAAAAAAGAAGAGCTTCGGTGTCAAAGGTACTATCCAGTAGATATAAAGAAAAAGTAGAAGAAAAAGTATAGCGATGTACTGTATAGAACATCTAGTTCAACTGATGCCATCTTCATATCCAACTAATGCGAGGGGTTCGAGAAGTATCGTAATGACTGCCCAACAGAAAAAGAAAATAGAAACTTTTCGTTCATACCATCTTCCTAAATAAGAAGTGGTGGAAGTGTCATAGTGACTACCCAGTAGATATAAAGAGAAAATAGAAGAAATGTGCTTTATAGTACATGTAGTTCAAGTAATGCCATATTCCTATGCAAGGGGTCCGAGGTGTGTTGTTGACTCCTCGCATTTCAACCGGCCGTATTCAAACGATCGACCACGTATGTTTGGGCATATACGTACGAACGATGTTTTTGTTGTTGTTGTTTCGTATCGGTCGCTCGTTTGAATATGGTTGAAATGCGCGAGTCGCAAATTCGCTGATCTCCCTGCGAAAAGCGCGGAGGCGAACAGAGATAGAGGTTGGCTGCTGCAAGATTTTCAACCGGAAGGACCTAACGTTAGGACCCTGGATTTACCTGAAAATGGAGAGTTAAAAGGAATCAATCATAAAATCGGTAAGCTACATTGTATAGGTCTACTCTGTAGTGTATAATATTTTTATAATCATGAATAAAGGGGGAAAATTGCTGATTTGAGGTAGTTTTCTCGTTGTGCTGCCCAGCACAATGAGATTGCACGCACAACGATTCAGGGCGCTTCTGTCTCTAAAAAGGAGGAGTGCCGACCCTACCATTATACATGTAAGAGGCTAACGACGACTGTTAGAGACAGAACACTTCGGTCTAGGCCTAACTTAGCCCGGCCCCAACTTAAATTGTCAAAATAAATATAAGAGGTAACAAATTATTCAATAAATTATTCAATCTTAAGATAATGTAACATTCATAGATAGTATCGTGCTACATCACATATGCGATGTAATCACGCTTTTTGTCATGAGTTTGCAACAATTCATTGCTGGCTTGTAAGTTGTAACTGTTAGTTGTAGATCGACTACAGCACCGACTGTCACGAAGGTTTGCTGACATCGACAGCAGTCACAATTATGTACAAAAATTCGGCAAACCCCTGGCATGCCTGGGAATAGGGGACCGGAACGAGCACGCATATTCATTTGTGTGCAAGCAAATGCAGCCCAGTGGCAGCGGCGATGGGGACGATCTGCACAAGATTCAGCAATGAAACATTTGTGAGTTTGAGAACATTTCTGGCCAAAATCAAAATGATTTTCATCACATAACCAAATATCTGAAAGCCGAGAGGACAATGTAATATATTAGAACATAATTACCTGAAATATATTTTAAAGTCATTTTGAACTCGATTATGGACTTGTCACATACCCTGACTCTCGGCTGTCTCTGCCGATCTCTGCACTGTACGAATGGCATGCGCGTGCATTCCGGTCCCCTAATTCTCCGGGTTTGCCAAAAATTCTTCTTCCATTTAACTCATAACTGGTTAAGTAGGCCTACAGTCCTCTTAGTTGTACTTGATTCAGTTGACTGTTGAGAGCGCAATCCCAAGAACACATGACACAAGTGCAGTGAAAAAGAACTAAATTACACAAGGCTACAGACAACAATACAACACTGCAGTGCGAGTATAACGACGCATCTCAATTGGAGAGCTAGCGGAGGGCGAGCGGTGCTAGGCGGCTCGGCTCCCGAAGGACTCAACAGAGGAGCCGATGCCACTTCTCCTGCAGGACATCACGAACATCTATATTCTGTAGTGAATTGAATTTTTCTGAAGACAAAATATATTTTAGCATTTGATACATATTCATTTACTCACGGTATCCTGATCTGCATCTTGTAGAATTCCTAGAATATCATACAAATTTAGATCAGAAATATTCATTTTGCCGTTGGCTTCTCTCTTTTCAGCGGCCAATTGATGTAGATACCGGGGCTGCGTTTCACGAAACCGTCATAAGTCTAAGTTCATGGACATCCCATAGAATCGCGTGAATTCTACAACACGCGTTTCAATGGGATGTCCAAGAAGTTAGACTTAAGACGGTTTCGTAAAACGCAGCCCGGTACGGTAGCTTTAAAAATCTAAAACTATAAGGACACGTCCTTGGCGCCATGGCTCGGCCTAGTTACACCGATCGGGAAACAACCCCCCCCCCCCCCCCCCCCCCCCCTTTGGTGGTTGTAGACTGCTCCAACAGGGAGCCCACATGGCTTTATGGCAACAACACAAAAACAAAGAATAATGCTAAATATTATAATATACAGTATGTCATAGTCAAAGCTAAGAAATAGGATATTATGAATTTAGGAAGAAAGCTGGAGAAAAGGCGGGTCCGTGGGGGGGGGGGGGTATGTCTCATTCAGGCCTACATCATCCATGTAAATAAACACGTAGAAAAGGGGTTGTTTTTCAGCACCAGACTGGGAACCGGGGATCCCGTTAAGGGTATTAAAACAAAAAAAATCTGGGAAAATGGTATCAAATTCAGAGATGAATGATACAATCCTTAGACAGCCCTGCTTAGGGTATTAAAGGAGTCTGTATTTCACTAGGCGTTGTGGCATGCACCTGTAATCTGGCAGCTGACAGTGGAAGTTATAATCATAAACTGATTCAGCAGACCCAGGTTCGAGTCTGAGTTAAGTCTATTGAATAGTGACATAAAAGGTCAGTCCCAGATGTAAATAATCATATCTGAATCATACACCCAATTCAACAAAAACAACAAATAGTAAATGTCAAAATTACTTTCTTGTCACTCTTTCATTTCCATCTTAATCAGTTGATTTTAATGCTAAGCTTATGATAGTTAACCATTTTTTATCTTTACATTACTTCATTTTTTAATCTTAATTTACATTTATTTTTGAAAACTTCATTTCTCTGAGGATTTAATCTCAGGACCAATTGTAGCAGTAGTATCCTCAAACTACCTTTTCTGAGGATTAATTCCATCCTATTCCCCTTATTCTCATTCTTCTTTCTTTTCTCCATCACACTCTCTTCCTCTCCCTCATATCTTTCTTGCTAGTTCCCTGATTTTTATCAATACATTTCACTCTTCTGCTCTTGATCTCTTACTCTCTTATCTTCCAACAACCTTTATTTTTGTATTTCTTCTTTTTTTCTGTTCTCTTCTTTGATGCAAAATTACCTACGTCTATTCAACACATGCTCAGTCTAATCTGGATTATAACATGTTTACATTGTTATATTTAGATCTTGTTAATGCATCCCATAATATTCACTCTTTTCTCCTTCTCTCTTCCTTTTCCCTCCCCTCTTTCTTATTTCTCTATCATGTCCTTTCTTTTCTCCTCCTCCTAGTTCCTCTTTTCTTTCTTATTCTCACATCTCTACTTCCTCTCACTTCCTACCCATCTCTCATTTCTCCCTTCTATTTTATTTCTCATTTCTCCCTGCATCCTCTCTCTTTCATTCCTCTTCTCTCTCCCCCTCCCAAATCCCAGTCATCCCTCCCGTCTCTCTCTTTGCACTCCTTCCTCCCTTCTTTCTCCCTTCCTCTCTTTTCCTGACATCATACTCCTTTATTTTCAAGTAACTTATTCTTTATTTCTCACTCCCATATAGTGCAGCATAGCTTTGTAGTACTAGTATCATACACTGTCATATGTAATGTATTGTATCTTCATTGGGTCTATTTCTTGAATTATTTCTTGAATTTTCATTTTCATCTTCTTTATCACGATCATCATAATCATAATCATGGTCATTTTCCTATTACTGTCATCACCACCACCACCACCACCATCATCGTCATCGTCATCATCATCGTCATCGTCATCATCATCATTTCATTTTCATGCGGTAATCATCATTTCTCTTCTGGCCTCTGCATAATCATCGTGACAATAACCTTTTCATCATAATCACCAGTATCTAGTTATCATCATACCCACTCCCAAAACCTGTATCATGGGATACTGTACCTTGTTAAATGAATTTATTGTTGTCATCAACATGCACATTATCTAATTCATTCATCTTCATCAAAAAAACATGTTACTAATTTATACCTCAGAACTTCTACTACCATAACACATACATGTATGTATCATACACAAATGAATACAATTGGGGTTTTTTGGTTTTGTTTCTAAACCAGATTTAATCACTGATTTTTACAACAAATCAAAGGCAAGTCATTTGAACGAGTAGAAATGAAATATGCAAAAGCTAATATTCTAGACATCAGTTACATAAAACGAATACCAATAACACCACATGTACATTCCTCTCTCTTTCAAAATCATGCATAAAACTACATAGGGGTACAAATATATGAAATAAATTAAAAGGTTTTATATGCGGAGAGATGATACTATAAACAACAGTGTATCAATGGCTAGCTTTGATACAGTGTATCCTTGCACAATCCACTATGAGGCCTCCATTCATATACATGTATAAAGCAAACAATAAAATTCATTTAACAACGTATAGTATCCCAAGTTATAAGGCAAGAAGTCTTTTCTCTACAAATTCATTTCTCATAAACATGCTTCAACTTGATTCTATCCTAATGCCACTTGCCCATTTTTGCTATGATAAAGCTCTGATTGTCTGTTTGAAAAGATAGGCAGGGCTCCACACTAACTTGTTTGGAAGAGGGTCTCAAATGAAATTCCATGCTTTGCCTGTATTGAACCCTGCAGTAAAATTATTCAAATTTTATGGGTCAGAACCTAAATTTGGGGGGGGGGGGCCAATGTTTCTTGGGCACCTGTTGGTATCCAGCCCTAAGTAAGGTTAGCTTTCCCTCCTCCTTCTTCACACAAGAGATAAACAGCCTCAAGGTAATATGACAGGTTTCAAATATGTGTGCCATCTGGAGATGTGGCAAAATGCCCTATGAGTGATTTCTACATGTAGTATTACTAACACACCTACTCACATATTTATATAAATAATGCATACAAAACTATTGCACAGTAAGAATAGCTTCATTCTTTAACAGCCTACAGATAAAAAACAAACAGATTAAATGAACAGAGATGAAATGATGTGATACGTTTAAGTTGCATTTCCTCAGTTGATTGTCAATGGCAGTGTCATAAACTGAGCAGTTCAGTCTGAATACATGCACCTTCCTTTCTGATTTTAAATCTAGTGGAAAGTGTAATGTAGATCAAAAGAGAGAAAAGTGAATTTCATTTAATTCTATTTGATCATCACAACACTAACACAATAAGAATACCATGAGTCATCAATATCAGACTTCATAACAAAAACAAAAAACAAAAAAAATCAAATATACAGTGCATTCAAGAAATGAATGGAATGAGAAAAGAAGAATATTGGTGAGATTTTGACAGAATTCAATGTGAAATAGATAAGTTTAATAGGTTCAAATGTCTTTGTATGTACATGTGTGTGTTAACTGAGAAAATGTCATGAGGAAATTGATCTCTTTAGTTTTCTTCTTTTCTGAGCATATTTTATGCACTTTGTGAAAAGAAACCAGAGCATAAATCACAAACTGATGTAATTCTGAGTTACATGTATACATGTATGTATTTTTACATTTTGAATAAACTTTTCATTACATGGAATGTGAAATGCACATACTATTATACATGAATTTGCAAGTGGCGCACACTACACACAGACAGAAAGTGGAGATATGATAACATTGAGACTAAATAACATGGTTGATATTACATTTCAGAAAACTGATCCTCATCATGGAAATCTTTATAAAGATTGGTTTGTTCACTTTGTTGGTCACTCATATGAAACTAACACTGCTGATACTTCCACATTCAATATTTGAACATACAAGTACATGTAGCTGAGCAATAAAAAACTTTAAAGAAGAAATTTCTGGAATGATCTACACGAGTGAACATGAGACTGTATTACTAGAGCACATTTACTTTAAAAAATCAGTCTTAGCTACACCTATAGGTCTTTCTGAATTGAAAGACAGTTTGATCATTGTAAGGGTTTCAGAAAGACTTGTACAACTAGCTCATCATTAACAACATATTGACTAGAGGATGTCATAAGATCATTCAAAGGAACCTTCTTGTCAATGTCAGTATCTGAGTGATAACGTGACTTAGTGAAGTTCTTCTTGCCACTTGTAACAGCAAGCACCTTAGAATCATTTACAACTTGGACCATGTACTCAATGGGTCTAGGTTGGTCTAGTACCACGTTGGAATAGAGGATCATACGGAAGTCCTCATTGCTTGATGAGGATCCCTTGGGATAGATCTTGAGTTCCCAGTCCCAGCTAGAGTGAGGGTAGGAGGAAGATCTGGTTGAAAACCGTGGCATAACTTCCTGTAGCTTGTTGAACTGTGAATACCCTGACAGAACAATTCGCTTGTCCCATCTAAGATCTGTGTAGTTTCTCAGCAGATAGTTGGTAGAGCAGAAGTCTGTGTTGCTGGCACGTGCTTCCAAGGAAAGTGCGTTGAACTTGTAAGCTTGCAGGAGTGGCATTGAAAACAATGCTGGAAACTGTTCAACAACCCTATGGTTCTCCAGTTGTTGTAGTTGTTCTGGAGTCATCATAGGAAAGCGTATATGAGGGATTATCTCCTTTAGAAGATTCTCCATCTTCTGTATGCGCTCTGGATGCTTTGGAGATTCCATCCATTTGATAACTGCTCTGAACACAAGTAGTTCATTTCTGACAGTAAGATGTGAGCTCTTCAAGAACTGCACAAGCTGATCTTTATCAAGAGCAAGCCATTCAACACTCCAGTCTGGCAATGACATGATGTCATCAGCTTTAGGAGACAGAGCTTTCACAGAAGCTGTAATCAACACTTGATGATAGCACTTTGTGGCATACTGATACCAAACATGGAAGACATCTTTCAGAGGCAACTTGGGCATGATGCTGTTGGTAGCAAACTCTATACAAACCCTGCGTAGATCAGTGACATTGTACTTATCAGCCAGCATCAAGATTGGTAGAGTGTTCTCAATGGTCAGGACAATATGACATGAGTACAAGAACTTCAGAAATGCTGAAAATACCTCAGTGCATTCTGGTTCTTCCACAAGCTCTATTTCCTGGAGTCAAAACAAAAGAAAACATTATAAGAAATTAAATATAATTAGTTCATAAATGTGACATGTTTTAAATCTTATGAAGAGAGGGAAAAAAATCCAATCTGTATGAACTTCCAGGAATTTACCTGATAATGTTCTAAACAAACAACACTGTAAATGCATTGTAAAACATATCCATCATGAGAAATAAGGTATGTTCATTAAGATAATCAAAATAAATGCTGCATACATGTACGTGAACGCCAATACATGTTCCTCCTAATTGTGCTTGAATTTAAAATCTTAATCATTCAAATTAAACTGCTAAATTAATTGTTCAAATCATGAATGATATTGCACAAAATGCAAATGCCTACAAAACACAACCTACGGAGGTGAGAAAACTTGGCTGAAATGGGTGTGGGAAACAGGATGGAATAAGTGTGAAAATCAATACATGGTGGCAGATTAGCCACCACAATAAGGAGTATACTCCTGTTTAGCTTGTTCTCAGTAAATACAGATTGGCAAATAAACCAAATACTCCAAACCCAAACTGCATGCCTGCTACATAATCATCACAGAATGCTATGGTTATATGGTTAGTTATTTATGGAAGATAAACAGTACTTATGAGTAAATCACTGGCAACAGAGCAAAGGAAAAACATACATGTACATGTACACTCTCCTCAACATAACTTGCATTAAACAAGAACGGTAGTAATAATGTAATGATGCTAATATATTGTTTTCAAATAACAAATAACAAATAATATGGGGAAGCAGTGCAACTCATTTATTACAAAAAATATTTTTACTACAAAAACATGAAATAAGAATCATTACTAAATCACCCTATCTTACTCATACAGATCCATCATTAAAAAAAACTTAGAATTCTTAATGTACATGATTTACACCATTAATTTCTTGCCAGTTTTATGTTTTGCTATTCAAAACATATCTTGTCTAAAATTTTTTATATTTTTATTCCAAATAGTAATGTAAATAAGTATTCAAGAAGAAATTCAAATGCTTATTATCTACCCAAATATAGTTATAGTTTTTCTAGAACTGTTATTACATACAAAGGGTCTACCATTTGGAATGAATTGTCAAAAGAATTTAAAGATTGTCCATCATTATCATCCTTCAAACATAAATATAAATCGTATCTTATCAACTCACCATCAAAATCTAAATAATTTTATGCCCATTTTGTTTTGTTTTGTTTTGATTAGTTTTTTTCTTTGTTTTTTGTTTCTTTTAATGTTACTTTGTTTTCACTATGTAGTTTAATACTTTTTTGTTATGTTCATTCATCTGTTTTGTCTTGTTCTGCCTTAATTTGTCTTGGCATGTTATTGTTTTGTTGTTAAAATGTAGACATAAAGGGGATCGGCCTCGACAGGTCTTTGGCCGATCTCCTACGTCCACTACATTTTGATCTTTTGTCTTATATTATAATCCTACTCTTTCTTTTCACACCTATTGCAATGTTTATTTATTGTACATACTTTGGGTTGTTGTTTTTTATGGATGTGAATAAAGTGAATTGAATTGAACTGAATGATTATCATTATTATCATTATTATTATTACTATTATCATTATTATTATTATTATCATCATTATTATTATTATTGTTGGTGTTATTCTTAACAATAATAACAACAACAAGAATATCATTCTGGATTGTTGTAGCTCCTAAAATATCACGAATGCCTCTTAGTGCTTTAAGAATTACCCCAGTTATTAGATTCACTGTCAACCCACAATGTGTATGTACATGTATCCCCCTTCCCCAATCTCTACTACCTGGGTAGCATTCTTACCAGGTGCCTTTTGCAGACATTCACAATCAACCCTGCTCACAATGCTCAACAAATAAATACCTGTGTGGCATAAAATTTTGAGGGAGCTTTTCAGAATTACAATCATGAACAAACGAGGCACGTTACCCAGCTAAGTTTGCAGTACATTACATGTACAAGTACCTCATCTAGAGGTATGCATTTGCTGTTTTCCAAAACCGGAAGATTGCTAATGTACAACGTAGACCGAAGTTTTGTTTGGTTCATTTGTCAGCAACTATGTTCCTGAAGTCTGTTTTCGGTTTTCACACGTCTATGAGAATAAGTCTTGATTTCATCAGATATTTCAGCATTTTCACAATTATTAAGCTATAATCGGCAATCTTCGTAATTAAAATGGTGGCGAGTATGCCGAGTAATCACCCTGTTCCCTATCTGAATAGTGCCCTCTAGATGTGTAGTGCTGCACAGGCTTTAACTACAATACAAAATCATTACAATCGCAAATATGATTATTTTTCTCAAACATCATCATAAGACTGCAATCCTGAACTATTGCCCATTATGTTATACATGTAAACCCACCTTCCATAGCTGAATGTACATGTACATCTACAATATTTCCAATATCATATACATGTACCTAAAAAATAAGAGAGGACTTTATCAATATAATATTTGATATCATCACAGGAGCAGACCAGAACCACATCAGGTCCATCTCACTTGGTATGATTCATCCACACATACTGTACCATAAACACACAAACCTTTTCATGAGAACAGCAGAAATATAAAATGTGGAAATAATCATTGTAAAAATTACATTTCTGGAGAGACTGCATGTTCAAATGTTCAAACACAATCTATCAAATGATACTACACCTGCTGCATGAAGATGGTTTTTATAATATGATCCTATCCCACATCTCCTGAATCACAGTGCAATGCATGTATACATGTACATGTACATATGTGTGTCCATATACTTGTACACTTGCAGTAGAATCATACAGGTTACACAGACCCACTGCAAGCAATCATGAACCTCTCCATCTCATGAATAATACTCAACAGTTGCACCATGACTTCATGCATCTAATGGCATTTTCAAATCACCTTTCCTCCGAAGAGGAATGCAGAATGATGGAGATTACTGTACAGTACAATTTGATTCCTCACTTCATGTGCATATTGATATCTAAGTCTCTTTTCTATTCTTTCTTTTTTTTTTTTCTTTTTTTTTTTTGCATGAGTAAGAAATATAATTTTGAACAGTCTTGTGAAGCAATTGGTTGAATGCATATTGTCAGGTACAATGTAATGTGCATTCACATCAGAGATTTCATACAATACTTTCAAATGCATGGAAGTAACTTTACAAGCCAAAAGACACAAATTTGATACTACATATATGTTTGCCTATTGTCTAAAGATATTTGTGCAGATATCTGGATGTCCCACTGCTGTATAAAATCAAAATAACAGTCTCTTTCCATTTTTTTAGAAAAACCCCCCAGGAATTATGCAAACTCATCAGATGTAGAAAAAAAAATGAAATGGTAGTCAGAAGTGAGTTTGAGACAATGGCAGTGAAGGTATAAAGGGACCTTAAAACAGAGAGCAGTACAAAAGCAAATGCAATGGTTATTCATGGAGGTACAAACACATGGGTTATTCCAGATAACAAAATCAAAGCAATACACCCATGAAGAAGGATAGTGTGATAGACAATCTATTAAAAAATGAACACAATAAGTGTGCTAAGTACATGAATGAACTTTTGATACTCACTTTCTTGTTAGGATCTGACCATTCTGAGCTGAACATTCTCTCAAAGACCTCACTCCATCTAACCAAGACCAGCTTATGAGCACTGAATTCTTCAAAACCAACCTTCAGCCTAATATCACTCAGCTGAGGATTGTTATAGAACCGTGTCATGTCTGCAAGAGCTTTCCTCTCATTTCCATAGCAATCTACTCCTCCTGGAGGCATCTTGTCATCTTTATCTTCATCTTCGGGATTTGCAGAGATGGTAATTGGTGGTTGTGGTTGACTGATCACAGCAAAGTAAAAAGCTTGGAGTGGATTGATCTCATTGGCTCCACCTTGGTTTGCCAGGCCTCCTGCTGCTGCTGCTACTGCTCCTGGTTGTACAGGAGCAACAGCTCCACCAGCTCCTCCTTGTCCTGCATTGCCCCCTCCTTGGGCTCCTGGTACTCCAGCTGCAGGCATCATCCTGTGACCCAAATGTGCAACTCGCTGTTCAGACTGAAGGAAACAAAGGTTACAGAAAAAAATTTAGTAACAGCAAAAAAAATTCACTGTGAGATTTCTTTTGAATTTGGTATCATGTGAAAGAAGTTTCCATAACAACTACAGATTGTATTTGGCAGATCTGCTAAAAGGCAGTCCATATAGTTTGTAGCATAAGTAATAAAATTTATGACTTTAGACAGTAGACACTTTGGTCCAAAGTTATGGTTGCATCTGTTCAAATCGCATGTGCCTTTACAAGGTACATGTACATGTATATCATGACTTATGCAGGAAATGTGCCCTACTGCAGAGCTTTACTCTAACTTTATTGGGAGTCCGACCTAAATTTTGGGGGCCCATGTCGTTGTCAGTCTTACAAACCGGTGAATAGCCCATCCTCGCGGAAAAACACAGTTCAGAGAAAAACGTGTTTAAAGTTTTGCACCTTTCTGAGCAGTGACTTTATATGCTTATAATCATTGTTTTCCAGCAATTTTGCAGAGTAAAAGAGTTTATATACTGTTTTTTAATATTATCTTTGTATTAAGCACCACATATAAAGAAAACTCAAATTATAAGCTTACAAACTTATTCGCCAGTTCGTAAGAACAAAAAAATCGCACACCCGGTCAGAAATACAGGCTATTCGCCACTTATTCACTGGTTCGTAAGAACGAAAGGCTTGTACGCGCGGTCAGAACATACCTTATTTGCCGCCTATTTGCCGATTCGCAAGACCGCACAGTGCTATTCGCTGTTCACCTTCCAAATATGGCTGTGCGTATGTGGGTCAATAAACTTTAAAAGCTGACAAGGGATAATGCGTGTAAAGAATTGTAGGGGGGCTATTCGCTGGTTCGTAAAACCGGCAAGTGCTATTCGCCGTTCACCCAAAAATTAAAAAAACAGGATTTCTCTACAAATAAACGAAATTGAGCGATGAAATTTTGCCATTCCATAGATTCTGACATATACTATCCAAATTTGCAAAAAAATGAAAATTGATTCTTTGGACCCAATTTTGGCTATTCGCCGGTTCGTAAGACTGGCAACGATGTGTCCCGGATGGGCACTTGTTAATGTTGAGCTACTGACTCAGTACTGAGAGAGGGGCATGACCACTAGGCACCTGTTACTATTACATTGTAGGCCCAGCTCTGAAGATAGGTTTGATAATAATGAGACGTGACAAGGCAACATGGCGGGTAAACTATCAACATGTAAATACAGAGTATGCATAATGATTCAGAAACTGAAATGTGTGTGTCTGCAAAATACATGTAATATTACTCTCTACAGTCTGCACATGATTTTTTTTTTTCTTAATCCATATTTCATTTTGTAATCTAATAAGATTCTCAACCTTATATTCTTTGTATGTGGGTGTGTACAAGGTGAAGTAAAATTGATTACGGTACCGGTACTAGTTTCCATATATATATATCACTGAGGGGGCTCCATTTCATGAAAAAATACCTGGGGGCGACGGGAAATTTTGCCCTTGGCGGAGCTTAAATAGCCCCTTGAAATCCTTAAAACCCAATTCTTTGGGGCGACCATTTTCTTCAGTCGCCCTCACCTCAGCTCCAAAAGTAGCAACAAATTTGTGAATCATGACCTCAGAGCAGCAAAATTAACATAATTAAGGGGGGTTTAGGCCAAATATGATGAAAATTCAACCTGTACATAACTTTTCTGATTTTGACATATTCTGAAACTTGACAGAATTTTTTCCATAATCTGAAAAATTCAGCATGAAGAAATAAAGAGAAAGCCATAAAATTAGTGATTTTTATGCATGACTTTGAACAGAAAATCTCAGACAATGGCAGCAAATTCACAAATCAGTTTCTTGATTGATTGTCTGAATGCAAAACAGGATAACTCCAGAGTGGAATGTCTGATTCTGTTCAAACCTTGCTTGTTTGTTGATGAAATGCATCTCTAGGAGGTGATCTATTTAGAATTCCATTAATAGTTCTAATTTTCCTCAAATAATGTCATGCATATATAATTAGCTCTGAACAATAAAAAACAAAAGAAATTAAGTCATGAAATAATAACAGAGAAAATTTTTCAATTTTTGAGTCGTTCACCTCCTAGAGATGTATCTAGAGAACATTTGTGGCAAAATCAGCTTTCCAGTATGAATGGTATTCAGCAAAGCCTGAGATTTGTAAATTTGAGCTAATTTGCATAACTTATGCTTATTAGCGATCTGTGTATCAAATTTTTCAATCATAATCATCCTCGATATATAACTTTTCCATTCATATACAGTTTTGTATGGTTATTTTTGGAACTCGCCTGGGAAATTGGTCAAAAATGAGTATATTATCAGTTCCCTGTAATCCCCCTTAAGGAAAAAATTGGGATATCAGCAATTCAACATACAAGTAGCTCCCTTGGGCCTAGAAATAGCTCCTGTAAGGTTGGCGATGGGAATTATTTTTTTCATTGAATAGCTCTTGTAGGGAAAAAAGTATCATTTACCCTGCTCTATTTATTGTTCATGTATATAAAAATGTTATTCGATCAAATGTAACACAAGTTTCCCTTTTTTACATTTCATTAACATTAGCACTGAACAGGCTCAAAGGAATGTAAAAATGCATTGTATTACCACCTCACTGTCATAATAAAATTTCATTTTAGAACAAAAATAACAAAGGGAGGGATGAATTCAAAAAATGGGGGAAGAGGAGTGGATGAAACACCAGGGGCCCATAACACAAAGGTCTGCAATCAATCGCAAATTTAAAACAACCATTCTGATTGGTCCAGGGTCACCTTTTTGAACAAGATGTGCATGAAACAATGGTCTTGAATGGCTATTACAACTTTGCGATTGATTGCAAATCTTTGTTACGGAGCCCTGGAATCATTCTCATTATTTTGGCCTAAAAACAACGCTGTAGAGTAACAGTAATTATGATAATACCAATAACAATACTACTACTACTACTACTACTACTACTACTACTACTACTACTACTACTACTACTACTACTACTAAAATTACTACTACGACTACTATCAATAATACCGGTAATAATAATGATAATAATGTGAGATTCTTGTATGTCTGGCACCTATAAGCCATTTCTGGTGCTCTATCATTATCATGAACCCTGGGCAAGAACCAAGGAGTTACTGCAAATACTGGTATTACTGATTAACCAAATATTTGACTGAATAACAAAAACTATCAGTATCAGAACTTCATATAAACTTGACAGTCATCGTGTGAACGGATATGCCACACAGCACACTTCTCAAAATCAAATAATTATTACAATTTGAATAAATTCTATTTGGCTGAAAATTTGAAAAATCACACAAAATTCATCCCATTCTGTAAAAGTTTCAGTTAATTTTGAGGCGAACATCAGGATTTATTCAACAATTAACTTTCATCACTTGAAACTATTCTCTTAGTGCAATTCACATGAAGTGTTTAACCTACTGAACATGATTTGACTTTGGTATTTCCATAGACCCTAAAGACATGGCAAAATAAGTTCTGTGTGTATGTATTGTATTTCATGATGATGACTATCAAAATCACAAACTTAAAGGAGAACTTAAACACCTAAACTGACTGCTTTTCATAAACAGTAAAGAAAGAAAAGTATGAAAGGAAAAGATATAGAAATTTCTAAAACAAATCACAAAACACACAGAGCACTTACTGTATATATAACTAGAAATTGACACTATGACTGTCCATGATCACAGCTTACTTCATTTCAATCTCCACTACTTTGCACTAATACTGTAATTGTACACCTACAGTTTTTCTGTTTTTATAGTTTATGATCATACATGTAGATATATTCTACATAAAAAGAAAATTATTCTGGAGTTCACGAGAGCTAGTCCTTATCGTGTAAAACCATAATGAAATGTCACCTGTATGCCTAGCAATAAAGAAAAAAAATCATACATCAGTTTAATTTTCATACATGTTTTGGTGTGTATATGATTTGCAGTCTTGCTGACATTCATATTACAGCCAACCATGAAGAGATTAATAATAGACTGCAGTTATTGACCCTAATTTGACACAATTCCATAAAGCCTTGATTAGAATGTACAGCCTAGGCTTTTAAATAACCAGTCTCTAGCTGTGTCAAGAGCAGTTAGCATACAGGAACTCCACAGAGCTATGTGAGTCTATAACATGTTTCAATTGACCAAAATCTTGTGTAATAACTCCTTGGATTGACCAGGGTTGTGTCAGCACACTAGACAAATTACCACCTTACTTATCTTTTACAAATACTGTGACTTTCAAAATTTGAGATACATGTACATAGCAGCAGTACAGAACATCAAGTTTAAATATATCTGTTCAGTTGGGAAGAGAAATAAAAATACATGAACCTCAGGACTTACGATTTACTATTAACTGCCTACTATATCTTTACAGGGACAAGCAGCAAAAATATGATGACCAAAATAAAGACTCAAATCAACTACAATACGAAAACTGAATAATTTGCTAAATGCCTGTAATCTGTAAGATGTCTTAAAAACACAGGCCATGGTGCTTATATGACAAGTGTCCATCAAAAATCCAGTCTTTCAAAAAACAAAAAAGAAAGAACCCCCAAAACTTGTACATATCAGATGACATACTGGTACATGTATAAACAAAGAAAATGACAGGTTCATATACACATGATATTGTCAAGCACTAAATGATACAGGAGAAATATCATCTACATGTAGAAATGAAATACAATATAGTGCAAACAATATAACCTTTCCCTCATTGGGAAAATGTAAACAAAGATAATAACATCATCATTAGTGGCACAGTGTAGGAATGCAGCTGGTATAATGCACTACCCAGACATACATACAAGACTTACAATGAAAGGTCATACACTATTAGACTTGGGTAATAATACATACCACAGCAAACATGCTGGCTATGGGTCTAGACACAATGAAGTTGAGATATAAACTGAATAGTGAATACATGTATGCATACTCAGACTGTATTGATCTGTGTAGAATGTAAATAATAACCCAGTCTGGTCTCTCACACTCACTCACTCTGCTCACACAAAGGATTGGTAGGTGGAGCTAACCCTGGAACTAACCAACAAACATCATTTGACAAATATAGATATGATCTCATTCAGGAAATACATCTATTAACCTTAATTGTATATTAACTCTACAGGCAGATTCTAAAATACACAGTACATGTACATGTACATACCATAATAATTAGCTGAGGAAAACTAATGCGCATCATACATCATATGGAGCTGCTTGAAGATTAAAACCAGCAGGAGATAGCATTTCAATGAAAATGGAACACCGCTTTCGCTCAGTTGCTCATATGTTGCTAATTTAGGCCATGAATGATGGATGTAAAACTATGATGATATTGCCAGACAAAGCATCGCTTGGCCAGCCTCAAGTGAAGGGTGTGATAATAAAAACCTCTCTCTGAAACATAATCTGATTTGCCAGCTTTCCTTATACAGGTAATAACTAATTACTGTCATAAAAGGACCTTGTTTCCTCTTCCATTACAGCTGCATTTCAACAAAATCTACTTTTTGTTAAGATAATAACGATAAGCATCCACTCAAAAGCTCAGTAAAAAATAAACTCCTAATGACAACAGTACTGTTATGTACATTGTACGCAACACGAATGTACATGTAGGCTGGTAAGAATGTACATGTACATGTACTGTCTCAGTACATCATTTTTACTCCAAGCAATCCAAACATAAGAGTATGGTTTGTCAGATTTTTTTTCTGGAGGACCTTCAGTCAATTTCTCAAAATAACAGAAACAACAAATACTTTGATATATGAAAAAAAAAAAGGAAACGGAGTAATGATTCCTAACTCATGTGTATTATGCATGGTGTGCATTGACAATGTCAGAAGCCCAAAGTTTTACAGCTGGCTTTGTTGGTCACTATTCATAATTACCTTTAACTAGTATAATGCCAAATTCAATTCCATTATAAGAACCAGATGAGCTTAAAAGCATTCCAATTTGCAGGATGCTGGCAAAATATCGTTTCAGCATTGTGAAGGGAAAAATGTTTGTTACAAAATAATAATATGCACATGTTTTAAGTGAAGAAACATACATGTATGAGAAAATAAATGTAAATTATGGTAGCATGATTTGTTTTCTTCAGAAAATGTAATTTTTAAAGTTTGAAAAAGCTACAGGTCTATGAAGAGCAAATGCATATTTAAATAGATCCCTAAAAATCTCTGAAAGTATAATATTCTGTTTAATTGGGGTGACTGCAAATAACTGAACATCATAGTCTTTTCAATTAGACTAACCTTACGTGATTATTTCATGAGAAATTATTTCAAACTTTTAAAAAATCTTCCAGTTGATTGATAAGTTAAAAAGTTTCATTAAAAAATCCCATAACCCAGTCTGAATCACTGAATACTAAAGCCCAAGTTAACTCAGATTAGGGTGTACGTAAAATGTGTGTCACAAAAACAAAAAAACAACTCAAAAATAGTACATATAAATTGACAGGAGTTCAATATTCTTAGTATGACAAAATAGAAAAAAAATATGCTACAACTCTATACAACTTCAGTGAATAGAGAAAGGACAGAAGAGTGAGAGAGAGGAAGGAAGAGAGAAAAAGATCCAGCAAAAGGGTAGAATGAGATGAAGATGATAAAATGAGAATGAAAGCTGCAGAAATAAAGAAAGAGGAGGAAAAAAATACTGTGTATACATGTAACAGTATATTACAATACCAACTTATTTGACAATAATTGTAAAAAATTTTGTCACTAAAAGCAATTGGTAAAACAAACAGGTACATGCAGAAAGCATAAGGAACATCCGAACATGCCAAGTATTGTAACACTTTTCTAGGAGGTTGAACCTCCTCCTCCTCACCATTGTTTGATTACCTGAAAATAGTAAATATACTGTAAACCGTACTGTAAATCATAATCTTGCCATTGTCACTGTATGGTTTACAGGCAAGCTACAAAATACAAGTGTTACTATTGCAGTCTTCTTCTACTACTACTACTACTCCTGCTTCTTCTTTTCTCTTTACTCTAAACTCTCTCCCCTCCGCTCTCCATTGTATTTCAATATTTGTGCTAAGTTGTTCAGGCGAGCCCCTCACAAGCACTCGCGTTTACCTTTTAGGAACCTCACCTTCTTTCTTGATTTATGTTATTGTAATATATTATGTTACTATGTATAAACTGTACACAATTGGAAAAAATGATTGTTAACTCCTGCAAGTCAAGTGGAAGAAAATAAATATTTCTTTGAATTGAATTTTTAAAAATGAATGGATTTTAGTTTTTAATAATATGTGACTAATTTCTTCTTCATAGTCCCCCAAAGTTGGTTATTCAGTTTTGTTTTTTGTGTTCCCATTCAAATTTATCAACATTAGAGACGAGTACAGCGATATTTTCTCAAATGGACAGTGGGGCCCGTTGCATAAATCTTACTTTAATAGTAACTTTGCTATTATAGTAACTCTTCATGGAATACTGGATTTTGATTGGCTGTTGAGCATGAATATCTTCTGTCTCACTGCTGTGTGCAGACATCAGTATGCCCACATGTATGATGCACAAAACAAATTCCTAGGATTTCATAACTCAATTATCATAGTGGAACTACATCCAGATATTACATTGATTTCATGAAAGACAAAAATGTGAGAGCAACCAGAATCTACCAGAAACCAGAGAGCTTTGATTCTTTTTTTTTTTTTAAATACATGTAAATGAAATGTCCGTCATTTCAGAAATGATTTCCTATAGATAACACTTTAAATGTTATTTCAAATGATGGCTGAGTTACTGTTGGTACATCTCATCATTTTCATGCACCGTTCAACGGGCCCTTATCTAAATCTCATTAGTGAAACAAGTATTTTCCCTCATTTGTACTGAATTTCCACTGTAACTTTAGCTCTACATGTATATATCTACATATTCTCATATTCTCTATCCTTTGACATGATGAACTACATGGTTTTTTGAAAGTGTCTTCTTCCTAGTACGTCTGCCTCCTTAAGTGAAGATTTACATGTAGCAATACTGAAGAAGTTCACACTCCCTCCACATTTTCAAGATTTACATGTAGCAATACTGAAGAAGTTCACACTCCCTCCACATTTTCAAGATTTACATGTAGCAATACTGAAGAAGTTCATACCCCCTCCACATTTTCAAGATTTACATGTAGCAATACTGAAGAAGTTCACACCCCCTCCACATTTTCAAGATTTACATGTCGCAATACCGAAGAAGTTCACACCCCCTCCACATTTTCAAGATTTATATGTAGCAATACTGAAGAAGTTCACACCCCCTCCACATTTTCAAGATTTACATGTAGCAAAACTGAAGAAGTTCACACCCCCTCCACATTTTCAAGATTTACATGTAGCAATACTGAAGAAGTTCACACCCCCTCCGCATTTTCAAGATTTACATGTAGCAATACTGAAGAAGTTCACATCCCCTCCACATTTTCATCCAATTTAGGCCAAGTAAAAATAAATATTAGTTTCTTGTCCTAACTTTTTGAAGAAAGGAGGGTGAGGGCATTTTTTTTATTTTTTTATTCCTTTTCACTGCACAACGCTATTCGGGTAGTCTAATTTCCAGTCATTTTTAAGCACGGTACCATATGTAGGCTCTGCATGTGCGAGGTTCAACGGCTGGAAACAGCGAAAATCAATCGAAATTTCATCTTTTTTGTTTTTGTTTTAACTTTTTTTGATGCAGCGGCAAAAAACGATGGGGACGAGAAACTAATAATTTTTTTTGCTTGGCCTTACATGTAGGGTTAGGGTTAGCTTTGGAATTAGAATAGAATTAGGGTTAGCATTGGAATAAGGGTTAGAGTTAGGATTAGGATTAGGGTTGGGATTAGGATTAGGGTTGAAGGAGGTATGAACTTCTTCCAGTATTACCAAAGATTCTTGCAGACAGTAACTCATGGGTGTGAGTTCCTGATGTCAGGTGCATGGTGCAAGGTTATTTACATGTACGCGGTGCCAGTGGAAAAGTCCTCTGGTTTAGCCCTGGCCTTCTGTGAAGTTCTGTCAGTCTACATGTATGCAGGAAGGCTATTTAAGAAGATGGAGCATTGACAATGCTGGATAGAAAGGAATTCCATACTAGGTTATTCCATGCCATGGTGATGCAACAGCTAGCATGGTAGTACAGGCTAGTCTCGCTAGAACACCAGTCATTAACTTTCAAAGCTACATGTAACTTAACTTTCGAATAAAGGCATGGAACTCCCTTCCATCCAGTATCGTAAGTGTCCCCCCCCCCCCCCCCCCATCTCCATCTCGGCTGAGACAAGGCTTTGCAGTCATGAAGGAATGCTTTCAAATAAAATCAGCAAATGAGCAATCTAGAATGATTATTTCTTCTCTGATCAGTCATGTGTCAGTCGTGATTCTAATTTTTAGTTTGACAACAGCTTGATTGATGGTGACCATGCATGATCTTCATGATAGTGACGACACTATCAATTTTTATCATTGTGTAATATAGACGAGAAGCTACACGTAAGGACGTTAATTAAGACGTGATCTAAAGCCCGAAAGGCTGGCTGCATGTATTCGTACGGATGTCTGATCGATCTGACCCCACGACTATCGGCATCTGCAGCTGCAGTAAGTAAGAAAGTCAGAATTGAGCCTTGGCCCGGTTCTCCAACCAAACCGTCACCATACAAGCTCACAAGTCAAACCACAAGACAAAATCTGTGTTAATCATGACATCCTTACCTAAAGGTATGAGGTGTAAAGACTGGTTTTTCAGTATATTTATAAAGAAAGCAGTTGTTCCGGCCAAATTCCGAACTAACAACCTTCGTTCCTTCGCCCAGTGATTTCAGCTACCTAGCTCATCCTCGCTTCTTTTCTCAGCATAGCTAGCTAGCTACATAATTATGTACGTAGCTAGCAGCAGGGCTAGGGCGCAGCGCTAGGAATTGGAGAGGGTAATACGTTGGTGGAGGGCATGGTGCATGGAGGGCCTGGGCCTATTGGGACGCGGCAGGGGCCGAGGGGAGGGGGGGGGGGGGGGGCGGGTGGGTGTGGCAAACTGAGCACCCCTTGATTAACTCAGAGCCATGGTTGGCAGACTAAATGTTAGAGATGACCGGTCCATAGACCGAGATATTAACATTAACAGCAAAAGGATATCAAATTCAGAGGATGTAACTACATACTGTATAAAATCCCTGTTCCTGTAAATACAAAACCACTCCATGTATTTCAAACCTCGTTTAGGGTGCTTTTCAGAAAGTGATGTAAAGACACTACCCCCCCCCCCCCCCCCATCCCCGTGTGACGGGTGCGCTATATACACTTTGCACCTTTAAGGGTGCAAAAAAAAAAATGCATTCAAAAGGGTGCAAATGTGCATCTTTCCTAAGTAAAGGGTATAAAACTCTGCACAAGGTGCAAAATGGGTGCAAAGTTGTACCCATAAAAGAGTTCCCCGGTGTTGCATTTCAAGGGTGCTAAATACCTCTTTTTTTTCTTAGTGTGTAGCCTTGCCTTTTTTCAAAAATTGAAAATCTATACTCCAGTATCAAGTATCTTAAAGAATAATAATTAAGGAAATTTACTGAATTTATTCCAAATAATTTTTTGTATCTTTCAATGATTTACAATGATGTAATCTTGGAGAGCAGGGAGAGCTGTATGTGAAACGCATAGAGCAGTTTATAATTGATTATGCGCTATATAAGTCACAGTTTATTATTATTATTATTACTTATTATACAATCGGAAAACGTCACTCTGATCACTTTTGATATTCTGGACGATCGAATTAAAGTAATCCTGGGACATAGTGATAGACATAATAGCCAGAAGAAGGGAGAGGGGGCAAAGATTTCCGAGGTACGGCCTTATAATTCAAAGGGGCAGGGGGGGGGGGCAATCGAAGTTCACCCCATGCGGGTTATGCCCCGTCCCGACAAAATAAAAAAGAGAATATGAGTCATATTTTATGACCATGTAATATAAGCATTATCTGCGCTCTAAGATGCAATCTTTCAGCCGTTCAAAAATATAAATATTTCTCACTCATAATGTATTTTACGCTCCCTCGTATACTGTATTATAATCGCTGACTACCCTTGGTGGTGTTCTGAAACGATAATCTTTTGCGTTGGTAAATAAAATATTGGTCTTTTATGAGATGAACACAACGGATGAATTTTACAAATCACTGAAAGGAATTTAACATAATCACAAGTGATAGCCTACAGAAATTGGAGGGGGCAATAAAGAAATAAAAAGGCTAAAAAGTTAAATGCATTATTCATTGACGGTGTCTCATTTTCACTATATCGTGATAAATAGTAAAAAGATGTAATTGTCATACTGAAATAAAACTTATAGGACAACTCATTGGTTGATAACATGATCGAGTGGTTTCGATATACCCTAAAGAGGGAAACCCGTTTGACATCTATTATATTTGCATACCTTTAACAGGCGTTTTATGTTGCATGGTATTTTACAACATAATTGTATCATGAATTTAATTCCTTTTTTTTTTCTTGATTTTTGCTGCTTATATGTGCTTGATGCTGAAAACTCCTTTTTTTTTTTTTTTTTACCGTTTTCATGTGCACAGGCGATGATGGAACATCCCCCCCCCCCCCCTGCCACCACCCCAAGAAAATATTTTTGAGCCTGATCGGTTAAGTTTGCCATTTTTGTCAGTCCGTGACATTCATCATTAACGGATTAATTAGACAACCAGGGCAACCAAAGTTTATCAAATTCAACTCCTTCAATGATAAACTTCACAATGAACTTCTACGTGAAATAGCTGAATGCATCATTACACAGGCCTTAAAACTTTCAAAATTTGTCAAATGCCGTGACAAACCGATATTGGCATAAATCCCGGAGGATGGGGGATATATCTCTCTCCCCCTCCCCCACACTTTTTAAGAAAAAAAATGATATTTTGATTAATCAGTTAGTAAAAGTTTTGATAATCTGTCATAAACGAGCATCATAGTTTTGAATTTCTATTTGAAAATGCGATTAAAAACCAGAAAAGTGGTTATTTTTGGCTCGCTCGCTTCGCTCGCTCGCAAAATAAAAACAAAAATGTGTGGAAGGGAGTCTGTGCAGGTGAGTGTGTGCGTAGGGGGTGAGGGTTGTGTTAATACTTAAGTGTGAGTTCGGCAGAAAAAAAAAATCGGCAAAAAAGTCGATCATCCCCCCACTCCTCCGAGTCAAAGTGGATTAACGCCGGTGCAAACCGATCAGGCTCTTTATTTTTACTTCTTCTTCTTCTTCTTCTTCTTCTTCTTCTTCTTCTTCTTCTTCTTCTTCTTCTTCTTCTTCTTCTTCTTCTTCTTCTTCTTCTTCTTCTTCTTTTCAAGATATGATCGGAATCATGGAGCTTATAGCATTCTATGAATGGAGAAACGTAATATTTTCGTGAGAAAATCATATATATATATATGTATATATACAACATGCTTTGATCCAACTTAAGTTTATTAAAGTGTCCACAAATTTTCGTAAGCCTCTTCAGAATGGATAATGATAAACTTAAGTTGGATCAAAACATGATGTTCGTCTCGATTTTGTTGTTTATTCATTTTTTCCAAGACGTGGAACTACATCAATATAATAAAGGAAGATGTCCCCTCGCAAAAAGTGTGCAGTGCTTCATTTTAGTACACAGTGAAAGAAAATAAATAGAATGAAGCTGACGTAGCTCTCGATCATGTCCTTTTATTGTAGTGGCAAGCTTTCGGCCAACATGGCCTTCATCAGGTCTCGGGTTAGTCTAGATTCTGGACTCTTTTTATGAAGTTTTTATATTCCCCGAAACAGCTGCCAAACTCACTGTACGCGTCAAGTCGAGTGATGGCGCGATCCCGAGAACCTGTCCGCCCGCGGAAAAAAGAGTCCAGACCGATTGCTCTCAGCTAACGACTTTCCCTCAGAATTTTGAGGGAGCGCAATTAAATTGGCCTCGCCTCCTCCGCTATACGCTAGTCTTTGCTTAAAAACGCTTTACATTAGCGAATGGGAAATCTCGCATGATGTTACGATGAAAATTTTATGTTTTCCGTTATGAAGGAGTATCTTGCATAAAAATATTTTTATAACATGATTAAATGTATAATGAGTGTGAAACATGATGAATATATGCTAACAATAAGACCTGAGAGGCACTATAAGGTCTGCGCAACATAAACTAACATAGACTTGTACATGCACAATACCCAGCCTACGCAGTTTATACTGCACATAATAATACACGCATACACGTCCATATCGACATTGCATCTTTTGTACACCACCCACGTTCTCGACATCACTTTTTCTTTTGCTTAGCAATATTTGGAGCATCTATGTACAGTGTAATCGGAAATTCTCGTCGCGATCTACATGTAGGATTTATTGTTTTATATGTTAGTCACTGCCTGTGTATTTCTTTTTTCTTTAGTCTATTCCGTTAACTTCCCCTCCACCAAACAACAACTAAGACTTTGTCTTATTTAAGTTTGACTTCGGTCTAAAATCAATTATCATGGACATTATTTTATATAGACTGCCCCTCCCCTCCTTTGGTAATTTTCTCTTTCTTTTTCCCCCTCTCTCTTTCTCTCTCTCTCTCTCTATCTCCCCCTTTCTCTCTCTATCTTGTTCTTTCATTTCAATCTGGTATCATGTTAAAATTCAAATTTAAATAAAAAACGAATTACATGTCTTAATCATCTGAATATATTACTGATTCCCAGTCTCATTTCGAAAAAAACTTTTCCTTACTACATTTCAACATAAGAAGCTTAAACAAAATCTTTGAATATTCCGTGCTCAGTAGTGGGATTGTCTGAGACATTGTTACGAGACCAGTTCGTTTCTTCTTATTCTCTTGATGATTTTACCGGGTTTTACCCTTGAAACAAATTCTAGAGCTGAAAAGCGTGGCGGTGGTGTAGCTTTATATATTTCGTAAAAACTAAGTTATAGATTATTACATGAATTGTGTTTTATGTTACAAGCTGTTGAAACTATTCTTATTGAAATACATGTACCCAACAGTAGAAATATAATTGTTGGAGTTGTATATCGACCTCCACATTCTAATCATGTAAATTTTGTTGCAGCTATACAGTCAATAGTCTCGTCGAATCATCTTAACTCCAAACATTGCTTCCTATAATGGGCGATTTTAATATTAATCTCTTGCGCTCAGAACTGGATGTCTTCAGTCAGGAATTTCTTGATATTATGTTGTCACAGTCATTTATACCTCTAATCAATAAGACAACCAGAATAACAAATTCGTCGTTCTCACTTATTGACAACATTTCTTTCCAATTCTCCGAAGTTCGCTAATTCTGGCATCATCATCTCAGACTGAAGTGACCATTTTCCAATTAATTCGTTCCTACCTATAATTACAACTTCCAAACCAAAGAATAATCTATTAGTACTTATCGTAAAATGAATAAGTCAAACCTGGACAAACTAAAACGTAGTTTAGGAACAGTTGATTGGCAAGGTGTCCTTAATAATAATGATGCCATCGTGGCTTTTGATTTATTCCTTGATCACTTCACAAATTGCTTTGATAGAGATATTCCTTTGAAAAATTTTAATCGAAAGTCTGATTATAAAAAGATCCCGCGCTACCCTTGGACTTCCAAATCACTTTTACCCTCAATAAATAGGAAAAATCGTTTATTTTTCAGATATACATGTAAATCTAAACCTACTGATACACGTGAAAGAAAATACAAGTGTTACAAGAATACTTTGACTTCTGTCTTGCGTAATGCCAAAAAGGAGTACTTTTTTCAAACAATTTGAACAACACAAAAATGACAGCAAACATACATGAAAATTGATTAATAATGCACTCAACTGGAAAAGCTCTAAAACTCATATTTCTGAAGTCAAGGTTAATGATGCTTGTTTGCAAAACCCAGATGAAATTGCCGAAAGCATTAATGATTTTTTTGTTAATATCGGACCCAACCTTGCCCAAGACATATACCCCCATCAAATCGACCCTTTTACTCAAGTCTAGACCAACCTCATACACAATCTTTATTTCTAACACCTATATAGCCAGAAGAAATTATTGATATTACTAACAACTTAAAGGATAAAAAAGCTGCTGGATATGATGGCATTACTAATTCTCTCTTGAAACATATTATGACTGAAATGATTGTCCCACTTACACATATTACATTCAGTCTATCATTATTTACCGCGGACAGTCCCTCTTACAATGAAAATAGCAAAAGTAATTCCAATTTTTAATAAAGGTGACCCACTCGATCGAGGAAACTACAGACCGATTTCCTTGTTAACTTCATTTTTTAAAATCTTAGAAAAACTTGTTTATTCTCATCTGATTAATTTTTTTTTTATCTAGCTGTAAAATACTATCAGATAATCAATTTGGTTTTCGCAAAAAAATGCTATAGACCATGCTATGATAATTCTTATTGATCAAATAATTCGTGCCATTGCCATTCGCATAGTTGTACAGTAGGTTTGTTCTTGTACTTCTCCAAGGCCTTCGACACTATCGATCACGAAATTCTGTTGTATAAACTTTCATACTATGGTATTAGAGGGAGGGCCTTGGAGTGGTTCAGGAGCTACCTGACCGAAAGAAAGCAATTTACATAATATATAAACCACACAACATCTTCAACTCAAACTATTATAGATGCAATGTTCAGCAGGGTTCCCTTTTGGTCCGCTCCTTTTTATTTTATACCTCAATGATTTCAAAAAATCATCTGATATCTTATCATTTATATTATTTGCTGGTGACTCTAATATTTTCCTCTCCGAACGTAATCCTCAAATTTTCCTGAATAAAATCAATTTCGAATTAGTTTATGTACAAGCCTGGATATAAGAGCAAACAAGTTCTCCTTAAGTATCAACAAAACACATTACAAAGTCATGATATTTAGTAATTCTATTGACTCTCTCCCAGGCCCTGTACATATTAATGAAAAAAATCTTCAACGGGTTCAATGTAGGGCCAAAACCACTAAAAATGTACAATTAACCAGAAAACGTGTCGCACGTGTTTGATTGGGAATATGTTGATATCAGATTATAAAAAAAAAATGATTTTAGTCATAAAACCTCTTAGAATATGTAATGGGGTATAACTTCAGAAAATTTTAGCATTCAAACATAGCTTTTTGAGAAATTATTCTGTCCGGGCAAAAACTGCATGTCGCAAATCAAAAATTTAACATATCTTGCTATGTTGTAAAATACAAGGATGCTTTTATTCTTAGATCCTGGCATAGAAAAATAGACTGTGATATATGTGTGCAAGATAACATAATATTCAGGCATTGTACACGTGTAAAAATAAAAATTTTCGCAATAGAAATTTGTCGCAAAGGTCAGTGAAACCTACGTTACCTGTAGAATGAATCTCTGATATACCACCTTTTTTCCAAGTTTTCTTTTCTGTTTCTTTCAGTGAAATCACTCACTGATATCCCATCTACAGTCTATAAAAGTTTGCAGCGGTGTGTATAGATCCATTCTGTAGAAAAAGAAGCTCATAAGAAGAGCTGAGGCATGTGTTTTTAACCGTATGGATAAGAAATGTAACATAATTTTACCGTCGTTGTCAGAATTGAACAACGATTGACAACAGAAAAGCTGCCAAACGAAAAGGGCTTGTTAATCTTGTCAATTTGAAGGGATTATAATTGCATCTGTGGCCTTACATCATTTCCGTAAATCCCACTTAATGCTTAATGAAATATACGTTACCGAAACATACGTTACTGGTCATTTTTTATTTACAGTTAAATTCGGTTAAATCTTAGCTGTACGCTTGTCAACTATTGTATTACCTAGCGCCACCACACAAAAGCGACGCTTAGCTACCATAAGGCCAATAATGCCAGTCTACAATCTTATCGTAACGTAGGTTTCTTTAACAAAATAAATGAAGAAAAGCGGCAATGACATGAGATGCACATTTCTTGGGTGGCTGTTTGTAGTAATCAACATCTAAGCTTAAGAGTTGTAAAGTGATAATAACATCTTCAAAACGTCTTCAAGGCAGGATCTCGATCCCTGTGTGTTAAAAATGGTAACGTAGGTTACGAAATAAATTGTGGAAGGCTATCACATCTGAATCTTCATTTTTCACTCAAAATTCAATTTTATTGTGAATTTTCTTTTTCCAAAAATCTCTTTTCATTATCACATAAAGGTCAAGGGACGAAAGGAACATGGGGGAGGGGGAGAGAGCTCAAATTCAAGCAGAATATATAGGAACAGAAACAAAGAAAAACTGAAGCCATGTTCCGACAGCAGAATGTGAGAACAGGAAAGCAAGAGAAGAGATATAATCAGATTAAAGAAGACAATACAAAAGAGAGAAAAAAAAAAGAAAAAAAAACTTTCGGAAGGTTACATGAAGAGGATTATATTGATCTCCCTATATAATGACGCAGAGGACAAGCGATTTTGATCACTCCCCCTCGAGTGGTTTTGCGTATTTAATTATCATGATTATTGTTACTTATAAGAAACATACGTTACTGCTTTTAAAGTGACATAAGGTTCCTTAGTGATACCAAAATGGACATTATTGGGTGATTATGTATGTAAGATACGGTTTGTGAAAATCCTTTTGTCTCATGAAAAGAATAGCTAGAGCCAGAAATAAACAAAAACCAGGAAATGGAAATTGGTTATACACAACCCAATCTTTCTGATTTGTTTGGCTTATACCATGTTTATTACATAATTAAAGATGCTACTAATTATCATTTTTATGTACGAACACGTCGTCCTCACTTTGGAATGAGAACTTTGTATCTATATAGTGTAGTTGTAAGTGTTAATATTTGGTTACTTACTGAAACCGCAAGACTTTCTTTGGTTATTGTTGATTGTTAAGTTTTGATAACATTACGTGACTGCTTAAGTGAAACATACGTTACCATATGAAACACTGAAATAAGTTCCTTATGATATTGTAAGAGATATTGATTAATTTATGTCTGACAAATGCATCCATATGGAAAATGTAGGTAAATTGATATGGCGTATATGTTGAAATTTTCAACATATATACCAAACAATGGAACCCACATGCGTGCGCAGATTCTTCCACATTTGTTAATACTGAATTCAAATTGATTTGAAATATTCACATGAAAGGAAAATTGAAAAATTTCTTTGGCATTACAGTTGTCTCAGGAACAGTACAGATAGTGATGAAAAGTTAGTAGAAAAGTGCATTCCTTAGCTGACTTAATGATGTCGACAAGACTGAGGGAGAAGTAACGTATGTTACACCAGCAAAAAATCACCTCTCCACTTTGATTAGTTGTGCAATAAAAAGTTCACAATATTACGTGCTCATATTTTTGATTTTCAAAATTCATATTGTCATCTTTCATTTTTAGTCTACTTAGCTATTTTGAGAAAAGTTGAATTTTCCGAAATTCTAACTTCCCAATTGTACATTTTTAGTGGTTTTGGCCCTGTAGTAAGTTTCTTTGCATCTTTATTGATGATAAACTCTCTTGGAAATTCCATATCTATTATAGATTAGTATCAAGAAATATTGGCGTTATTAACAAATTAAAGCATATGTTTTCATTTCAGATTTTATTGTCGCTTATATGACACTTATTTATCCCATCTTAGCGTGGGGCAACCCCTCCAAGATTTTCAGTAATAGAATACTTATTTTACAAAAACGAATCCTGAGAATAATACATAATGTTCACTTTCGTTCTCACACCGACATCTTATTTTTCAACAACAAAATATAAAAAATGGAAGATCTCTATAATTATTGGCACTTAGGAATTTTCATGTTTCAATTATCACAAAACGCGCTGCTCACCCCTCTTGTTGCTATTTTCACAAGGAATTATGAAATACACTCATATCCCACAAGACAATCAAATCAGTATCATTCTCCATTCTCACGGACATCCCTTGCCCAAAAAAACTGTAATCTTCACTGGACCTAAGTACTGGAATGAGATTCACCCATCTCTCAAATAATGTTCCTTGGCTGTCCCCGTTCAAAAAACAGTTAAAGCAATTAATTTTACAATCGTACATCTAATTCTTTCTTCTTTTTATTTTCTCTTACATAGCCGCTATTTAGCTTGAAATGTCTGACACGTGGAACGCTCTATTCACATCTATGTCTTTTTCTGCTCCTTTCTTCTTCTTATGTTCCTTCTCTCTTCCTTCTTTCACATTTATCACTCTCTTCTTATAGCCTTCTTTTTCTCTAATTTGATGGGGGGGGGGGGGGGTTCTCATTTTTTCTACAAGGCAATGTATAATACTCCATAATTTGGTATAATTATACAAATTCATTCCGACTTTATAACTTGCAAATTGTATTTGATCACCGAGGAACTAATGTTTCACAAGCTTTGCTTTTTGTTTAGTTCCTCATTCTCATGTTTTCTATTCCCTGTATCATCATGCTATAGGTTTTGTATATGTATCTATTGCCAACTTGTTTCAGTTTTTTGCATATCATTTTTCTTATATTGTAATTTCTGTTTGTTTGATGTATTATGATACATGAGAAATAAACACGCTTGAACTGAACTGAACTAATCAACGTTTGTCCATTTTCTCAACTCTCATAAACACGAGTTTAGAAGGAGGGCATGTATGCGAGTTGTAATTACCTTTATTTTTCATCACTTTTCAAAAATTCTATAAAAGTTTCCATTTTTAAAAAGTAACAGCATATTACGACGAGACACATCTTTGTTATCTCGGTAAAAATAATAGTAATCCCAACCCGCTCAGGTTCTCCCTTTTTCCTTTCCTATCTTCCTGTTCGCGTTTTCGCTTTTCAAAAACAAGTCTTGCAAGTACAAGTTACCAGTTGAGTCTTACACAATCATGCACCAACGCACAGCCACAGGAGATGCCATTTTGCATCCATGTCGCTCGACTAGGCCTAGATCTAGGCCTATGTCCTCCATTCTGAGATGTAGTAACATGTAGCTTTACATGTCATGCGAAAATGCAAGTTCTTTCCTATTTCACCACCTTGTTTCTTGCAAGAGCAGATTTGCAGAGAGTTGAATGAAAATTGATGTATTGAACTCGTCCACCCAGCGAGCTGTCCGTTCTTCGAAAGAAACGGTCGACCGCGATCAGCTGGCTGGCATTTCCACGTGCGCTAAGCTCGCTGCATGTAAACACCGATTGATTGACAGCGATTTTATGAATATTTATGAGTAACGTGAGCGTGAACCTTTGACCTCTGTCGTCAGCAGAGAGCAATCGGTCTGGACTCTTTTTTCTCCGGGTGGACAGGTTCTCTGAGGTTCTCGGGATCGCGCCATCACTCGACTTGACGCGTACAGTGAGTTTAGCAGCTGTTTCGGGGAATATAAAAACTTCATAAAAGAGTCCAGAATCTTTTTCTCCGGGTGGACAGGTTCTCTGAGGTTCTCGGGATCGCGCCATCACTCGACTTGACGCGTACAGTGAGTTTAGCAGCTGTTTCGGGGAATATAAAAACTTCATAAAAAGAGTCCAGAATCTTTTTTCTCCGGGTGGACAGGTTCTCTGAGGTTCTCGGGATCGCGCCATCACTCGACTTGACGCGTACAGTGAGTTTAGCAGCTGTTTCGGGGAATATAAAAACTTCATAAAAAGAGTCCAGAATCTAGACTAGTCTCGGGTTGAAATTAGACCGAGCTCATCAGATTAGTAGAGGATGAGGGGTACACAAAATACTTGTACGGAGAAGCATATTGAACATCTCCGTACAAGTATTTTGTGTACCCCTCATCCTCTACTAATCTGATGAGCTCGGTCTAATTTCAACCCGAGACCTGGTGAAGGCCATGTTGGCCGAAAGCTTGCCATTACAATAAAAGGACATGATCGAGAGCTACGTCAGCTTCATTCTATTTATTTTCTTTCACTATATATATATATATATATATATATATATATATATATATATATATATATATATAAAACCCAGAGGTTCATTCATATAACCTCCATCTCCAAAGGTGACAAAATACTACATGAACACAGCACCTTGATATGAGAAACTTGAATTTGCATGGATCAACTCAGCGACTAGACCACTATTATACGACATAGTTTTTACTCTTCTTTTGTGCATTGCATGAAACATTCACGACCTATATAAGTTTTTGACTTCCAATTTTTCTCGGGTGGAGGGGAACCCCCCCCCCCCCCTCTCACAAGGTGCATAAATCTGAAGTTTTAAATGCAAAAAGAAAATGAAGTTCGGAGGCTTTGCTTTATACTAGCGTTCGTTCCCTTTATAGTTTTTTTTTTTGAGTTATTAACTCTCGATTGATGCTTTGCTCCGTAGAACATTACTTTCCTCGAATAAGTTTTTATATGGACCCTCATGTATGACATAAGTTAGGAGCTAACCTTTTTTTAGTTCAAGTATATCGTAAACTGCATGAACACCATTTTATAGTTTCAGCATTTGAAAGAAGTCATAACTTGCAAGAAATTATTTGCATGCTAAATGTCTCGAAAATATACCCCAACCCGAACAAGCTATAGGTATAGAAGTGTGTGTAGGACAGAAAAGGAGAGAAAAAAATATTATCGGGTTATTTATTATAAATGACCTGTGGGTACTGTAATCTTATGTGCTCATAGGAAAGGAGAGGAAGAAGATCATCTTAGATGAAAAAGAACAAAAGATGAACAGAAGAAGAAAAGGAAGGAGAAGAAGAAGAAGAAGAAGGAGGAGGAGGAGGAGGAGGAGGAGGAGGGGGAGGAGGAGTATACAGGAAGATAAAATAAAGACGAGGAAGGTCAACAGTAATTGAGGGGAAGTGAATAGAAGAAAAAGAAGAAAAAGGAACACGAAGAAGTGGAAGAAAAAAAAAGACTGCTAATTCCCTTTGCTTCCTTCCTTGAATAATTACATAATACAGTAGTTTCCAGTGGACAAAAACTATGTTCTTGACATGCTTGAAATGTTTCATCATTGAAAAAAGTCCAGTTTCATACATGTAATTTTCTTGAATCACCCACTGGCGTAAATCCTAGGGGATGGGGGTATATGTCTCTCAACTTTTTAGGGGGTGGCGTGTACAAAATATACCCCCACTTTTCAAAGAAGAAATTACATTTTCAGTAAATACTGATTATTATTTGAATTTCTGTTTGAAATGCTGCTAAAAACCAGAGATGGGATTAGAAGGTCCAGAGAGAGAGAGAGTGCGTATGTGTGTGTGTGTGTGTGGGTGCGTGTGTGTGTGTGTGTGGGTGCGTGTGTGTGTGTGGGGGGGGGGGATATGCGGGGTGAAAGGGAGGAGAAAGGGTTAGGGTGGGAGGAGGGGGACTTTGGGTGGGGGTGACGGGGTTAGGTAATGTAATTTAATATACCTTCCTCTCTTTTTTTCTTCTTTTGTTATAAGCTGTTTTATTTGAAAAAAAAAAGAAGAGATATTGTATAATCATGTAGAATTTGAGACTTTTCTATGATCCTTGAGTTCTGTAATTAAGCTTTTTTTTTCATTAATTGATGTATCTATATGATTAAGTGTTCATGAATATGTCTTGTACTCTGATCTCTTTTTACATGATTTAATTTAATAATTTTATGCATTGCTGTAAGAGAGGAAGGAAACTCGTGTGTGAGATCTCGTAGTGCATGGAAGCGCTCCGAGATCGTAGCCTCGATCCCCGGCACGTACGTCACTCATGCCCCAGGCAGGGCTCATGCCTTTGAGCAAGGCATTTCATCTATATTGCTCTTTTATCGCACAAATAAATAATGTTATCGTCCTATATAGGCATAATGTGTACATGTGTAATTCTTTAAAAAGAAAAGAAGTGTTTGCGCTAGAAATTTCGGCAAAAGATTTTGATAACATTCTCCCCCCTCCCCCCCCCCCCCCCCCCCAAGACAGATTTAGGCCACTGTAAAAGGAGTTTTTAAAAAGAGACATATTTTTTTACATCACAAAATAAAAACAATAAATCTACTATATTGAGAGCAGTCCGAGAGTCTGAAAATCTCTGATAAAGCATACAAAAATACATACAAGTAGTATACATCACTGACATACCTGTCAATTTACAAGAAAAAGGTGTTTTCGGGCCGTTTTATCATTGTTTATTATTATTTTTCTCCTTATTTTACACTTCTAATTTACAGACACATCCTGAAGAAATGAAACAACTTCAACAGTTTCCATTCCATCATTATTTTATTTCAAACAATTTGTCTTTGTAAAAAAATGGGAAAAAAAAATCTGCTGTCATAAGGTTTTGAATCCCTTTGTTACATAAAAAAGTTTCAAGGGCATCATACTTCATTTTTCATATCTATATCTATGAATATATAATTTTTTACTAAGTATTAATATATATCAATTTGAATCTGTTAAAAGTACATACATGTCATACAACAGGGGTAGCACTACAGGGAGTGCACCCTATAATTTTCCAAATGATCTTAAAAAAGAAGAAGAAGAAGAAGAAGAAGGACAAGAACAAGAAGAGAGAAGAAAGAAGAGTATGGGGAAGAGAGGGCTGGGTAGAACACCTATATAATAGCCCTATTTGTTAATTTAAATAGTAAACAAACTCATTAGTGGGTCATCTGCCTCCCTCCCCCCCCCCCCCCCTCAATCAAAATACTTTGGCACTGCCCCTCTATCACCACAATGCTAATATTTACATATGCACAATACTATAATACTTGATTCTATAGTGAATACTGATGAATATTGAAAGGCAAGTGAAAAGCTATGAAGTGTTTTTGTTTCATTGCATAGAATTGATAGAAATTATCTGTAGTGTCAAATACAGTGGAAAGCTCATGATAACAAAGTTCCTAGAAGAAAAGAAATTACTTCTGTACATAGGAAACCTATTATATGGGGGGGGGGGGGGGGGGGAGGTGTTACATAAAGCTGTTCGTAAACGACTGGAATATGAAGTGCTAAATGAGATGCCCAAAGATTTTCCTGATGTTTTAACAAAGTGTGACTGCCTTTCCCATTATCTCAACTAAATTACGGCAAAAATATATACTTTGCAATAAAAATATTTGTAAACAATGGGAGTATTAATCTATATCTGCATATTTCATTTTTTACTGCTGCGATTTCTAATTACTGAGAATGCCATTTCGCTTGGCATATTCCAGTCGTTCGTATAAAGTTGTCCATAACTTTACAAACAGCTGTATGAAACACATCCCCCCCCCCCCCCCCCCCCCCCCCCCCCCCCCCCGGGCTTAAAACAAAAAGAATACAAAAAATTGTAACCAACAGATTCACCTTGCTATAACCGGTTGCTTCACAAGATAATGAAGATATCACTACATTTCTTTTGCAACTAGCTTTTGAAAAATTGATACGATATTATTACACACACCTATCTCTCATATGATTTTTGTATCAGTACACATGAACATAGAAAGATGGACTGATTAAACCACTGGAAGTCAATGCTATTCAACTCTCAATTCATTCAAAAAGCACAATACTCAAAGAACCACTGGTGTGATTTCCATTCAAAACCACGATAAATGTGCAACATACAGATGAATGATAGATTTGATTAACCTGTTGAACCCTATGCTCAAAATAACTTGGGCTAGGTTTATGGAAAATGTGTGTTATACTGAAATATAACTGTGCTCAAGAGGTTAGGTTTCTTCGTTCAATGTCGTTGTGCGTAAAAATGTGTCTAGAACACAAAAACAAAAATGCAAAAATTAAAATGTCTATTTTGACATATTGGAATAGAATTTTAGCAAAGATCATGCCACGAGAAGATCGTACATCAATTTACAAGGTCTACATGCTACTTGTGAAATTATCAATCATTGTTTCAAAAATATGATTTTCAACAATTTTCCATTTTGTGTTCCAGACACATTCTTTTGCAGAACAACATAAAACTAAGACACCTCAAAAGGACCATCCCTTCAAACGTCATGGGTTAAATCACTCAAGAATTTGGTGTTTAAATATCTATAACAAGCATCATGTTTCATCCATTAAAAACCAATTGGTCCCATTAACCCATTGAAATCGACCCACTGGTATTCAATGGGACTTTGGGGACCTATTTGCACATTGTTTCAATAGCTTTTTAATGGGTCAATCAAATGTCCACAATTGAATTGGTATTTCAATTGGTATTCAATTGAAATGGTTGTATTGCACAAGCATTCTTAAATATTCCATTCCCAAATTTACAACAACAACAACAACAAAAGAGAAAAATACCATGTTATAGCCTGTGAAAAATTATCTTAAATATTAATTTCTAAGTGATGTTTTTATCTAGTCCTAATGAAAAGAAGTGGGGTAGAATTATTTTCTGCATAGAAATGATCAGTACAAGAAAGAATGAAATGCATGGACACAAAATTACAAACCTCAGTATATTCTTCTCTTTGTTACAGCATGGAATAATGATTGTTTCAGAGTATAAATAATGCCAGTCCTGCTTGATCTTTTGTGAAAGTGCACAGTGATTAGTTGTAGATATGTACACATTTCTTCTTCCTATTGACAGCCTATTTCCTCTATCTCTTAACAGCACATTTGGGTCTATCTCTTGGCAGAAACTTAATGCCATGCTTTAGGTCCATGCTTGTCCTTGATGAGAGTTAACTTGTCAATCACAGCTCCATCCTGCAAAAGACAAATTGATTCACCTTGGTGGATTTTACACTTATTTAAAATATTTATACCTTCCAAGAATTTGGAAGTTTCATATGGTTTTACACCCTCAGTGTAATTTTGAAGACCAACTTCTTTGCCTCATTTAATGAAAGAATATTTTTTTAGGTCAGGGGTCTAGTTTACTGTGTTGGTTTATATTCATGTCTTTGTTTGCTTATATTTCATTATTTTAGTATCCATGGTAAAATGGAGTGGGGTTGTGAAGAGTTAGTGGTTAGTTGTCCTTTAAGAATTTCCTTTAACCTATTCTTGTCAGAGTTCCACATTGTGTGGTTTAGCCCAATAACTTTTGATACAGAGATTCACACCAAATACATGAGCAGAAAGAGCGCTGAAATTTTACACCTACTACTGCATCAATATTTGTCTTTTGACGCTGAAGATATCTTTTAAAGGAAAATAAATACTAAAATCCTTAAATTGGCAATGTGACAGAAATTCAAAATCACCGCTTTTCCATGCACACTGGCAACTTTTTAACTTCTCAACATACTTTCTGTCTAATTATCATCATTTCAGATACACAACTTTATATAATAAATATGTAGAATTAAAGGAAATTTGAAGAAAAGTTGATCATACAATCTTAAAATTATTCCTGTCATTCAGGGGTTACTATTAACTCTAAATCTAAAATCTCATGTAAGTTGATATATGTGTTTGAGTATCTTAGTGTGTTTCTTTACCTTATCATCTGAGACCTGTTCAAAGTTGATATATGGAAGTGAGTATTTTATGTGTTTCTTTACCTTGTCATCTGAGACCTGTTCAAGTCGATATATGGAAGTGAGTATTTTAAGGTGTTTTCTTTACCTTGTCATCTGAGACCTGTTCAAAGTCGATATATGGAAGTGAGTATTTTAAGGTGTTTCTTTACCTTGTCATGTGAGACCTGTTCAAAGTTTGATATATGTATCTGAGTATATTAAGTGTGTTTCTTTACCTTGTCATGTGAGACCTGTTCAAAGTCGATATATGTATCTGAGTATATTAGTGTGTTTCTTTACCTTGTCATGTGAGACCTGTTCAAAGTCGATATGTGTATCTGAGTATATTAGTGTGTTTCTTTACCTTGTCATCTGAGACCTGTTTCAAAGTCGATATGTGTAGCATTGATGACATGCATCCTGGTATAGCCATAGTCATTGGATCTGAATGCATCCCAAGGTTCAGAATGTTCAAAGGAGTTCGTCTTTCCCGGCAGCCCTGATGGAAGAAAATACACAGTCTTAATCAAGGATAGGAACATGAACAGAGATGAATGAAGCAGGGGTTTACAAATGATCATCTCTCAGATTAGAACAATTTTCAAATTGGAATTTTCATTTCAGCAGTCATAAATCTCTAAAATAAATTTGTATCAATTTCTAATTACAAAGCCCCTCCCCACCTAACCCAACGCCTTATTTCAGGTTGTTTCTATACATCGCCTGGTCACATCACTATGGAAATCTTTTTTCTTTTTGTCCATTGCTTGGTGTGATAACAAATTCCTAGTTCACTTATAGCAAATTAACAACATTTGAATCTAATATACAGTGGCATCCCCCCAAAAAACTTAAACACTTTGAAATGGCTGCCAAATGAAAAATACATGTACATGATTCTTGAAGAAAAGGTTTATATGTACGGATAGCTCATGGACTCAACATTCATATGAGACCAAAAAGGCCGAAAATAATAAATAGAGAGAGGGGGGGGGCATACTGGTCCTCTTGACCCTTATCCCATCTAGCAACAAAGTCTTACCCTATCTCACCTTCCCTGCAACATGTACCTCCACCCAATCCTGACTCCCATGAACACACCACTGAGTCTACCAGGGAAAGTACATGCTACAATAATGAATGCAATGCCCGTTCACTCATTGCATAAAATTTTGATTTAATAAACCATAAACTTCACTCAGCAAACCTAAACTGATTGCAACTGATCATGATTCATCATGTCACCCTCAATTCTGTAACCTCCAAAGGACATAAATCTCACAAATTGAAAGGCGCAATTCCTGCGCAACCTAATTTTCATACCCTTTACAAAAGTGAGCAGTGCTCATCCAGCATGAAGTATTTTCGGCCTTTTTGGTCTCATATGAAAGTTGACTCCATGAGCTATCTGTACATATAAACCTTTTCTTCCAGAATCATGTATTTTCATTTGGCAGCCATTTCAAAAGTGTAAAGTTTTTGGGGGACGCACTGTAGAAAGGTCCATTTCTGTCCTTAGCATATACAAATTGTAAAGTGAGACACTGTTCAGACTTACAAGCAGATCCTGTAATGATATGGACAGGTGCTTTGGGATTGGTATAGGGTTCAGATAGACTCCCATTATAACCTTAGCGATTATAAACAGGCCACAGCCGTTCATAGCTGTGTTCATGGCCCCAGAATTCCACATCAACACCTGCATCAAATTAAAAAAGGCATAGTTACGGTAAAAACAGCATGAATAAACCATTCTTTACATGATACATTAGACTAACTGTTCAGGGATTTTACAGGATTTCGTTTGAGAAGCAGAAAAAATAAAAACACTTCATTAGACTTGAAAGAAAAAATTAACATATCAATCTTTTGGTTTTAGATATCATTCTCATCTTGGATGTTTATAGTTTTATAGCGAAAAATACTGACTGGGCATAGTTAGACTTGCAGGTACAAGGTAATGATGTAATAGGGGTGCATGAAGTTAACAATGGATATGCGCAGTGAGACATGCGCATGTGATTTGTAAATTTCCCTTAAGATGAATACATTACGGGGGCATATTTGTCAAAATATCTCCTTTCGGGAATCCATATGCATGATAAGGTATATACATATAATAACATATGAACTCTTTATTCAAGTCACTGTTAAACTATGGCTCCTTGGTGATCTCAAAGACGACACTATGCTTCTGGACTTTGTCTAGGCACAATACAGTTTGAGATCATCCTGGGATATAATTTCAATCATGAAGCTCAAAGCAGACAATATTTGTAAATTAGCATACCAAACATATCATAGCGTGCTTCACTTTAAGTAAATATTGCGTCATAGAACAAGCTAATCACATCAATGTTTAGTTAACATTTTTTCACTCTGGAGAAAGGAAATAAAGCATAATGCTGAACTACTGGTAATTAAAGCACATACTGTTGTTCATACGAATATTCAACTTAAGACCATTATTCCTGATTTATATCTTATGAGTGGTAATACAGCAAATCTTCCAAACATGACTCACCGTTGTCATAAAACAAATCTTCTAAGGCACTGCGAATCTGTGCATGGAGCAGAAGGATAAAAAAATATCAATGGAAAATCCAATATTGATAGCATGTTTGCTACAAAGAGAGTACAAAGATACAGATGAATTTGTAAAAGTTTAAGAGAAATCAAATAAACAGTAAGAAGGTTATCACTGAATGTTATGTTTGGTAGTTGAGATCCTCATACAAGGAAAGAGTTTGGAACCATCTTATCAATGATGTCTGTTGCCAAACATTTCTTTTTAAATCAGTATTTACATGTTTCTTGTGAGCTTTCACTTGCTGCAAGCTTCTTCAGATCCTTTTCATAGCTGATTGCTGTTGTTATAGCAGACAACAAGTGCAAGATGAAAAGGAAGCTAGGCCAGTGCAATCTCCCATCCTCTCCCCTACAATCCCATTCTCACGCATCCCACTTGAATTTGATGGAAAATAATCAATGGAATATCACATGAATCTTGCACATGCATCTTTCGGTGCAGGCAGACAATACGAGACTATATTTATCTAGTTTCAAGGCAATTTCTTTTTGTAACTAGAACTGTACATGAGCTCTACACCAATAAAAAATGTTACCCATGGCTGGAAATCTGGAATAATTTGTTATGGGTTATGTTTGATGTCCAATTGAATGATAACAAGTTAATGGGTCATAATATACACAGATCACTTTCACTTTCATTCAGAATACATTTTTATCATCTGAAACCAGAATAATCAGGAGTAATGTTTACAACATTGGGAGGTGCAAAGTACTTTTATTCCAACAAAAGTGTAAATCAATAATTTTAACTATCGTGTTCGACGTTCCAATGAACTGCTGCCATATATAGTATGATGATACTTACAATACTTTCACTCGTAGTGCA